>VDFB02358134.1:106843030-106890373 GCA_007258455.2 Sequoia sempervirens | reverse complement strand
AAATGTGAATTGCATGCATGTGTGTTTATGTATATGCATATGCAAATAGAGACATGCATACAACTATGTTCACAGGTAGATATATGAGTAGGTCTAGATAGCAATACTTTGTTGGCAGTGATATTGTTTGATTTATGGTTCAACTTTTGTGCGCATGTTTGTCTATGCATTTGGCACTGTCATTTTTAGTGTTTTACGGGTTTGGCCATCTGGGTGACTATGGATAACAATATTGTTTCCTTCACAACTTTTGTTTCATGGCGATGGTTGGAATGCAGTAAAATAGTTAATGTTATGTGCTCCATGTTGTTTTGCATAAGGGATTGTTCCTTTTTGTTGTTTACGTTAGGATTATTGTTACATTTATGGCTTCCATTTATCATTGGTCTTATTAGGACCATCGCCAGTACATGCAAAGCATACATTAATTAATGTTGATGCGAACCGATGATTGGAAGACCTAAGAAGTGGGAGGCTGACTAAAATTTTGAGTGAACTTATAAGCTATCTACCACTATATATATATATATATATATATATATATATATATATATATATATATATATATATATATGCATATATGTATATAAATGTGTATATATATGTATATTGTGACATGTATATATATATATTCTGAGCAAACTTATAAGCTATTCGCAACTATATATGTATGTGTGTATATATATGTGTGTATGTATATGTATATATGTATACAAATGTGTATATATATATACTAATGTGTTATATATATTTTGTGGTCTTGTTTGGCAGGTTGTCGAGAAAGAACAAAGGAAAGAGGAAGCAAGCAGGAAGGGGTATTATTGAAGGAAGTAGGTAGAGGTGCATGTCATCTGGGTTATTCTTGAAAGAAATATTGTTTCATTATGTCGATTGTTTGTATGTAACTAATTTTAAATATATGTAGTCTACCTAATGAATATCTTGGAATTTGAACAAGTGTAAAGAAAATTGAGGTTCTATCTTGCACAAAGTTAAATCTTCATCATCATAGATTTTAACTCTAGTATGTGGATTTGAAACAATGGAAAACATACTTATGGAACCAATTCACTATAACCATTGATGTTTAATAATAATGTAAGTACCATGATATTTTTAAAAAACTTAGAGGAGTCTATCACATTGCTAGGTTCAAGTTAGATCCTAGGTCAAAATATTGAATTAAGTAGCTCCATAGCTTGATGCAAGAGCATCCAATGGTGTAAGGGGAATCTTGCATCACCAAAAAATATGCATTCCATTTATGTTTCCTTTGTTTAGCCTTTTGTAGATGTATTTTCATTTTTGGATACCCTTTTCATCATAATGTAAATCCCCACTTTCAATTTTTCTTTTCTGATTTTTCTAGTCAATTGCTATTTTTAGTAAGTATTGGAATTTGAAGGTGTTTGGGGACAAAAAATATATGGGAGGATTCAGAACTGAAAAATAAGAAGATTGATGAAAGAATTAGGCCAAGAGCATTCCCAGTTTGAAAGATATTGAAGTTTCAGTCTCCCAGAAATGCACCTGAAAACCTTCCAGATTAGGTTTGAGGAACTAAACGGCCCCAAAATAGCCCGAAAACTTGCTAAAATTGGTATAGCATATTTCACGCATTTTCTTGACTCTGAGACCTTTCTGACGGTTCAAACAGTTTGAAAAATAGAGTTTCGAATCAAAAGTTATGGCTCCTAGAAGTTCGTACACTTTCAAAATGTGCTAATTTTTGAATGATGTTTTAAATTTTGAATTTAAAATTGTAATTTGTGGCGCCAAACTGCCAAAATATGATAATTCAAATGTTGTTTGGCTTCAAAATGGAAAATGAGCTATTTATGGGGGGGAATTTTCTAATTTTGGTAGTTTTTTGCGGAAAAAGAGTTTGCATGCTATGAAAGGGGATTCTATAGTGACTGTAATTTTTTGTAGCTTGCATGTATTACAGAGCTTGAGGATTTGTGATCCTCTACATGTAAGAAGTAAATTTTTTGACTAATAAAATTATTCTCTGGTTTTGTATCTAAAGTTTTTCATGTCTTGGGTTGCACCCTCGTTAGGTGGTATCAAAGCGGGTTTTCTTGAGCGTGTGGAAAGATTGTTGATTTTGAGGTAGTTCACACCAGGACCATGGTTGTGGGTTTGAGATATTCAAGATGCATCCAAGAGTGATGCCTGGTAGGTGCGGTGGTGCCAGAGGTGGCATAAGTGGCATAAATCCTAGTGGAAGAGATTCATTAGTGCCTGAGGGTTTTAGAGCCCTCCAAAGACAAATTGATGCAATCTTGGAACAAATGAGAAGAGGGTTAAACCCAAGAGGGAGAGAAGAAAGTGAAGATGAAGAAGAAGAAGAAGATGTGATTGATCAAGATCAAATGCGGCTAATTAGGGCCATTTTGAAGATAAAAAAGAGACCCATAATAGAAGTTCCCAGTTATTCCAAAAGTTTGGACCCAGAAGAGTTGATCAACTAGATCAACGAGCTAGAGGAGTATTTTGAGTATGAAGAAATAGAGGACCCAGATCAGGTTATGTTTGCAAAAATGAAGCTGAAGGGCCATGCAAATATTTGGTGGAAAGAGGTCCAGTTGGAGAGAAATTGAAGAGGAAAAGGAAAGATCAGCAGTTGGGATTATGTGGTGGAGAAACTGAAGAAGCAGTTCATACTAGTGGACTATGAGTCAGATTTGTTTTAGAAATTGCAAGGGTTAAAGCAAGGGAGCAGATCTGTGAAAGAATACACAGAATATTTTCACAAGATGATCAACAAAACAGGCCATCTAGAGGCCAACAAGGAGAAGGTAGCACATTATCTTAATGGGTTACAACTGAGTATTCAAGAGAAATTAAGCCTGGTCAGAATGACAACCATTGAGGATGTGTAGCAATTCGCTTTGAAAGTTGAGAAGTTGAACAAAAGATTTGATAACAATAAAAAAGGACGAGGAGGCCAAAGTGGAAATGGTGGTGAAAGATCTTCTAGAAGTCAGAATGAGGATGAGAAGAAAAATGGAGATGTGCGTACAAACCAAGAATAGATGAGTGATAATTTATACTACCCTCATGATCAAAAAAGTGGTGATCAAAGAGGTAGAGGATGAGGTAGATCTGGAGAAGGATCCAAAAGAGGTGGTTTCAGAGGTACTTTTTTTCAGTGTGGTGAAGAAGGGAATTGAGCCTATGAATTCCCTCAACACCAAGGAAGGACAGATAGAAGGCCAAAAAATTGTGGAAGGGTTGGACATGTAGATGAGGAGGCTCAATATGAGCATTCAAATGATGTTGAAAGGGGAGAAGCCCTAGTGGTGAGAAGAGCCCTAGTGACTGAAGAGAAGGAGCTAGAACAAAAGAAGAATCTATTTCGCACAAGGTGCAAATGTAAAGGAAAATGCTATGATGTCATTATTGACAGTGGAAGAATTTATAATCTGGTCTTAGAAGAGATGGTTGCAAAACTAAAGTTGAAGAGGGAAAGGCATCCACATCCGTATCGGATTTCCTGGCTGTAGAAAGATCACAAAGTTCTAGTCAATGAGCAGTGCCTGGTGAAGTTCAAAATTGGGAGCTATCATGATGAGGTACTCTGGGATATCATCCCCATGGATGCATGTCACATGTTTGGGAGGTTGTGGCAGTTCGACAGGTGAGCTATACATGATGGCGATGAAAACACTTATTCCCTTAGTGGTTTACAATTTTTGGGAGGAACTAATTTTTGCTAAAATCACATATTTTTAGAAAATATAATGATTTAAGCCTTAAAAAGTTCCATTTAAATTATTCCAATTGAAGAGGGTTTGATCAAACTACCTTAGATCGAACCCCCTTGGATAGAACCCCGCTAGTTTTAAACCATACCTATAACAAAGTCTCCTTTACACCTATCAAAATGTTGATAAAAAACCACATTTGATTTACCTTTTGGAGGATCAAATGAATTTGTTTAAAATTTATTTTTTGTGTGTAGTATTTATTATAAGCTTTCCAAAAAATATAATTTTAAATAAATATAATTTTATTATTATATTTATTTTTTATTTCTTTTGAATGCACATTTTTCACCGAAAATCAAGCTCTTTGTTTTGCACATGTGGAAAAATAGCAGATTATCAAAATAATAAAATAATAAATATGAGTGCACTAGATATTGATGTCCTCAAACAAAAAAAAATTCAATTTTGATACATACAAAAAAGGTTACGCGTTATCGTTGTGTCTGAATTATAATTGGTTTGACTTTGAAACTTGATTAAAGAAAAAATATTCAATAAGAAACTATCTAACCAAGTGGAAGCACTAGATATTAGAGTTACAAATCTAAACTCGAAAGAATTAGAATTTTACCCTTCATGTAAAAAAAAGTTATACGTTATACGGTGAGCGTCACTTTTTAAAAATGTTGTTTTCTGAAAAAAACTAGTTTTCGAGGGAGATGGAAAAAGAAGTGCAATCTGATTCCAAAATTTTTGAAAAAAATATATTTAGAATGTACAAACAAAATTTCACAAAACTCTAGTTTACATCATCTTCAAATTCCTCACAGTTTAGCTGCTATAGTTGCCCGAAAGTGAAAATTTAGTTTAAAAAAATTATTCCAATGTCTAGTTTGGCCAAAAATTGTAAACCACTATTGTGGGATCACTAGGACAAAGGATGGAGTCCTCCATAAGCTGAAACCCTTGAAGGAGGCCAAAGAAAAGGTAAGCAGTAGTGCTAGGGTATGTTATGTTGATGGAAGGAAATTTTTAGAAGGCATGAAGCATGAGCGAATGTGTTATGCATTAATTCCTAGAAGGGATATAGAGGATAATGAGAATGTGCCAGTAGAAGATTCTAGGTTATTGGGTGAGTTTCAGGAGATTTTTTTTGATAATGTACCTGAGGGTTTACAACTAGTGAAGAAGATTAGTCATCAGATTGACTTGATCCCTGGAGCTAGTTTTCCAAATAAGGCAGCTCACAAAATGACTCCTCCAGAAAATGAGGAGTTGAACAGACAAGTTCATAAGTTGTTGAGAAAGGGTTTGATTTGAGATAGTCTGAGTCCATGCACAATACCTATAGTACTAGCACCGAAGAAGGATGGGGAGTGGAGAATGTGCATAGACTCCCGAGCCATAAACAAGATAACAATCAAATACATATTTCCCCTAGCAAGGATGGATGAATTGATGGACTATTTGAGTGGAGTGTAGTACTTCACAAAGATTGACTTGAAGAGCAAATATCACCAGATCCGGATTTAGGAGGGCGATGAATGGAAGACCACCTTCAAGACCAAAGAGTGGTTAGCCATGCCCTTTGGGCTAACCAATGGACTAAGCACATTCATGTGGCTTATGAATGAGGTATTGAAAGAGTTTCTGAGGAATTTTTTTATTGTGTGCTTAGATGATATTTTGATATTCAGTAAGTCCCTGGGTGAGCATTTGATGCATAGTCATAGAGTCTTTGAAAAGTTGAGAGAAGAGAAATTGTTGATTAATCTGAAGAAGCGTAGTTTTGTGAAGAAGGAGTTAGTGTACTTGGGGTTTGTTGTCTCATCATAAGGTCTTAAGATGGACCCAGAGAAGGTGAAGGCTATTCTAGAATGGCGTACCCCAAGAACTACTACTGAGGTGAGATCTTTCCATGGTTTGGCAAGTTTTTATAGAAATTTCAATAGAAACTTCAGTAGTATTTTTGCACCCGTGACTGAAACAATGAGAGGGGATAGAAAAGAGTTCAAGTGGAGCACTAGAGTAGTGAAATTTTTTGATTTGTTGAAGTAGAAAGTGACAGAGCAACCAATTTTAGCCCTTCTAGATTTCAATAAGGTTTTTTAGGTGGATTGTGACGCTAGTGGTTGTGCCATTGGAGTAGTGTTGAGCCAAGAAGGTAAGCCCATTGCCTACTTTAGTGAAAAGTTAAATGATGCAAATAGAAAGTACTTTGTATATGATCAAGAATTTTATGCAATAGTTCAAGCATTAAAGAAATGGAGACATTATTTGTTGCTGAAGGAATTTGTTTTGTTTACTGAACATCAAGCATTACAGTACCTAAATAGTCAGGGAAAATTAAATCAAAGGCATATGAAATGGTTAGAATTTTTACAGAGCTATACCTTTTTTTTAAAACATAGGAGTGAGAGGTCGAATAGGGTTGCCGATGCCTTGAGGAGGAGGAAAAAATTGTTAATGAGATGCATATTGAATTGGTTGGGTTCAATGAACTCAAGACATTGTACCCTAAGGATCCTAATTTTGCAGAGGCTTGGAAAGCTTGCAAGGAGCCTGTTATAGTTGATAGGACAAGGTGGTTGGATTTCATAATCTAGGATGGCATGTTGTGTAAAGGAAGTCAATTGTGTATCCCGAGGAGTTCCATGACGGAAAACCTGATAAAGGAGAAGCACTGTGGAGGAAGGGCTGGAAATTTTATTATTATTAGTGAGCATTATTATTGGCCTCAATTGTCAGAGGATGTGAAGAGGTTTGGGCAGAGTTGCAGGGTGTGTCAAATGGCTAAGGGAGTGAGCTAGAATATAGGGTTGTATCAGCCCTTACCTATACCAGGGAGGCCTTGGGAAGATATAAGTATGGAATTTGTTCTTGGTTTTCCAAGGACATGGAGAGGGAATGATTTGGTGTTTGCTGTAGTTGACAGATTTTCAAAGATGGTGCATTTCATTCCATGCAAAAAGACCCATGATGTAGTCTGCATCACTTACTTGTTCTTCAGAGAGTTGGTGAGGATACATGGTCTGCCAAAGAGTATAGTCTTAGATTGTGATACCAAGTTTGTGGGATACTTTTGGAGGACCTTGTGGAAAAAGTTGAAGACAGAGTTGAAGTTCAGCTCTACACACCATCCACAGACTGATGGGCAGACTAAGGTTGTGAACAAAAGTCTGGGTAACCTACTGAGATGTTTATTAGGAGTTAAACCCAAGGGATGGGACCTGATCTTACTCCAAGAAAAATTTTCTTACAACAATTCTATCAATAGGAGTACGGGAAGATCACCATTCCAAATTGTGTATGGAGGTAGTCTTAGAACTACTCCATAATTGAGGAAGATGGACCAAGAGAAGAAGACTAGTTCTGAAGCTGAAGAATTTATAGAGCACATCAAGAATGTAAATGAAGAGGTAAGATAACATATTAATAAGATGAATATGTAGTATAAGGCTAATGAAGATTAGAAGAGGAGGAATAAGGAGTTTCAGGTAGGTGATGAAGTGATGGTCCACTTAAGGAAATAAAGGTTTCTAGTGGGAGCCTATAAAAAATTGAAGATGAAGAAGTCCGATCCTTGAATAATTTTGAAGAGGCATGATTCAGGGAACACATATGAGGTAGAGTTGCCAGATAGAGTCAAAATTTCCCCTACGTTCAACATTTCAGATTTGACAGAGTATTATGAAGGTGGGGCAGCCGAATTACCAACAATGGAACAGTGTGGCATTCCATCATCTACATCAGATAAGGAGGAGATTGAAGCAATTCTAGATATCCTTGTGGGAAGGAGTACCAGAAATAGGCAATGTGAAGAATATCTGGTGAAGTGTGAGAGGAAGGCCTATGGAAGACTCATCGTGGTTGTCTAAGGTAGAGGTTGTCCATTTGGGTTTTCCTCAACCATTTGAGACGTGATGGGGTCACTTCTCAAATTACCCTAGGTGTCTAATGTAGGAGCATCCAGTGGTGTAAGGGCAATCTTGAATCACCCAAAAATATGGATTCCATTTATGTTTCCTTTGGTTAGCCTTTTTTAAATGTCTTTTCATTTTTGGATACCCTTTTCGTCATAATGTAAAAACCCACTTTTAGTTTTGTTTTTCTAGTTTTTCTGGTCAACTCCTATTTTTAGCAGGTATTGGAATTTGAAGGTGTTTGGGGAAAAAAATTATATGGGAGGATTTAGAATAGAAAATTAAGAAGATTGGTGAAAGAATCAGGCTGAGAGAATTCCTGGTTTGAAAGATATTGCAGTTTCAGTCTCCCAGAAATGCACCTGAAAACCTTCTAGATAAGGTTTGAGGCACTAAACGGCCTCAAAACGGCCAGAAAACTTGTCAAAATTGGCATCACAAATCTTAAGCACGTTCTTGACTCAAAGATCTTTCTGACGGTTCAAATGGTTCGAAAAACAGAGTCCCGAATCAAAAGTTGTGGCTCCTGGAAGTTGGTACACTTTCAAAATGTGCTAATTTTTGAATGAAGTTTTAAATTTTGAATTTTAAATTGTAATTTGTGGCACCAAACTGCCAAAATATGATAATTCAAACATTGTTTAGCTCCAAAATGGAAAAGGTGCTATTTATTAGGGGGATCTTATGATTTTTGTAGCTTTTGGGGGAAAAAGAGTTTGCATGCTGCGAAAGGGGATTCTGTAGTGACTGTAATTTTATGTAGCTTGCATGTATTGGAGAGCTTGAAGATTTGTGATCCTCTGTATGTAAGAAGTAAATTTTTTGAATAATAAAATTATTCTCTAGTTTTGTGCGTAAATTTTTGTGTCTCGGGTTGCACCCTTGTCATAGCTCTTGGATTAAGTAGTTTTATAGCTCTTGGAAAATATTCAAATACATCATTGATAAGTGTGTAGGTTGCCTCTATATAGATTCTAATTATTTTTCTATTAAATATTTAACTGTATTCTGGACGTTCTTTTTATTCTCAAGTATTGAACACACACACACACACACACACATATATATATATACCGATAGGGCTGATGAAAATCCCGTTGTGTATGGTTGTTATGTATGGGATGCAACAATTTTCTAGGGTTCTTTGGTAGGTTTTCAAGAAAGAACGAAGAAAAAAGATAGCAAGCATGAAGGCCTGTTATTGAAGGAAGCAGGTAGAGGTGCATCTAATCTGGGTTATTCTTGAGGAAAATATTCTTTTATTGTGTCGATTGTTGTTGGAAAGACTATATAATTTTGTGGGTTAGTGCATGTCACTAACAACTTCCTATATTGTTCCATTTATGGCTTTGGTTTGTTGTGAATGGCTCAAAAATAGTTAACCTACTGTGTTGTTGGAGTTACAGGTAATGTATTGTTTTGTGCCATTCTAACACTCTTTGTTGTTGTTCAAGGTAGCTATGACCAAGGATGGAAAGATTCTATCAAGGTGCAAGTGCATTCACTAGCTGTGGAACCTATGTGAAGGTGGCTAGACTTGGGACTCCATTGCCATGTCAAACGTGGCGGGTGTTTCTCATGTGTATATATATATATTCTAAGAAAATTCATAAGCTATCTGCCATTATATCTGTATATGTGTATATATATATGTGTGTGTATGTATATGTATATATGTATAGAAATGTGTATATATATATATACAAATGTGTTATATATATACATATACATATACATATACTAGAAGGGCCGATGAAAATCCCACTATGTATGGTTGTTGTGTATGTGATGCGACAATTTTGTGGTGTTCTTTGGTAGGTTCTCAAGAAAGAATGAAGGAAAAAGACAGTAAGCATGAAGGCTTGCTATTGAAGGAAGCGGGTAGAGGTGCATCTAATCTGGGTTATTCTTGGAGAAAATATTCTTTCATTGTGTCGATTGTTGTTTGAAAGACTATATACTTTTGTGGTTTTTTGCATGTCACTAACAACTGGCTATATTGTTCCATTTATGGCTTTGGTTCGCTGTGAATGGCTCAAAAATAGTTAATCTGCTATGTTGCTGGAGTTACGGGTAATGTATTGTTTTGTTTCATTCTAAGACTCTTTTTTGTTGTTCAAGGTAGCTATGACCAAGGATGGAAAGATTCTATCAAGGTGCAAGTGTATTCACTGGCTGTGGAACCTATGTGAACGTGGTTGGACTTGGGACTCTATTTCTGTGTCAAAGGTGGGGGTCGTTTGTTGCGATGATAGAGGAGTCTGGTGAAATGATGAGAGTGTAGGGGAGGCCAGTGAAATGTCATTAGTATTGATTATTATATGGTTCCCGTGTAGTGGTCTTCATGCAAGTAACATCTATTTTAAAGTCCTTGGAAAACAAACAAATGTTTGTACAATTATCAGTACCATATTGTTCAATGTGATTTTGAGGTTTATGTTGTTGCTAAAGGTGGCTATGAGCATGGAGGGAAAGCTTTTGTGAAGCTACAAGTGCATTGAATGATGTGCAATTTTAGTGAAGTTGGCTGAAAGAGATCTTGTGTTTTTTTCCATGTATCAATGGTTCCAGAACATTTACTTTGTGATATTTATCATATATACACATATACATATATATACACACACAGACATGCACACACACACACATTTATATATACATGTATATATATATATATATGTATATGTATATATGCATGTATATATATATACATACACACACAGACACACACAGACACACACACACACACATATATATATATGTGGCTTTCTGCATGTGGGTGGCTGTAGAAAGGAATGTTGTTTGATTTATGGCTTTCATTTTTCTATTTCTCAAGGATATTGTGTTGAGAAATGAGTGTTTTTTGTATGAGTTTGTTACTATCAATTATACATATATATATACACACACACACTTGCACATACACACACACACACACACATATATATATATATACATGTATATATATATTTGTATATATGCATGTATATATACATACATATATATATATATATATGTGTGTGTGTGTGTGGCTTTCTACATGCAGGTGGATGTAGAAAGTAATGTTTCTTGATTTATGGCTTTCATTTTTCTATTTATCAAGGAGATTGTGTTGAGAAATGAGTGTTTTCTATATGGGTTTGTTATTGACAATTTTCACAGAGTTTGTGTTCAATGTTTGCATTTTCTGGCTATGTTTGAAACAAAATAAAATTGTAGAGGATATATACATATATATACATATATATATACACATGTATACATACATACATATATATATATACATGCAAATAGAGACATATTTACAGCTATATATATGAACAAGTGTAGATAGCAATACTTTGTTCGTAGTGATATTGTTTGATTTATGGATTTGGATTTTGTAGTTATGTTTTTCTATGCATTTGGCACTATCATTTTTTAGTGTTTTGTGGGTTTGGCCATCTGGGTGAGTGTGGATTACAATATTGTTTTGTGATCGACTCTTCCCACTTGGGAAAGAGAGCTCAAGAATTCAGATGTAGATTGATAACCACAATTACAATCACTTCATCTTCTTAGCTAGTTGAACTTGGCTCAAAAATTTCATCCATCTATTTACTATATAAACTCAAATATTAACACCTGAGTTCTTGAACTCTCTCTCCCAAGCAAGAATGGCAATGAGTTGATGAATAAGACATTTTGAAAATTCATGTACAAAATGCAAAGAATAAATTTGGATGTATATATATATATATATATACCGATAGGACTGACAAAAATGCTGACCAAACTATACCCCATCTGCCAAGTCTACCTTGAACACAAAGAAAAGAGGGGAAAACAGTGAGGCTGACAAAAATTCCAAGCAAAGTTGATACAAGTAGAGCCTAGGCTAAGGAACAATAATCAATAATACCTAATGTAACCAAACATAGAATGGAGAGCATTAATTATTTTATTCTCTTCCAACCATAGCTAGATAATGAAAGCCATAAATCAAACAACGTTAACCTAACACATCCAACAAGAATGAACAACCCCTTATGCAAAACAACACCATGAGAACACGAACCCTTAATCAATCAATATTGGTTTGAATGGTACCCCAGATGGGGAAATTTAGGAAAAAAAATGACAATTTTCATTTTTTGGTTATTGTTGCAACAAAATAAAATAATGAAATAATTAATGTTGTTCACCAGATAACAAAAATTAGACAACATATTTGAAACAATCAATAGTACCTTATGGCAACTCAACATAGTTACAATCAACGATAACTACATAAGGTCAAGCACTTTTCTCTGTTGCAAGTCATAAAGACAAACCTACCGAAAATTTATATATATATATATATATATATATATATATATATATATATATACATGTACATATCTATACATACATATCTATATATATATACTCAAATATATACATATTAAAATATAACCAACACATCTTAAGGAACATAACAATAATTAACAATACCTAATGAAACCAAACATAGAATCAACACCATTAATTCTTTTATAAGTATCAACCCAAATTCGATACCCTTAACATTTTTAATGTTACATATATATTGATATTAAAATATAACTGATATAGCCTAAGACCAAAAAAAAATTAATAATACCTAATGTAACCAAAGATAGAATCAACAACATTAATTATTTTATTCTTTTCCAAGAATAACCAAAAAAAGAAATCCACAAGTCAAACAACATTACTCTTTGTGTATATATATATATACACACACAAATATATACATATTAAAATATACCCAACATATCTTAAGGAATAGAATAATAATTAACAATACCTAATGCAACCAAACATAGAATCAACACCATTAATTATTTTATAAGTATCAACCCAAACTCCATACCCTTAACATTTTTAATGTTATATATATATATATATTGATATTAAAATATAACCGATATAGCCTAAGACATAAAAAAATAATCAATAATACCTAATGTAACCAAAGATAGAATCAACAACATTAATTATTTTATTCTTTCCCAAGAATAACAAAAAAATGAAACCCATAAATCAAACAACATTACTCTTTATAGCCACCCACATGTAGAAAGCCACAATATACATGTACCTATACAATAACAATCGAAAAAAATGCAATATCCTTTACAATTTTATTATGTTGCAAACATAGCCATAAACTGTAAACATTCAACACAAACTCTACAAAAAATTGACAGTAACAAACCCATACAAAAAACACTCCTTTCTCGATATAATCTCCTCAGAAATTGGAAAAAATACAGCCATTTCAACAAAACCTTCTCCAAAATGAAACAATATAGGTTACAAAACACAACTATAATCGACAATGCCCAATGGATTGAATATTTTATTCCATACTAAAATATACCTAGTATAGCCTAAGGCGGACAAAAAAATTCAATAATACCTAATGTAACCAAACATAGAATCAACAAAATTAATTATTTAATTCTGTTCCAACCATTTAAGCAAAAAATGATAGCCATAAATCAAACAAGATTACTTTCTACAGCCACCCACATGCAGAAAGCCACAATATAGGCCGAGCTATACAATAACAATCCACAACAACTCCATACCCTCTAAAATTTAATTATGCTGGATACATAGCTACAAAACGCAAGCATTAAACACAAACCCTATGAAGCCTTGATACTAAAATATACCTAGTATAGCCTAAGGCGGAAAAAAAAAAAAAAAAAACCTAATGTAACCAAACATAGAATCAACAACATTAATTATTTTATTATGTTCCAACCATAAGCAAAAAATGAAAGCCATAAATCAAACAAGATTACTTTCTACAACCACCCACATGTAGAAAGACACAATATAGGCCTAGATACAATAACAATCCATGACAACTCCATATCCTCTACAATTTAATTTTGTTGGATACATAGCCACAAAACACAAGCATTAAACACAAACCCTACGAAGCTTCACACTAGCAAATCCATATAACAAATGCTCATTTATCAAGACAATCTCCTGGCAAATTGAAAAAATAGAGACTTTTGAACATAGAATCAACAACATTAATTATTTTTTTATCTGTTCCAACCAAAATAGAAAATGAAAGCCATAAATTAAACATCACTTTCTACAGCCACCCACATGTAGAAAGCCACAATATAAGTTGAGCTATACAATAAAAATAAAAAAGAATCCATATCCTCTACAATTTAATTTCATTAAAAACATAGCCACCAAACGCAAACATTAAAAAAAAGCCCTACAAAAGTTGACAGTAAGAAACCCATTAAAAAAATAGTCCTTTCTCAACACAATATCATCCAAAATTGAAAAAATATAGAATTTCCAGTAGCACCTTCTCCAAAATGAAATAATATAGCTTAAGCAACAGAACTATAATCAACAACACCTTATGGCACATCCAATGAAACAATATGGGAAACATTTTTTTTTGCATATGCCCCTCTTGCCAGCTATTTCAAACAAACCCCTTTCCCCTAGCTTTCTCCATGCTCCCTTGTTTCTCGAAGACTCCAAACATACGCAAATAATAGTATCAAGCCCATACAAAACCATAAACAAAAGCCCACAAAAAATCATAATATCAAGTCCATGCAAAACCACTCATAGGAAACACGAACCATAAATTAGACAAGGTATTTGAAACAATCAACATTACCTTATCGCAAATAAAGCAATATAACCGCCAAGCACAAATCAAAAAATATCACTGAGGGGTTATTCCACATGCACCTCTTCCCATTCACTTGAAGCAAACATCTTCTCACCAACTTGCCTTCCCAAAAATACACAAAATACTATCACGGTCAACACATTTCTTTTGCATTTCCAACCACCCTCCATTGCAAAAAACACAAAATAGCATTCGCCCACCTTCGCAGAAGTTGCACAAAACTTAATCCACCTTGCACCCTCACAGAAGCTAACCCTCATCACTCTCGACTCTCATAGCAGGTATACCAACAGAATGACACCAAACAATGTGTCATTGAAAATTTACCAACATTCATTTTGTTCCCCGAGGTGTTAAAGGGCGACTGTTATTACAACTATCCCCAATACATGCAAAGCATACAACAATTAATGTTGACTTGAACCAACGTTTAATTTCCATAGCCTTCTCTATCCACACGGCCCAAAAAATGCCACCCAATTCCCAAAGCAACCAACAACCACCTCCGCCACCTTTTTTGTGGTTACTAGAAGCCAAAAAATCTGGGAGGCTAATGAAAATTCCAGCCGAATTTATAACCCACCCGCCACCTTGTCCCGGATCGTCAAAAACCTAAAGACCAGCGAGGTTGATGAAAATTCTAGGAAAAAATGACACAAATAGCCTATCGGCTAATAAAAAAATGTTATGTATTTATTATTCAAATAATTTAAGTAAATGGTTTTTAATGTGAAAAGATTGTGATATTATGTTATTAGTTTGCTATTTTATATCTAATATTATTATATATTCTTTATCAGTTCAAATTCAAATTATAAACTATTTTTGGTCAATATTTAAATATTTTAAATAAACAAAATTGTTTGAAAAATATTATAATTTCAGTAACATAAAATAAGGGGTTTTTTTCTCAAGTTATATTCATCTAAGATTCAAAATTTTCCATCTTGATGAATATTATTATTTGATTAAAGTCTTAGAAGTAATTTATTTAGAAGGTTTTATTATAATGGATATTATATTTGTATACACCTAAAATCGGCTAGGACAATTAATTAATTAAATACTAGTTATTTAATTAATGAACCCCTTTTATTTCATCTACTTATAAATAAATTCTCAATTTATTAGCCGATAGGCTATTTGTGTCAACTTTTCCTGGAATTTTTGTCAGCCTCACTAGTTTTTAGGTTTCTAGCGACTAGGGACAAGGTGGCGGGTGGGTTATAAGTTCAGCTAGAATTTTGGTCAGCCTCCCAAATTTTTTGGCTTCTGATAACTGTGAAAAAGGTGGTGAGTGGGTTATAAGTTTGGCTAGAATTTTAGTCAGCCTCCCAGATTTTTTGGCTTCTGGTAACTATGAAAAAGGTGGCGGAGGTGGTTGTTGGCGGCTCTGGGAATTGGCTAGCATTTGTCAGGTCACGTGGATAGAGAAGGCTATAGAAATTAAATGCTGGTTTGCATCAACATTAATTGTTGTATGCTTTGTGTTTATTGGGGATCATTGTAATAACAATTTCCCTTTAATGTCTCGGGGAACAAAATGAATGTTGGTAAATTTTCAATGACGCATTGTTCAGTGTTGTTTTGTTGCTATACCTGCTATAAGAGCCAAGAGTGACGAGGGTTAGCTTTTGTGAGGGTGCAAGCTGGATTAAGTTTTGTGCAGCTTTTGCACAGGTGGGCGAATGCTATTTTGTGTTTTTTGCAAGGGAGGGTGGTTGGAAATGCAAAAGAAATGTGTTGACTGTGATAGTATTTTTCCTATTTTTGTGCAGGTAAGCTAGCGAGAAGATGTTTTCTTCAAGCGAGTGGGAAGAGGTGCATGTGGAATAACCCCTCAACGATATTGTTTGATTTGTGCTTGGAGGTTATATTTCTTTATTTTCAATAAGGTATTGTTGATTGTTTCAAATACCTTGTCTGATTTATGGTTCGCGTTTCCTGTGAGTGGTTTTGCATGGACTTGATACTATGATTTTTTGTGGGCTTGTGTTTATGGGTTATGTTATCTGCTTATGTTTGGAGGCTTCGAGAAACAAGGCAGTGTAGAGAAAGTTGGGGGAAAGGGTTTTGTTTGAAACGGTTGGCAAGAGGTGCATATGGAGAAAAAACGTTTCCCATATTGTTTCATTGGATTTTCCATAAGGTGTTGTTAATTATAGTTCTGTTACTTAAGCTATATTATTCCATTTTGGAGAAGGTGTTGTTGGAAAGTCTATATTTTTACAATTTTGGAGGATATTGTGTTGAGAAAGGATTGTTTTTTGTATGGGTTTTTTACTGTCAACTTTCGTAGGGTTTGTGTTTAATGTTTGAGTTTGGTGGCTATGTTTCTAATGAAATTAAATTGTAGAGGATATGGAGTTTTTGTCAATTGTTATTGTATAGCTCGGCTTATATTGTGGATTTCTACATGTGGGTGGTTGTAGAAAGTTATGTTGTTTGATTTATGGCTTTCGTTTTATGTTTTGGTTGGAATTGATAAAAAAAAATTAACCCTGTTGATTCTATGTTCAAAAGTCAGTATTTTTTCAATTTGCACGGAGATTGTCTTGAGAAAGGAGCATTTGTTGTATGGGTTTTTTAGTGTGAAGCCTTGTAGGGTTTGTTTTTAATGCTTTTTTTGTGGCTATGTATCCAACAAAATTAAATTGTAGAGGATATGGAGTTGTTGTGGATTGTTATTGTATAGCTTGGCCTATATTATAGCTTTCTACATGCGAGTGGTTGAAGAAAGTAATCTTGTTTGATTTATGGCTTTCATTTTTTGCTTATGGTTGGAACAAAATAAAATAATTAATTTTGTTGATTCTATGTTTGGTTACATTAGGTATTATTGATTTTTTTTGTTCACCTTAGGCTATACTAGGTATATTTTAGTAACAATATATATATGTAACATTAAAATTGTTAAGGTTATGGAGTTTTGGTGGATTCTTATTGTATGCGTTGTTCTATATTATGGCTTTGCAGATGTGGGTAGTTGTTGAAAGTAATGTTGTTTGATTTATTCCTTTAGTATTCTAGTTATGGTTGGTACATAATAAAATAATTAATAGTGTTAGCTAGTATGTTTGCTCACATTAGACCATATTATTGATTATTGTTGTCTTCCTTAGGGTATATTGTGTATATTTTAATATCAATATATATAGGTAAGATTAAGATTGATAAAGTTATGGAGTTTTGGTTGATTCTTATTGTATAGCCTGGGCTATATTGTTGCTTTCTAGATCTAGGTGGCTATTGAGACCAATGGTGTTTGGTTTATGGCTTTCATTTTCTAGTTATGCTTGGAAAAGAATAAAATAATTAATGATGTTGATTCTATGTTTGGTTACATTAGGTTGGTTGGTTTATTACTTGCAGTTTGTGATTATGGTTGCAATGGAATAAAATAGTCAATCCATTGGGCATTTTTTTATTATAGTTGTGTTGTGTAAGCTATATTGTTTCATTTTGGAGGTGTTGTTGAAATGGCTATATTTTTTCCAATTTTTGAAGAGATTGTATTGAACAAGGAGTGTTTTTTGTATTGGTGTGTTACTATCAATTTTCACAGAGTTTGTGTTGAATGTTTATGTTTTTTGGCTATGTTTGCAACAAAATAAAATTGTAGAGGATATGGATTTGTTGTCGATTGTTATTGTATAGGTACACGTATATTGTGGCTTTCTACATGTGGGTGGCTATAAAGAGTAAAATTGTTTGATTTATTGGTTTCTTTTTTTGGTTATTCTTGGAAAAGAATGAAATAATTAATGTTGTTGATTCTATCTTTGGTTACATTAGGTATTATTGATTATTGTTTTCTGTCTTATGCTATATCAGGTATATTTTAATATCAATATATATATGTAACATTAAAAATGTTAAGGGTATGGAGTTTGGGTTGATACTTATAAAATAATTAATGGTGTTGATTCTATGTTTGGTTGCATTAGGTATTGTTAATTATTGTTCTGTTCCTTAAGATATGTTGGGTATATTTTAATATGTATATATTTGTGTATATATATATATATATATAATTTTGGTAGGTCTCCCTTTATGACTTGCAACGGAGAAAAATGCTTGACCTTATCCAGTTATCGTCGATTGTAACTACTTTGATTTTCCATAAGGTACTGTTGATTGTTTCAAATATGTTGTCTGATTTTTGTTATTTGGAAAACAATATTAATTATTTCATTATTTTATTATGTTCCAACAATAACCAAAAACTGAAAACTATTGTGTTTTTTGCTGAATTTCCCCATCTGGGGTACCATTCAAACCAATATAGATTGATCTAGGGTTCACGTTCTCATACTATTGTTTTTCATAAGGGGTTGTTCATTATTGTTGGTTGTGTTAGGTTAACATTGTTTGATTTATGGCTTTTGCTATCTAGCTATGGTTGGAAGAGAATAAAATAATTAATGTTGTCCATTCTATGTTTAGTTACATTAGGTATTATTGATTATTGTTCCTTAGCCTGGGATGTACTTGTGTCAACTTTGCTGGGAATTTTTGTTAGCCTCACCGTTTTTTCCTCTTTTCCTACTGCCGGGGCAGACTTGGCGAATGGGGTATAGTTTGGTTAGGATTTTTGTCAACCTTGCCGATATATATATACATATATATATATATATATATATATATATATATATATATACCTATATATATATATATATATATATATGTATATATATATATGTAGTGTATATGTATATATTCTCTCACCCTTCTTCCACCATATATTTTCTCATACTCTCCACTATACATACTCCTCTTATTTATAAATATATATATACTCTCTCTCCATATATATATATATATATATATATATATATATATATATATATATATATATATATATATATCTGAACCATACCTTTGGAACCATTGATTAATGCCAAAAAACACAAGATAACCTTCAATGGTCAGGATTTTCATCAGCCCTACTGATATACATACATGTGTATATATATATGTATATATATATGTAGTATATATATGTATATATGTGTATATATATGTGTATATATATATGTATACATGTATATATATATGCTCTACAATTTTATTCCCTTGCAAACATAGCCAGGAAACGTAAACATTCAACACAATCTCCTCAAAAATTGGAAAAAATATAGCCATTTCAGAAACACCTTCTCCAAAATGGCTAGATGCAGAAAGGCACAATATAATTGAATCTATACAATAAGAATCAACCAATTATTTTATTGTGTTCTAACCAAAACAAAAGATGAAAGCCATAAATCAAACAAGATTACTTTCTACAACCACCCACATGCAGAAAGTCACACACACACACACACACACACATATATATATATATACACACATATATATACATATATATATATATATATATATATATATACATATATATATATATATATACATATATATATATATATATATATATATATATATATATATATATATATATATATATATATATATATATATATATATATATATATATATATATATATGTATATACATATATATACATATATACATATACATATATATATATACACAATATAGTTCAAGCTATACAATAAGAATCAACCAATTATTTTCTTGTGTTCCAACCAAAACAGAAAATGAAAGCCATAAATCAAACAAGATTAAATTCTATAGCCACCCACATGCAGAAAGCCACATATATATCTATATATATATATATATATGTATATATGTATGTATGTATGTATATATATACATGCATATACACACACACACAGATATATATATGTGTGTGTATGTGCATGTGTGTGTGTATACATATGTATATGTGTATATATGATAAATATCACAGAGAAAACCTTTTGGAACCATTGATACATGGAAAAAAACACAAGATCTACTTCAAATAGCTTCACTAAAATTGCACAACATTCAATGCACTTGTAGCTTTACAAAATCTTTCCCTCCGCCCTCATAGCCACCTTTAGCAACAACATAAACCTCAAACTGACACCGAACAATATGCTATCGATAACTATACATAATTTTTTTTTGTTTTCCAAGGACTTTAAAACAAATGTTACTTGCACCAAGATCATTACACAAGAGCCATACAACAATCAATGCTAATAGAATTTTTTCGGCCTTCCCTACACTTCCATCATTTTGCCAGACTCCTCTCTCATCGCGACAAATGCCCGCCACCTTTGACACAACAATGGAGTCCCATGTCCAACCACCTTCAGATAGGTTCCATAACCAGTGAATGCCCTTGCACCTTGACAAAATCTTGCCATCCTTGGTCATAGCTACCTTGAACAACAACAAAGAGTCTCAAAATGACACAAAACAATACATTACTAATAACTCCACCAACACAACAGATTAGCTATTTTTGAGCCATTCACAATGAACTAAAGCCATAAATGGAACAATATAGCTAGTTGTTAGTGACATGCAAAAACCCACAAAAGTATATAGTCTTTCCAACAACAATCGACACAATGAAAGAACATTTTCCCCAAGAATAACCCAAATTAGATGCACCTCTACCCACTTCCTTCAATAATAGGCCTTCATTCTTGCTTTCTTTTTCCTTCGTTCTTTCTTAACAACTTACTAAATAACACCATAAAATTGTTGCATCCTAGAGCTTTTGGAACCATTGATGCATGCAAAAAAACTAGGAGACATAACATTAACTATTTCATTGCATCAAAAACATAAGATAACATCATGTACCTTCACATAGATTTCATAGCTGATGAAATTAGTTGCAACTTAATAGAAAATTTCCATCCTTAGTCACAACTATGTTTAATAGTAACATAGACACAAAGAATGCCAACCAATAATATGTCCTCGCTCACTACATAGATATTTGTTTTAACAAACATGTGTATGTATACATAGCTTGACTATGATGAGGAAGAACAAGAAAAGGAATGGTGTCGTAAATGGAAGCCATAAATGAAACAAAATAGCACACCACATATGGGAACATTGAAGAATGCTTGACGCAAAGCAACATGAAATACATAACATTAACTATTTTATTGCATTGCAACCACTCTGTCAAAACAAAAGATGTAAATGAAACAATATTGTTATCAACAATCACTTAGATGACAAGAGGTGGAAAATACTATAAAACATTGCAAGAAAACAATAGAAACCAACCATACAGAACAGGATTTTCATCAGCCCTCCTGGTATATGTATATGTATATATATATATACACACACATTTGTATACATATATACATATACATACACACACACAAATATATATATAGACATATACAGATATAGTGGCAAATAGCTTATAAGATTACTTAGAATATATATGCCTATATACATATATATACACATTTGTATACATATATGCATATATATATAGATATATATACATACATATATATATACATATATATATATGTATATATATATATGCATATATGTATATATATATATATATATTTGTATATATATATGTATATATATATATATGTATATATATATCTATATATATATATTTATATATATATCTACACACATTAAGAGATATAGTGGCGGATAGCTTATAGGTTCGCTCAGAATTTTGGTCAGCCTCTCGCTTCTTAGGCTTTCCAATCACTCATTTGCATCAACATTAATTAATGTATGCTTTATACTAGTGATGGTCCTAATAAGACCAATGATAAGTGGAAGCCATAAATGTAACAATTAAGCCTAACACAAACAACAACAGTGAACAGTCCCTTATGCAAAACAACATGGAGCACATGACATTAACTATTTTACTGCATTCCAACCATCGCCACGAAACAAAAGTTGTGAAGGAAACAATATTGTTATCCACACTCACCAAGATGGCCAAACCCGCAAAACACTAAAAATGACAGTGCCAAATGCATAGAGAAACATATGCGCAAAATCTGAACCATAAATCAAACAATATCATTGCCAACAAAGCATTGATATCTAGACCTGCTCATATATCTACCTGTGAACATAGTTGTATGTATGTCTCTATTTGCATATGCATATACATAAACACACATGCATGCAATTCACATTTCCCTATCCTATACAACTTCCTGGTACATATGTGTGTAGATATTCGGCTGCATGTTGGATATCTATGCATATATGTATACACCAGTCAAAATTTACAACTATCTATGAGTTATTCTAAACAGACACAAAAACATGGCTTCCAACAGTACCTCGCATACAAAACCCACAAAAAATAGAAAGCTCCTAGTAACATACCAACTCAAAACCTTCACCATGAAAATTCCAACTATAAATGAATCAATATTGGTTTCAACTGTAAGCCAGATGGGGTGATTCACCAAAAAACACAACACATTAAATATTTTCCAGCCATTCACACAAGACCCTTATTGTCTTGAGTTTTATTTTATAGTTTACATGTACACATTGCTATCCTTTTAAGATAGCATTTACAAAAAAATTCAAATGTTTTTTGGAAAACCCACAAAATACAAGAGGTCTCAATTTCAACATTCACCAAATGTATACAGTGTGTAGATATATGTATGTATCTATATATATGCTTATATATATCTATCTATATGTGTACATATATGTATATATATACATATATGTGTGTGTGTATATGTTTGTATCTATATATCTATGTGTATATATGCATACATATGTATTAATATGTATATATATGTATAGATATGCATATCTATATATATATATATATATATATGTACATATAGCATCCAAAACATTGACTATTTTTTTCTATTGCAACCATAGACGGTAAATGGAAGCCACAAATCTGGGTTGTTTTCCCTTGGTGAGTTCCTATTTGTGTGGTTATCCTGTGGTTTGATATATTTTTATATGTAACTGTATATATATGTGTGTGTGTATATATATATGTACTTGTATGTGTATATATGCATATATATGTATTTATATGTATATATATATGAATATATATGCATATATATGTCTATATGTATATATATGATATATGTATATGTATCTATATATATGCACATATATATATATGTATATCTCGGTATGGACATGTGTATATATATGTATGTATATATAGCAATAAAAACATTGATTATTTTATTTTGTTGCAACTATAGATGCTAAATGCAAGTCATAAATGAAACAATATAGCCTAAGGTGGACATCAATGAAATGAATTCCGTAACATTAACTTGTTTACCCATTGTAACCATTGCCATACAATGCTGAAATTCATAGTTAGCCCTATACAAAAGCTTTCATGTGAAAGGTTGGTCTATATACAACTTATGTGTATACATATATATGTATATACATATATGTATATATGTATATACATATGTATATATATGTACATGTATAGTATGTATAGTATGTACATACACATATGTAGCTATATGTGTATGTAGATATATGTATATATATATATATATTATGTATGATATGTACATACACATATGTAGATATATGTATATGTTCATCTATGTACATATGTATATATATATATATATATATATATATATATATATATATATATATATATATATATATATCTATGTGTTTATGTATGTATATATATGTATACAACAAAAACACTTTGGAACCATCGATGCATGCGAAAAAACACTAGATAGCTTTCAACCACTTTCACATAAATTGCACAGCCTATGTATATCTAAATGTATATCTATGTATATGTGTGGTATGTATAGTATGTGCATACACATATGTAGATATATGTTTATGTATACATACATATACATATATATATATAGCCAATAGGCTATTTATGTCAACTTTTCCTAGAATTTTCATTAGCCTTGCCAGTTTTTAGGTTTTTGGCTACCGGGGACAGGGTGACGGGTGGGTTATAAGTTCGTCCAAAATTTTCATCAGCCTCTTGGATATTTTTGGCTTCTGGTAATCACAAAAATGTGGCGGAGGAATTTGTTTGCTACTTTGGGAATTGGGTGGTGTTTGTCAGGCCGCATGGATAGAGAAGGTTGCTGAAATTAAACATTAATTCACGTCAACATTAATTGCTGTATGCTTTGTGCGTATTGGGATCATTGTAATAACAACTACCCTTCAATGCCTCGGGGAACAAAATGAATGTTGATAAATTTTCAATGAGGTATTGTTTGGTGTGGTTCTATTGCTATACTTGCTATGAGAGCCAAGAGCAATGAGGGTTAGCTTTTGTGAGTGTGCAACCTAGATTAAGTTTTGTGCAGTTTTGCGAAGGTGGGCGGGCATTATTTTGTGTTTTTTGCAAGGGAGGGTGGTTGGAAGTGCAAAAGAAATGTGTCAACTGTGATATTGCTTTGCCTATTCTTATGTAGACAATTTGTCAAGAAGTTTGTTTGAAGCGACTGGGAAGAGGTGCAACAACATTTATTTTTGTGGGATGTCTTTTAAACTTTGAAGCCTATTATGTTTAATTTTTCTTTTTTGTTTTCTCCTTATGGTTGTAATCCAATTAAATAGTCATTGCTATATAGCCTATCTTGAATGTTGTCTTATGTATTCTTACCCGTTGGTTCTCTTCTATATACTTTGATTGGAATCCTTGCAAGCCTTTTTCATTTTCCAACTTCCTGTGTACCAAGGCCAAGGTTGCAAATGGCCTTCCCTTTTAAAAAAATCTAGGCTGAAATTCCCATAAGGCCACACTGTTTTAACACTTGTGGAAAGAGCGCAAACATCCAAACTAAATTTTTCCTCATTTTCCTTTCCGAGAAGGCTAGGAATTCAAAGCTTCTCTTGGCTATAATATGTTGTCCATCCCGAAGCAAGGAATAATCATAGAAGAAAAAAACATTGAATTTGTAGTCTTGTCAACCAGTAAAGTGAGGGAAAATGTTTTGTGGATATCTGGTCTCTTGAATACTAGCTAGTTTTGAGATTGCTTGTTGTATGGTTTGCATGTGCTTGGAATACTTCTAATCATAGTTCTTGTTTATCCAATTGTATATAAGCTGTGAGATTTAAGATAGGGCTTCCTTTATACTGTACTTAATGTATGGAACATATCAAATGCATAAAAGAAACAATATTGCTTGCACCCAATGGCGGCTAGACATAACTCATAAACCAAACCATTTGCGGCAACCTACAAATCAACAGCCAACAATCTACTTTTGGAACTAAGATAAGTTGTTTAAAAAATACTACACGAATGGTTTTACAAATATGCACCTCTCTCGATTTCCTTCAATTGCATCTCTTCCCACTTGGCTTGTCTTCCCTCTGTCCCCTGTTAATGGCTTCTTGTAGATGAACATAGAACTATCACAATCGACGCCAGTTGTAGAAATAATGTGAAGGTGGTTGGTTGTTATCTTTTTTTCTTTGCATGCATTGATGGTTGCAAAAGGTGTGCATTTTGTTAATTCTTATATATATATATATGTGTGTGTGTGTGTGTGTGTGTGTGTGTATAATTATATGTGTATAGATATGTATAGACATAGATATATATATGTATGTCTATATATATATGTACATATAAATATATATGTGTATATATGTATCTACCTATGTGTCTCTTTGTATATATATATATATATATATATATGTATGTGTATATATATATGTGTGTGTGTGTGTGTGTGTTTCTATGTATATATATGTACATGTATATATATGTACATATACATATATATATATGTATATGCACAATATGTTGTTGAAAATTGCACACATTTGGCTTGTTCTCTGGGGGATTTAAATGCATATGTCCTTGCACCATCATCGCTACATGGAAACCATGCAATTATTAATGTCGATGCCATTTTGTTGGCCTTCTCTATCGTAGCACAAAACTCTTTTAATTTTTTTTTTAAAACAATAGACTAACACCTGCTATAAAATGTTAGAGGCCTGGAAACACGTAGTCTGGGAATAATTCCATCCAATGTTTCCCATGGCCAAATGCAAATTCTTCTTATTAGGTTGTGTTGTGTCTAGATTTGCATGTAAACCAAAGTAGATGTAAACAATGTGCATCTCTATTCTTGCCAATGTTTATTGTTTTACTCAAAATAGTTATTTATGTGAGCCTTAACATGAGATACTTCAAATGTTATACTTCATATCACTATTATATAGAACATTGAAGTCTGTCTTGCTAATTATTTGTTTTCCTTCATACTGTTGGTGTTTCTAGGGGAAAAAATAGGAATTTTAATATTGAAATAGTGAACCTGGAATAACAAACTGTATGTTAAGTATTAGTTGAATCATTGAAGACAGGTTGTTATTATTAATTGTTTTCTTCCATATTGTTAATGGTTGTGTAAACAAATTAAGAGCTGATGTTGTGTTTTGAAGCCATAGACCTCCTAGCCACCCACTGACATTGCAACTCTTCATTCCTAAAAAGAGTAGACAAAGCAATGTCAATGGTCTCTAGCTCTTTTGAGGCTAGGGAACAATCCTCAAGCAACAGTCTTGTAAGTGTGTTTTTTGTTTAGTTTATTGTTGTTACCAATTTCCTTGCCAGTTTCTCAAGTACACCAAACAAATGAAAGAAATACTTCATTTACATTAATAATTACTATTATATATGTTCTAACTTATTTATATTTAAACTTTATGTCTTGTTGCCCATTTAATTTATTGGCATTTTTGGAGTAAGTTAGATCTTAGAGGGAAAAATGTCTTCGTTTGCAAATGCGTCAATATTGTTGTTTCTTTTTAGAGTTGAGTCATAGTAATAGAGATGTCATTGATGCCACTATACTAATTTTAATTTCCTTGTAGGCTACAAATGTGAATCCAACCTTAACAACAAATGCACTATGCTCTATAGATGTTGGGGATGATGTCCCGTCTTCAGTGCTCCAACTAATGTCTTACCAAAAAATAGGAGGTGATCAAAGCCCAGTTTATCGATACAAAGTAATGATATCTAATGGATCCCACATGCAAATGGGAAATTTGCTTGGAAAGTAAAATTACCTTTTGTTTACATGAGAATTGAAAATAGTTTCAGTTGTGTGCTTGACAAACTATTTTTCTAGAAAGCTATGAGAATCAAGGTTTGATATAGTTGTGCCTTGCTTGTTCTTGTAGTTTTTTGTTTCCTTGTTTATGGGGGATACATTTTAAAGTATTTAATCTTCATTTCATTCCAGGGAAATTGTCATATTGTCCCTAGATATGAAGATGAAATATTTCCAGCTAATTGGAAAACCTAAATATTTGTTTAGAGATCAAGAAGAATAGAAATTTGGCTGAGTCACCCTCCCCATCAAAATGAGCCTCCATGTTTGGAATTAACACATCACCAAGGCAACAAGATTCCCCTACAAAAATCAGCCCTATTAAAGGGTTGAATGTTTACCAAACCAAATAGACAATTAAAGGCTGTGTAACTACAAAGAGGGATATGCACCATTATAGCAAGCAAGGTCGTGAGGGGCGGGTATTCAACTTTGATATCATTGATGATGAGGGCACAAAAATATGGATTACATGCTTTAATGAGATTTCATACATGCATTATGATAAGGTTGAGGTGGGACGTACGTACTATGTGTCAAAGGGATTGGTGAGACAAACATACAGAAAATTTAATAAGCTGAACAACTAGATGGAAATCATTCTAGATCAAACTTTAATGTTAAAGTCCTATGATGAGGAGGAATTTGTGTCAAAGAAAGTATTTTGTTTCACACCATTAAATAAAATTGCATATTGCACTAATAGTGGTTTAATTGACATTATTGGCTCTGTGGTGCATGTAGGAATGGTTTCGACCATACAAAGAAAAGATCAATCCCAAACAATTTGGAGGACTATTAAGCTTAATGATTTGTCATATTTTTCAATTGATGTTAATTTGTGGGGCTCATCTTGGGAAGCAAAGGGTCATGAGTTAGAGAGGTTGTACACCCCTAGTTTAGCTCTCATCCTTTCTATGAAAATGCACGTGTTGGGTACTTTAATGGAGTTGTTCTTAACACAACCACATGAACTCTTCTGTATATAAACCTTGAAATTTTGGAGGCACAACCATTGATCGAGAGAGGCTATATTGCTCCACCTACTATTGAACCCCCTCATCCAGTCCCTCGAAAGGTCACTTTGTAAAATGGGAGAGTCACTATTGCATACATGTTCAACCACTACCTTGGCTTTCCAGAGACTTTGCAAGCTACTCTCAAGGAAACAATAAAATTTATAAAATTTGATCATGTATTATGTTATTCTACATGCCCATTGGAGGTGAATGGTAGGAAGTGCAAAAAAAATGTGAACAATATGATGAAAATAAATGGTTTTGCCCAAAATTTTGAAAAATGATAGGTGACTATGACTTTTGATATTTATTGCAACTAAAGATTGAAGACCACACATGCGAGCTTTGGGAAACCGCTTTTGATGAGACTACAAGCAGCCTATTACAAATGTCAGCAAACGAGCTTTACATGTTGCAATATGAGTCAACTACTGAAATGAGTGTTGAGTCTATTATCAATGTTGTCACCTACATGCATTTCATAGTTCTAATCGAAACCCAAACTTATAATTCAAAAAGAAGGCTGAAAACAACAATAGTAAAGGTTTCTAAGCTTAACTTTGAAGTTGAGTGCAAGCTATTACTATCAGATTTGTCTGCTATTTCTCCCATAGTTGAGCAAGCTTCAGATTTAGTTGTTATGTTTCCTTTTGAAGACAGAAAGAAGCATATCTAATTGGGAGTTTGTATACTTATTTAAGTTCATCTTGTTTGGACATGTAGTTTGTTTAATTCCCTCGCACTCCTTATCGTAGCAAAAAGACATCTACTCTCTATCACTATTGACTTTTTCTTTGTTTCACTGGTTATTTATTAAGAAAATGAAGTATACGTTGCAATCTCTAGGTAAAAAAGATACAGTTATTTTGTTTTCTATTGATTATGTTTGCTATAATTTCCTTACATTTTAAGTTTATATTTCTAATTTAATTTTGTACTGTTTATTTATATAGAGTTATTTTTCTTGTTAGGGGGCATATTGCTATCTACAACTGCTCATATATCTACTTGTGCACAGAGTTATATATATTTCTCCATTTACATATGCATATACATAAATATACATGCATGCAATTGACATATCCCTATGTTATACAACTTCCTAGTACACATGTGTCTAGATATTGGTTCGCGTGTTAGATATTTGTGCATATATGCATACAAAACTCAATATTTACAAATACCTATGAGTTCTTCTAAAGATAATGTTCTTTTTATTTTGTTTACAATGTTCTTAGTGGATAGAATATCTTGACAGAGTTCTATGCATATATAAGTTTCAATAATGTTTTTGTCTATATCGCTATCATGTTTGGCTAATAATCTAATTCTTACCAAGTGTTTTTCCTACTGCTTTGTGATCCCTAATGATAGTCACATACTAGATATGCATATGGTATGATTCTTGTCTGTAATGTTTGTTGTGTATGTTAGGCAGTTGAATCTAGAACTCAGTCCTCAATAATGCATTCTTGAAACTATGCCCATCTACCCAATTATTTTGGTGATTTTTAAATGGAAAGTATTATTGCCTGTGCAAAGTGAAGCTTGTTTCCTATGCATATGCAAATAAAAAAACTCAAGTTCTATAGATTGTGTTCTTTTCTCCGAGTGAGATTTGATTATTGTTCTCTGAATTGGGGTATATTCTTCCCTTTCTGCTTTTATGTTGTATGTCCTTCACCTTTAATCCATATGTATATAATGTAAAGCTATGTATATTTTTTCCCATTTCTCATTTCACAAAGCCATGTGAAATTATAGAAAATCTATAACGTTCAATTCCACTGAACATATTCACTCGGATGTAATAGCAGTGCCCTCAGCATTCACCAAAGTGGTGCACAATTAATGTTAGTCCTTGGGGGTTTGGTCATAGCCAGTTATGCTCGATAACCTCATACGCTAGATTGCATAGCAGGATTCATTTTTTATGTGCAGACTCTAACCCATTCCATACACAAGGAAATTCTACATTTTATTTACTTACTTTGTTCTACTGTAAGTCCATTGCCTCACATTTGTAATTATTTATATAATTCTTTATATTTTGTGATTTCTTTGTTCTCTACTAATCAAAACGGTTGTCCTTCGCAGGTGTTACCATGTGATTAGATCTTTTATTCACTCATTGGTGGGAAAAACATTGGCCTCGCCATTGATCATAGTGGTGGACAATTTATTCTCTTGGTCGGGGGTTTTGTGAGAGAACCCACTGCTCCATGAGCCAATATGGTAGGGTGGAAATCGGGCCTTGTTTTGTTTTTGGAATACTGTATTCTCCCACGTACACTAGGTGTGACTAAATTATAGTTACTCCATGCAATAGGACTATAGTTATAAGTTTTATCTTCCCACCACGATGGGTGTGATGCAATAAAATGTTCAACGTTGTGTGCTCCATTCTATTTTTCCATAATCAACATAATTAACTTCACAATTTTTTGTAATTCATGCATACCATATTATAGCTATAATGTGGGATTTTATGAACTAATCTATTAGAAACAACATTAAAAAATAATGATAGTGATTTCAAAATGAGTGACAATGTTCAAATAGATAATCAGATCCTCATGTACGCTAAATTGATTGTCATAAGCAATATTGATTTCACCATTGACCAAAGTTGTGGGTAATGCATATTCTTGCTTAGGGGTTTTGTGAGAGCTAATGAGGCTCCATAACCTAGTATAGTAGGGTAGAGAGTAGGCATTATTGTCTTGAGTATTATTGTATGATTTTCATGTACATATTGCTATCCTTCTGAGATAGCATTTACAGAAAAACTCAAATGTTTATGATAAATTTGTGTACATTTTTTGTAGGCACTGGAGAAAGAATAGAGGAAAGAGATAGAAAGTGGGTACACATGTAATTGAAGCAAGCATCAAGAGGTGTATAATTTTTATTATTTCACCTCCATCATCTGCTTTGTCTTAGTTAGTTCTATAATCTCTTCATATTCGCAGTTACTCTAGAAAGCATGCTTCTCCTTTAGGAGAGACATTTCAACAAGTGAGATATTGATATTCCAGTATAGTTGCTAAATAGATGAATCAACTTTCAAACAACTGTTAAGATGAAGAAATTATAAGACTGGCTAATACAATGGGAATATTGATATCACCATTTATAAGAGTACTAGCGACCCAATATTAGAGTGCAGGCATTTAAAGTTGCTATTCTTTATGGTAAGTAATTGCAATGGTCTACTAATAGATGATAACACTACAAGATGCAAAATGGTATGGGCGAGAGCATGCCACCTTTTCTCTTTGCACACCTCAATGTATTGCAACCAAAAGTTCTAGCCTTTGCAGTAAAAGTTTGGCATTGGGATGTGGCTATCAGTTTTTAGCTTTCTGTTACAATGGCTAAAATCAAATAATATTGTTAATTTTATGTAGTTCATTCTATTTTTGCATAATTGGCATACTAAACCTCACAGTATTATGCTATTTTTGTAGACCATATTCTAATCATAATGCAATATTTAATGGAATAATTTCTTCCAAAAAACCTTTCAGAATAATGATAGTGGCTGGGAAATTAGTAACAATTCCCAATTACACAATCAGATTCTAATTTACTATATATATTGATTGTAGTAGGCAATATTTATTTCACTACTTATGAGAGTGGTGGGCAATGTATGCTTTTTCTCAGGGGTTTGGTGAGATTCCACAAGGCTCCATGACCAAATATGGTAGGGTGGAGAGCAAGCCTTATTGTGTTGAGTTTTATTTTACATTTCTTATGTACAATTTTCTATCTTTCTGACATAGGATTCATTAAAATATCACGTTCTTTAGGTTATTCTTACGAAATAGTGAAGTAGTTGAACTTATACACTTCATGTTAGATTCCATTGGGAATTGTTGATTATTGTTCTCTTGGGTAAGCTATAGCTTCTAATTATTGACAAAGTCCTATCAAAAAGGCTATGTTCTTTCAATTTTAGTTAGCATTGTGTTGGGTTGCTATCAATTCCCTCTTGATCTTTTTTTATACTTTGCATTTTGTGCTTGGATTTTCAAATTGTCTTGTTGATTAGCTCATTGTTCTTGCTTGGGAGATATAGTTCAATAACTTGGGTGTTAATATTTGAGTTTAGATGGTAAATAGATGGATGGCCTTTGTGAGACAAGTTCAACCAACTATGAAGATTAAGTGATTGTAATTGCAGTTATGAATCTACATCCTAGTTCTTGAACTCCCTTTCCCAAGCAAGAACAGTCGATGATGTTCCATCAACCAATATTGTAGGATGGAGAGCATACCTCATTTTCTATTTCCATAATTCAATTCATTCCCTACACAAGGTATGGCTAGATTTTATTTACTTACTATGTTCTATTGCAATTGTATTGCATCATATTTGTCATTAATTGTATAAGGCTTTACATTTTTTGATTTATTTATTGTGTACCGATGCTATGTCTTTATCACACTAACACATTTTACTTTTCCTTGCAGACCATGCTCCAGCAATAATATGGTCTTCCATACACTAATGTGTTACAAACAACCTTCCTGAATAATGTTAGTGACTGTAAAATTCAGTAATAATGTTCAAATAAACAATCATATCCTAATGTACTCGATATTGATTATAATACGCAATATTCATTTCACCACTAATTACAGTGGTTGTGAATCTATATTCTTGCTCGGGGGTTTGGTGAGGCTCCATGAGGCTCCATGACCCAATATGGTAGGGTGGAGAGCAGTCCTCATTGTGTTGACTTTAACTTTGTATTTTGTATGTACAGATTCCCATCTTACTGGCATGGGGTTCAGAAAAAATTTTTATATGTTTAAGATTATGGTTACAATGGACTAAAATATTTGACCTTATACACTTTATGTTAGATTCCATTGAGCATTTATTATTACTCTGCTCGTACTTATACTCTACATCACACAAATTAATAACTTTTTTTAACCAAAATTCATCTATGGTGCTTTGTTGGTGGCTATGAAAAGATCCTTTATTTGTATTGTTAACAATTGATGCAGTTGTGAAATCATGGGGTCTCATGTAATGATGAATACAACTAATACTATGCCACAATTATTACTTTCCATCTAAATGCACATTACTAATGTCATTAATTATTTAGACATTAAACCTTATCCATAATAATATTCTATTTTAATTAGCTAGTGAAACTTAATGCTATTGATATTATTTTTAGATTGATACAATGGCTAAATTATGGGGTGGGATTATATAATAATGTAGTTGTCAAATTATGGGGTGTTCTTAGATAATTATGAATTTAATTAGTACTATGCCAGATTTATTATTTCCTATATAAATACAGATTAGTAATCTCATCAATTATTTAGACATTCAACCTTATGTATAATAATATTATATTTTGATTGACTAATAAAACTTAATGATATTAAGATTAATTTTAGATTGTTTTAAGTATAGTTGATGTAGCATTCTTTGTTAGTTGCTAGCTAAATTATGTCGTGCAGTTGTATAATGATGAATTCATCTAATTTAATGTCAACATTATTATTTTGCAACTGATTGCACATTAGTAATGTCATCAATTTACACATTGAATCCTATGCATAATAATATTATATTTTGATTAACTAATAAAAATTAATAACTAATTGAACATTAATACAATTGTTCATCAACTAGCCCTCTATATGTGTATATATGTATAATCTACAAAGATATTTCCTCACCAACTATTGATAGCACACTATAACCATTATATACATATCCTTCTTACAACCCATTAGGGTTAACACCATCCTTTCCCCCCCATTATAGTTCAAACTGTAAGGGAAAAAAGGGATACAATATTGTTCCCACTCAATCACTTTCATTATTGCACATAATATATTTAGCAAACCATTATATTGTTTGCTAGATTGCCTAATGTCCAACTATATTCTCTAAATCTGCATATAGCTATTGTCTCCACTCATAGCCTTCACATTCAAATATTTCCCCGCATAAAGTGTCTATACATCACTCCCCTTTCATGGCATGCACTGCCTATCATCTCATTTTTGTGTGTTACTACACAGAATTGCTAGTTGATATAGTTCACACTCTTCTAAATTCTTCATCTTAAACCAAATTCTTCTAAATTTAATTAAATAAACAAATGGGTATGTGCAGGATCATCATGGAAAAAATAGGCCCTTAAGATTTTTAATATTCAGAAAAATCAGAGTTAGGAAACTTGACGTAAAATTTTGAATAAGTTATCTATATTATTTCAAAAATATGTAAGAATAGAATCTGTAGCAAATTGAATTGATTTTCTAAACTACTAGGTTTGTTTTAAAAAAAAAAATCTATTTGGTGAAAATTTGAAATTTTAGTGCAATAGTACTTAAATTTTAGGGAAAAAATAAGAAGTAGGTGTCTGTATGACCACCCTAACCACAATAAAATGATAATATTTTTTATAAGATTTTATATATAAGTAGAGGACTCATGTCCCGATGTGATGAATATTTTTGTAATTTTTTCCAAGTAAATAATTAATTATGATTTTTTATTACAATTTTAAAAATATAAAAACTCGTGTCCGACCACCTTAACTTGGTCAAAACTTCATGAAATTCTTTTTTTTTTTTTTAATCCTATAGTATGAAAAGCATAGAATGTGATGCATGTTTTTATTCAAAAGTGTGATATTGTTTGAAAGCTATAGATGTTTTTCAATTAGCCTATCAATCGGACTTTAGTCAGTAATTCAAATAGAAAATGAATAATAATTACTTATTAAATTCAAAGTAAAACATAATTTATATTGGTGGAAAGTTGAGAATCTCCTTTAAAACCCTTTTCATTTCATCAATTTTGGGTAAAAAAAAAGTCGTTAGCCACATACCCATCATATTGCCACTTTTTGGCCCATCATGATCCTGCACATACCCAAGTGTCTATAGTTTGTTTTTATTTATTTAAATATCTTCTTACTAAGTTTGAATAATTTCAAATTCAAATTTAGTCAGATGTCTACAACACTTTTTTGCCACATCATCAAATGTCACGTGTATTTAAATATGACTAATATTTAAATAACATTATTCTCAACCAATTTCATAATAAAATTTTGACACTTGGCTTTCTCGCACATTTGATTCTCTCATACATTTTGCATGTTGCCTTTAGTCAAGGGAACACTATCCATGATTCTTCCATCTCCACTGTTCATCTCTCATGTTTGAATCTTTACCGTTGATTTCTATCACATCACAAGATGCTTTGGAAATCCTATAAATACAAGAATAACATTGGAGCATTTAGAGCATTTAAAGTTTGAGTTTAGAATATTTAGCATTTATCATTTGAGCATTGTAGTATCATGTTAATTTAGAATCATGTCTTAATCCATACTTGCATTTTAGTTATCATCTTAGTTTCCATACAATATTTTCATCATAGAATTTAACATCATTATCCATTGTCAATATCACCATTATCACTTATAGCAACATTTAATATCACAGCTTCAATCACATAGTTTATCCTTCATGTAGGAATTTAGATTCTTGCATTTACAACATCTCGTTTATTAAGTTGTCATCCAAACTAGTCATAGTGCATACACAAATCTGAGAGCACTAATGATTTAAAGGATCCTTGAGAATAGAGAACAATGGAACATTTTTAGAGATTTATTTTGCTACAATTAGATTAGTTTTATGATTCAAATCTTTAATGTAATACGTCTCATTGATGTTTGTGTGTTTTTTTATTTATTTGCTAACTTTCACAATTTCACACATACATAAATTGGCACCCACTATGGGACTCAACCCCATTTTTAATAATTTTCTAGAATTTATTTTGTAAATAGGCTGGACATGATATTTTAGCACTATTGTGAGTTATTTCAGCACATACGACAAATAATTCGATGCATTCGATTTTTGTTACACTACATACAAGAAAACTTTTAGCGCATTTGGGGTCCGTTATGGAGCATACAATATTTCTTTCGACGCATCAATAAACTATTTTAGCTCATTCAAGGAGTCTTTTAGCAATTTTAGTCAATACTTTAGCGCATTCATTAGTTTCTATTTGGCATTGAGTAGTTCTTTTGGTGCATCCATTAATTCTTCTAGCGCATAGAGTAGTTCTTTTAGCACATTGGAATAATATTTTAGTGCATTGGATAATTGTTTTAGCACACCTGTTTAAATTTGCAACATCTTAAAATCCTGAGAACTAATTAATGTTTTCTATGTTGTAGGTACTTTTATACATCGGTCAAAAACAAACTTATTCAACTACTAATCATGCATGTAGGGGCTAGAGTTATTGAATGCATTCTTTTTATTAAATTAGGAACCTAGTTTAATTAAAAGGTTAAAGAACCCCTTGTATTTCATGCTTGAAGTGATAGGACTATGCTCTCCCCTTAACTAGGTTTGACTATTTTATGCTTTGTTAACACCTCTAGAAGGCCTGCCATAGTGGGAAAAAGTACTCACCCTACGAGAACGACCTAAGTGGGAACAACCAAAGCCAAGTTTTCCAACCCACTATAATTAAAAGCGAATTCAGTGAAAGTCCGCAATTCAATGGTAGTGTGCAAGATAACCATCCCCAAAGCCTTTTTTCTAAAGGTTGGGAGATCTCATGAGGGATTTTATATATTGTTGCATTGAGCAGAAACCTTTACTATGATCTATAGTGTAGAAGCCAACCAAGTTAGTTTCTGAACACTTTCTATATCACGGTACAAGGGGAGGGAAGAATCTTCCCCCAAGATACTCACCATATAATCATTAGGGATTACTGGCCAAAAGTGGAGGATTTGGCTTTGGTTAAGACCTAGGAAAGGAAAAAACAAAGGAACCCTCTAGGGGGTGGCAGGGCTGTGTGAGCTAACATGGTTTTAAGATGTGGGTTGTGATATTTTAGGTGACCCTTGAGAATAGAAAAGTACCTGAATTGTCTTCTCATGTGTTATACCAGTGGAAATCGAAAGAATTAGACTAGATTCTTGAATACACACTTAATGTTTAATTACTAGGCTTGAAAGAATTGTTTGATAACTTGTTGTTGTGTTTGAGGTCAAATTTCAAGAAAATCATCCATTTAAACATGCAATTCCAATATTTGGAAAATTGGAAACCAAGAAAAATTCATTGATCAAAAAATTGTACCTTGGAAACACTCATATTTGAAGCAAAACAAACAGATAAACTATCAAAAACACTAAAAAACTTCCAGTTTAGTGCATCTATTTTCTGTTATGGCACATTTACTGCATTTTCTAGCACATCTGTGCAATATTGTAGCACATTCATCTTTTGTTTTAGTGCATCCAAGTATTTTTACAGCACATTTGAGCAGTCTTATAGTGCATCCATTAATTGTTTTAGCGCATCTAAGCAATTTTATAGTGCATCTATGAAGTCCTTCAACACATTCTTTCTTTCTTTTAGTGCATCTAGACAATTTTATAGTGCATCTATGTAGTCTTTTAGCACATTCATTCTTTGTTTTGGCGCGTTCATTCAGTCTTTTAGCACATCTAGGCTCTATTTTAGTGCATCCATTAAATGCAAAACCAAAGAGTTAAATTTATCCCCTGTTTCACAATTTGAACTAGAATTCAAAATCTTTTTCAACCCAGAATCATTCCTAAAACACAATTGAGTCTTAAACTTGTTAAAGAAAATTGACCTCTACAAGTGGAATTCTTCAAACTAAACCAAGATCTAAACATCTCAATGTTCCTAAATCATCAAACCTATTCATTCTTTGTTTTAGCGCATCTAGATAGTTTTATAGTGCATCTGTGTAGTCTTTTAGCACATTCATTCTCTTTTCTGGTGCGTTCGTTCAGTATTTTAGCACATCTAGGCTCTATTTTAGTGCATCCATTAAATGCAAAACCCGAGAGTTAAATTTATCCCCTGTTTCACAATTTGAACTAGAATTCAAAATATTTTTCAACCCAGAATCATTCCTAAAACACAATAGAGTCTTAAACTTGTTAAAGAAAATTGACCTCTACAAGTGGAATTTTTCAAACTAAACCAAGATCTAAACATCTCAATGTTCCTAAATCATCAAACCTATCACATCTATAATTTTTAAGCCATTTTTTGTCATTGGGATTTATCATCCTTTCATCATGAAACAAAGTTATCTAATCAGATAAACTTGGTCTCATCAATAGAATTTGTCAATTTATTTGACTTAGTTTTCATCCTTGGCACCCCTCCAAAATAAGACCAAATTTTAGTTAGATTATAACACTTGCATGCCCGTTCAAACAATATTAAAAAAGTAGAAACTCAAGGAAAAAGAACTCGAAACTCAAAACATCAAAACATAAAACATCAAAACTCAAAACATCAAAACAAAAAACATTGAAACTACTCACATTAAAACTCCAAGTTACACCATGGCTAAACCTGAACAGAATTCTTTCCATGGAATCCACAACAATGAAGGTGAATAAATAACTAAGGAAGATATCCAACATGTTGAACAAGATCCAAATTTCTACAAATTCTTAGAAAAGATTTTTGAAAGAAATGGGGAAAAATACCTCCTAATGCTGGCTAAACAAGGTGTCAAATTTCTTGATGAATTTTATGTTAATAAATTCAAAGCACCTCCTAAAAATTCTGAAAATGATTCACAAGATACAAAATACGTGGTTTCCTTAGCTCATCAAATGAGAAACCTCCAACAACAAATTCTTGACATGCAAATGGGAACCTCAAAATGATACTTGATACAAGACATTTTCCCATATCCTTTTGATCAAGATATCAACATGATTCCTTTTCCTAAACATTGTGAATTCCTAAAGTATGATAAATACAATGGTAAAACTGATCCAATAGATCATGTGAGGGAATTTAGAACCATGAGTCTCAAATTTGCACATGAAGAAACTTACTTGAGATTGTTTCCACGCAACATTGGTGGACAATGCCTTGAATGGTTTTCCAAACTTGCACCACCAATTAAAACCTTTGAAGAGTTGGTTAACAAGTTCATCACCCAATAATCTTATAACACCCAACATGATATAACAATGAAAAACCTTTGCAACTTGAAACAGAAAAAGGGTGAATCATTCCTCACTTTTCTACAAAAATGGAGAAGTTTATTTGCAAGATATTCTCGTCCCATATCTGATAAGGAAAATATGGAAATATTTATTGATAACCTAAATGACGAGATGAGCTACCTATTGGAATTACAATGCCACCCTAGCTTTGAAAAATTGATTGAAAATGGGATTAAAATTGAAGAATCTTTGGTCAAAAGAGGAGTCGTAAAAATTTACAATGAAAACAATGTGTCAAGCTCCTCTAATAACTATAATAGCAATGATAAACCAATTTTTTTGCAACGAAACAAGAATGTTGGTAACAATGATGGTGCAACTAAAACACAAAATGAAAAAATAGTATTCAACTTGATAGCAGCGGCCACAAAAATGAATCAAATCAATAATCCAACTGACAATCAAAACAACAACCAAAATGTCAATCAAAACAATAATCAAGGTAATGTTGAATCTAGAAGACCACCATATCGAACATCCTCCAATCAAAGTAGATTCCAACCTTTGGGGCAATCTTAGAATCAAAATTAAAGGATCTTCTTGATGCTAAAGTCATAACATTACTGGAGGCAAGAAATTGTGAACCACAAGTTAAGCCTCCATGGTGGAATGATGCACATTTATGTGACTTTCATAAAAAAAAAGGACATAAAACCAATGATTGCATGCAATTGAAACATTTGATAAAATACTTGATTGATAATAAGACCATATTTGTAGAAGGACCCCAAACAAATAATGATCATGGAGCATTCAAGAACCCTCTACCAAACTACGAAAAAGGGGAATCTTCTTCATCAAATACCAAGGGAAAAAATGTGAAATATATTTATGATTCTACCAATCATTGTGTTGAGGTAGTTGAACATCAAACCGAGGACATCAAAATCAAGGGCCAAAGTAACATTGTTACAAATGAAACTCATCTCCACGATATCAGCATCAAACAACATCATATTAATGACATCGCACCAATGAAGTTGATCACAAAATTTGTTGCAAGTGACAACCAAATCAATGTCATTAAAATCAATGAAAATCAAGACAATTCACTAGTCAATGCAATCACAAGAGGGCAAGCTAAAGTAGCATTGAAAGGAGCTACCTCCTCTACATCCAAAGAAATTGTTGTCCCTGAAACTCAATGTAACATAGTTGCATAAAATACCTGCTCAAATATCCATATTGGAGCTTCTCAAGATTTCACCAGGGCATAAAGAAATCTTAGAACCATCTCTAGTAGCCACCACCGTACCAAACAACTTGAAGTTTCCCAGTTTCAAACTATGGTGGGACACTTGACTACACCTCATTTCCTATCATTTTCTAGACATGATGATGTATCGATCACCCATCTGCATAATGTTTCCCTCCATATCAAGGTTTTAATTCATAAACATTGCATCAAATGTGTTATAATAGATGGAGGAGCTGGCCTAAATATTTGTACTTTAAAACTTGTCTGTGCACTTGGATATTCAGAAAATTCTATTGATCCTAGAAGGAAAATCACTATCAAAGCCTATGATGATGAAGAGAGATCCTCTAAAGGATTAATTGTCTTACCAAATCAAGTAGGACCAGTTGTCAAAGATAAAACCTACCAAGTGTTGGATGAAGAGTTGACATACAACATACTCTTGGGACATCCTTGGATTCATGAGATGTAATTTGTACCATCAAAATATCACCAATGTTTGAAATTTCCTTTCAATGGGCAAGAAATCACTATTGCAGCTAATTCCAACAACCCCAAATGTTACAACACACTCAAAACAACCCAAGATACTTGTGTGCCACATAGCAAGGAAGGTTCAATTCCTAGCTCATTAAACAATGAAAGACAACTAAATTCCTTGTCAAAGTGGGTGGAGAAAAAATATTAGTCAAAAGACAAATGTATTGGTAATTATACTGCACAAACTCTAGAAGGACAACTCAATCCCTTATCAAAATAGGTTGAAAACATCCAATTAAAATAGAAAGGAATGGGGGAATATTTATTTGAGCAATCCTTGTGTCTATCACAACTTTCATCTTCTCCTAAGTCATATGGGCAGCCATCAACATCAAGACAACAATCATCATGACCAAACATGCTCTTTGATGGAAAATTTGTAAAAGCGGGCACCTTGGTGGATGAATCAGAAGAAAGGGAGGTTTTGAATTGGTTGTACAATGATGAAGAAAAATCACAAGCATCAACCTCCCATGTATAAATAGAGCAATATGGAAAAGGGAAGGTAATCCTAGAAAATATGGGATCATATGAGGGAAAAGGTCCTATTGGTAAAAGAAAAGAAGGCATCATAGAACCAATATAGCCCATCACAATGAATTCAAAAGACAAGACTGGACTAGGATATAGAGAAGAATCAAAAGAAGAAACCAGAGAATCCTCTAATTAAGAGATAGTTATGAAATGGATTCTAATGAATATGGATGGGATTCCCTCTTTGAAGAGTCTTGTCATGATAATGAAATTGATGTAATACAAAAGTATACACCAAAATGTATGGAGGGATGAAGCTCAAGTTCTAGACCGCTTGAAATTAGATCACAACATATCAATGAGTGAAGTGAAGACGATCATACTTCAAGTGAGATAGATACTTCAGAAGAGAGTAACATCGTAAACCTTGATATTGCTATTAGACACTTTGATGATGTTGCCATCATGACACTTACCCCTTTTGACCTTAGCCAATCTGATGATTCCTTGTCATTAATACACCATGAACTCATTGAATGGGACAAAAATGAGTTGCTTGACATACTTGTCTTTCCAAATGATGACACCATTGTCAAATTCCTTTGCTCTGGCAATCCTGAAACATGTTCCACTGACAAATCTCATAACGAAGCTTTAGGTAAGGGGAGTTCCAAATCTTCTAGCTGCAAAATAATGAATATCAAAAATGGATCTAATGGTGAAAACCATTCAATGGTAGCATTAGATCAAGAAAAAGGAATAATAAAGATTGCATTTGATGGTGAAAACCTCTCTGAGACACTAAAAGATGGGAGATTTGACACTCTTCCCAAGTATTATAATGAGAGGTCTTCAGTGTTGATTGTACCTATGCAATCCATCAATGTTGGTACAAATGAAATAGTCAAGACTCTACATCTGGCAGCATCCATGACAGAGGAAGAGAAAAAAAAACTTCACTAAGTTCTTTGAAGAGAGGAAAATCAATTTTGCATGTTCCTACAATGACATTCTAGGTATAAATCCAGAGCTTATCATGCATCATTTATCACTACCACCTGGGGTGAAACCAGTGAAACAAAAATTGAGGAAAATGCATTCACACATCGCCCTCCTGATAAAAGTTGAATTCAAGAAACTGTTAGATGTGGGATTTATCAAACCTATTGACTCTACTAAGTGGATATCAAATATTGTCCCATTTTCAAAACTAGACTAAAGCATCAAGATATGCATGGATTTCAACGATCTCAACAAGGCTTTCCCAAAAGATGATTTTCCTCTACCTAACATTGACATCATCATAGACTTGACAGGTAGACATGAAATTCTGTCACTTATGGATGGATTTTTTGGTTACAATCAGATAAAGATAGCACCTGAAGATCAAGATAAGACAACCTTCACATGTCGTTGGGGAACTTTTTGCTGGAATGTAATTCCTTTTGGGTTGAAAAATGTTTGAGCCACATATCAAAGAGCAATGACCACCATCTTCCATGACATGATGCACACTTTTATGAAAGACTATGCAGATGACTTATTTTCAAAATCATTCACTAGAGAGGGACATTTGGAAATTTAAGATAAGATCTTCACCAGACTGGAGAAATTCAATGTGAGGTTAAATCCCAAGAAATGTGTATTTGGCATAACATCAGCTAAAATTTTGGGATATATTGTGTCAGCTAAATGCATCAAAGTATATCTTGCAAAGGTCAAAGACATTATGGAGATGACTCCTAAAAATATCAGTCAACTCAGATCATTATAGGGACAATTATAGTTTATTAGGAGGTTCATCGCACAATTGGCTAATAAAACTCATCCTCTCAATCACTTATTACACAAAAATGTCTCTTTCAAGTGGGATGAGAAATGTGAAGCCACTTTCAATCAACTCAAGAAATATCTGATGTTTCCACCCATACTAGTACCACCAACCAAAGGAAAACCATTGCTACTCTACATTGCAACAACAGAGATATCCTTGGGTGCTTTACTCACACAAGAAGACTCTACAGGGAAGGAAATGGCTATTTATTATATCAGCAAAAAATTTAATGGGTATGAGATCAATTACAACTTTATTGAAAAATATTTTGTGGTAGTAGTATTTGCTACCCAACAACTAAGACATTACATGTTGACTCACACTATCAAACTCATAGCTGCATTGATAAGAAAAATAGCCAAATGGGTCATGATATTAAGCGAGTTTGATATCCAGTACGTGGACAAGATATAAATTAAGGGTCAAGCCATAGAAGATCAACTAGATGAAGAACCATTACAAGACAATCATCCAATGAACATTGAGTTTCTAGATGCTGATGTCTTTATAGTATCGACACAACAATGGATGTTGTACTTTGATGGTTCTTACACACAACATGGATCAGACACATGAATCTTCTTTATCACGCCTCAAGGACATACCATTCAAAATTCCTATAGACAGATGTTTCCTTGCACTAACAACATAGGTGAATATGAAGCATTGATCATTGGAATCAAAGTAGTAGTCGAATGGAAGATCACAAAATTACATGTTTATGGTGATTCACAACTAGTTATAAATCAGGCGAATGATGATTACCAAATAAAGGATGATAAATTGATGCCATATAAAAGAATGGTTGATGACTTCAAAAAGTACTTTATAGAGATCAAATTTGAGAAGATTCCTAGAGGCAACAACAAATTTGTTGATGCTATGGCAACCATTGCTTCTCTCTTGCAAATACCAGAAAAATGAGCCTGTTATGAGTTCATGGTGGAACAACTATTTAACCCCGACTATGAATAATTTGAATCTCAAGTCATCTACCATCTAGTTGAGACTGATGCTTCTACCTATGAGAAAATATACACCTATCTAAAAGACAATACCCTCCCATCTGATTTATCCTGAAACCAAAAACAAAATCTTATCTGACAAGCATCTCAACATACCCTGATAGCCGATGTACTTCATCGACAAGGTCTTGATGGTACTCTCCTTCGGTGTCTAGAATGTAATGAAGCTGAAACTACTTTACACAAAGTTCATGAAGGTATTTGTGACACACATTCAAGTGGCCTAAATTTAGCTAAGAAACTCCTATGTTTGAGGTATTACTGGCCGAATATGGAGGAGTCATTTCAATATGTCAAAAAATATCAAAAATGTCAAATTCATGGAAACTTGATACACACTAGCAATGGAGCTGCAACCATTCACATCCACATGGCCTTTTTGTCAATTGGGACTAGACCTTGTAGGAAAAATTCATCCATCTTCATCAAATGGACACAAGTTCATCATCACAGCCACAAAGTACTTTACGAAATGGATTGAACAGGTTCCCCTGACCACCATCATAGGAAAAAAAATTGCATCCTTCATCCTAAATTATATCATCTGTTAGTATGGTATTCCTCAATCCATTATCACGGATAATGATAGACCTTTCAAGAATTAGGATGTCCAAGAACTATGTGAGAGGTTTCATATCCAACATTGACTTTATACGCCATACTATCTTCAAGGAAAAGGTCAAGCACATGCCTCAAACAAAACCATCATGAAAATCCTAAAGAAAACTGTCAACAATATTGGATGTGATTGGCACATTCAACTAAACCCTGCTTTGTGGGCTTACAAAACTAGTATCCATACCCCAATAGGAGCCACACCTTATGCTATAGTCTATAGATCAGAGGCCATTCTACATATTGAGGTGGAGCTACCATCACTCTGTGTGTCACTAAAGGGGATCATTTTAAATGAAGACTATCAAGTCTCTAGGTTACAAGAACTGGAATTTTTGGATGAGTGTCATCAATAAGCAGTTGGTCACCTGAAAGCCTATCAGCAGAGGATATCAAGAAGTTAAAATCACAGAGTAAAGCCTAGAACATTTCAAGTATGTGACTTAGTCCTGAAAGAAAATCCCCATAATCAATAGGATCAAGAGAAGAAGGGGAAATTTGAACCAAACTAGCTAGGTCCCTTTGTCATTGTATTAGTCTTTAGATCAAGAGCATATCAGTTGTCTACACCTAAAAGGTATTTTTTTTTATGAACCCCTCAAAATCTTGTATATCAAAAAGTTCTACACCTAGTCCATCTAGTACATCAGAGAGAGTCTTGAAAAAATATAAAAACATTAGAAATTTTCTTCAAAAAAATGGTTACCTTGATGGAAATCTAGCAAACAGACATATCTTGGTAACAACAAAAAAATTAGAAAAAGAGAAAAATACAAAAAAGTTGAAAAATTAGAAAAAATCAAAAAAATCATAAAATCAGAAAAAGTGAAATAAAAGAAAACTAGTGAAAACCTAGAAATAGGCACTATTTGTGATAGCTTAGCTTTCCCATCTATTTGATCATTCCAACCATTTTATTTCACCATTCGCTTTCACCATCAATCTTCTTATCATCAGAAAGCCTCATGTACATATCCTGGCACTGCGGTTGTGTCTCACCCTAGACTGGGGGAAAAATCCTGAACTCACTGGGGGAAATAAACTTTGAACTTAAACCAATAGAAAAATAGTAGTAGGACAACACAAAAAATGCAACAATCATAGTGCAACCCAACATTGAACATCAATCACCATCAGTAACACATCAACCATCCAAATCAAATAACCAAATAAATCAAATCAAAGCAAACTTTAAATGGATGATGTTTCTTCTAAATCATGGCTTTATCACTTTAGCATGTCTGTTCAACTATTGTACTTTGATTTTTGTTCTCATATCTTTGGAGTAACTCGATGATGTATTAAACTAGAGTAGCTAGGAAGGAGTGTGATTTTTCTTTGTCTGTTGTTTATGAGTTGATCACTACTATTGTGCAAATTTTTACGAGACATGCACTACAAAGCATCATTGATGACATTCAAAATTTATATAGAAAAATGATTGAATCTTGTCTATTTATGTGAGGAATTCTCAAGTCATCTCGGTTCAATTATACCTAGATGCTTGTGTTAAATTGCAATATTAAAAATTATGGAAGTAGTACTCAGGTCATCATGGTCTAATTATACCATTGATGTTTGTACTCATTTTCAACATTTTAAAATCTCAATGATGATAAAAAGCATGGAAAATTGACTGTTATGATGAAAACATTTGCATATTGGATCTTCATGATTAAGTTAGAGTGCATTCATGTTAGTTTTGCATCAGTACTGATGGGATTTCCAAGGCTGAAACAAATTTCACAAGGATGTAATCTCTAGCATTAACGGATTGAGTACATTTGACATTAAAAAAAACACATCAGTTACATCATCATTTTCATACATTAGACAAAACATCAGTTACATCATCATTTGCATACATTAGAAAACACATCAGTTGTATCATCATTCACATACATTAGAAAACACATCAGTTGCATCATCATTTGCATACAATAGAAAACACATCAGTTGCATCATCATTCACATTCATCCATCCATGCATCACATCATCACATCATCATTAGAAAACACAAAAAGAAGTGCATTTCATCTCACTTGCATAATCAAAATCATTTCATCTATTATTAATGGATTAAGAAAATTGTTGATTAAGAAGATTGAAAGACATATCCAGCAGAGTAAGATTTTCAAGAAGAAAAGAATCTCTATTTTAATAGAGGCATAACTGAACTTAATGCATCTATAATTGAACTTGATACA
>VDFB02358134.1:106820718-106842930 GCA_007258455.2 Sequoia sempervirens | reverse complement strand
TATGCACAATATTTTGTTGAAAATTATAGACATTCACCTTGTTCCCTGGGGGCTTTAAATGCATATGTCCTTGCACCATCATCGCTACACAAAAACCATGCAATGATTAATACTAATGCCATTTTTCTGGCCTTCTCTATTGCTACACCAAACTCTTTTAAACTTTTTTAAAAAACAATAGAATAACACCTACTATACGATGTCGGAGGCCTGGCAACACACAGGTTGGGAATAATTCCATCCAATGTTTCCCATGGCCAAATGCTAATTCTTCTTGTTAGGTTGTGTTGTGGATAAGAACACAAAGTATTTAAGTATATTGCAATCATTTACAAATAAGAAAAGCCATAAATAAGACAGTATTATATTTTGTTGTGTGTAGATTTGCATGTAAACCAAAGTAGATGTAAGCAATGTGCATCTCTATTCTTTCCAATGTTTATTGTTTTACTAAAAATAGTTAATTCTGTGAACCTTAACATGACATGCTTCAAATGTTATACTTCATATCACTATTATATAGAACATTGAAGCCTATCTTGCTAATTATTTGTTTTCCTTCGTACTGTTGGTGTTTCTAGGGGAGAAAAGAAAGAATTTTAATATTGAAACAATGAGCTTGGAATAAAAAATTGTGTTAAGTATTATTTGAATCATTGAAGACCTTGTTATTATTAATTTTTTTCTGCCATATTGTTAATGGTTCTGTAAGCAAATTAAGAGCCGATGTTGTGTTTTGAAGCCATAGACCTCCTAGCCACCGTAGATAGAGCAATGTCGGTGGTCTCTAGCTCTTTTGAGGCTGGGGAACAATCCTCAAGCAACACTCCTATAAGTGTGTTTGTTGTTTAGTTTATTGTTGCTACCAATTTCCTTGTCAGTTTCTCAAGTACACCAAACAAATCAAAGAAATATTTCATTTACATTAATAATTACTATTATATATGTTCTAACTTATTTATATTTGAACTGTATATCTTGTTTCCCATTTAGTTTATTGGCCTTTTTGGAGTAAGTTATATCTTAGAGGGAAAAATGTCTTGGTTTGCAAATGAGTCAATATTGTTGTTTCTTTTAAGAGTTCAGCCATAGTAATAGAGATGCCATTGTTTCCACTATACTGATTTTAATTTCCTTGTAGGATAAAAATGTGAATACAACATTAACAATAGATGCACTATGCTCTATACATGTTGGGGATGTTGTCCCATCTCCAGTGCTCCAACTAATGTCTTACCAAAAAATAGGAGGTGATCAAAGCCCAGTTGATTGATACAAATTTGTGCTATCTAATGGATCCCACATGTAGATAGGAACTCTACCTAGAAAGTACAATGACCTTTTGTTTACAAGCGAATTGAAAATAGGTTTGGTTGTGTGCTTGACAAACTATTTGTCTAGAAAGCTACGAGAATCGAGGTTCGATATAGTTGTGCCTTGCTTGTTCTTGTAGTTTTCTACTTCCTTATTTGTGGGGGCTGCATTTTAAAGTATTTAATATCCATTTCATTCTAGGGAAATTGTCGTACTATCCCTAGATGTGAAGAAGACAAATTGCTAGCTAATTGAAAACCTAAATATTTGTTTAGAGATCAAGAAGAACATAAAGTTGGCTATGAGTCACCCTCCCCATCAAAACAAGCCTCCATGTTTGGAATTCACACATCACCAAGGTAGCAAGATGCCCCTACAAAAATCATCCCTATTAAAGGGTTGAATGTTTACCAAGCTAGATGGATGATAAAAGGTCGTGTAACAACAAAGAGGGATATGCACCATTATAGCAGGCAAGGCTGTGAGGGGCAAGTATTCAGCTTTGATATCATTGATGATGAAGGGACAAAAATATGGATTGCATGCTTTAATGAGATTGCATACATGCATTGTGATAAGGTTGAGGTGGGACGTACTTACTATGTGTCAAATGGATCGGTGAGACAAGCATATAGAAAATTTAATAAGCTGAACAACCATATGGAAATCATTCTAGATCAAACTTCAATGTTAAATTCCTGTGATGATGAGGCCTTTGTGCCATAGAAAGTATTTTGTTTGACACCATTAAATCAAATTGCAGATTGCACTAATAATAGTTTAATTGATGTTATTGGCACTATGGTGCATGTGGGAATGGTTTCAACCATACAAAGAAAAGATTAGTCCCAAAAAATTCAAAGGACTGTTAAGCTTAATGATTTGTCATCTTTTTCAATTAATGTTAATTTGTGGGGCTCAACTTGGGAAGTAAAGGGTCAAGAGTTAGAGAGGTTGTACACACCTAGTTCAACTCTCATCCTTGCTGTGAAAAATGCATGTGTTGGGTACTTTAATGGAGTTGTTCTTAACATAGCTACATGAACTCTTTTGTATATAAACCTTGACATTTCAGAGGTATATCCATTGATTGAGAGAGGCTATATTGCTCCACCTACTATAGATCCCCCTCATCCAGTCCCTCGAAAGGTCTTTGTAAAATGAGAGGAGGCTATATTGCTTACCAAGTGTTTTTCCTACTGCTTTGTGATCCCTAATGATAGTAACATGCTGGATATGCATGCAGTATGCTTCTTGTCTATAATGTTTGTTGTGTATGTTAGGAAGTTGAATCTAGAACTTAGCGCTCAACAATGCATTCTTGAAACTACGCCAAACTACCCAATTATTTTGGTGAGTTTTAAATGCAAAGTATTATTTCCTGTGCAAAGTGATGCTTGTTTCCTATGCGCATGCAAATAAAAAAACTCAAGTTCTACAGATTGCGTTCTTTTCTCCAAGTGAGAGTTGATTATTGTTCTCTGGATTGGGGTATATTCTTCCCTTTCCACTTTTATACTGTATGTCCTTCACCTTTATTCCATATCTATATAATGTAAAGCTATGTATCTTTTTTCCCATTTCTCATTTCACAACTCCATGTGAAATTATAGAAAATATATAACATTCAATTCCACTGAACATATTCACTCGGATGTAATAGCAGTGCCTTCAACATTCGCCAAAGTAGTGCACAATTAATGTTAGTCCTCGAGGGCTTGGCCATAGCTAGTTATGCTCGATAACCTCATACGCTAGACTATAAAGCAAGATTCATTTTCTATGTGAAGACTCCAACCCACTCCATACGGAAGGAAATTCTACATTTTATTTACTTACTTTGTTCTTCTACAAGTCCATTACCTCTCATTTGTAATTATTTCTATAAGTCTTTATATTTTGTGATTTCTTTGTTGTCTACTAATCAAAACAATTTTCCTTTGCGGGCATTACCATGCGATTAGATCTTTTATTCAATCATTGGTGGGAAAAACATTCACCATTGATCATATTGGTGGATAGTTTATTCTTTTGCTTGGTGGTTTGGTGAGAGCACACGTTGCTCCATGAGCCAATATGGTAGGGTGGAAATTGGGCCTTGTTTTGTTTTTGGCATACTGTATTCTCCCACACACACTAGGTATGGCTAAATTATAGTTACTCTATTCAATAGGACTATAGATATATGTTTTATCTTCCCACCATGATGGGTGTGATGCAATAAAATGGTCAATGTTGTGTGCTCCATTCTATTCTTCCATAATTAGCACAATTAACTTCATAGTTTTTTGTAATTCATGCACACCGTATTCTAGCTATAATGTGGTATTTTGTGGACTAATCTGTTAGAAACAACACTACAAAATAATGATAGTGACTGGAAAATGAGTGACAATGGTCAAATAGATAATCGTATCCTCATGTACACTAAATTGATTGCCATAAGCAATATTGATTTCACCATTGATCAGAGTAGTGGGTAATGCATATTCTTGCTCGGGGGTTTTGTGAGAGCTGATGAGGCTCCATAACCCAGTATGGCAGGGTGGAGAGTAGGCCTTATTGTCTTGAGTTTTATTTTATGATTTTCATGTACAAATTGCTATCCTTCTGAGATAGCATTTAAAGAAAAATTCAAATGTTTATGATACATTTGTGTACATTTTTTGTAGGCACTAGAGAAAGAACATAGGAAAGAGATAGCAAGCGGGTACACATGTAATTGAGGCAAGCAACAAGAGGTGTATAGTTTTTATTCTTCCACCCCCATCATCTGCTTTGTCTTAGTTAGTTCTATAATATCTTCATATTCACAGTTGCTCTAGAAAGCATGCTTCTCCTTTAGGAGAGACAGTTCAATAGGTGAGATGTTGATATTCTAGTATAGTTGCTAAACAGATGAATCAACTTTCAAACAACTGTGAAGATGAAGAGATTATAAGACTGGCTAATACAATGGGAATATTGATATCACCATTTATAAGAGTACTAGCGACCCAATATTAGAGAGCAGGCATTAAAAGTTGTTCTTTATGGTAAGTAATTGCAATGATCTACTGATAGCCGATAACATTGCAAGATGCAAAATGGTAGGGTCGAGAGCATGCCACCTTTTCTCTTTGCACACCTCAATGCATTGCAACCAGAAGGTCTAGCCTTTGGAGTAAAAGTTTTGCATTGGGATGTGGCTATCAATTTTTGGCTTTCTATTATAATGGCTATAATCAAATAAGATTGTTAATTTTATGTAGTTCATTCTATTTTTGCATAATCGACATACTAAACCTCACAGTTTTATGCTATTTTTTGCAAACCATATTCCAACTATAATACAATATTTAATGGACTAATTTCTTCCAAACAACCTTTTAGAATAATGATAGTGGCCGGGAAATTAGTAACAATTCCTAGTTAGACAATCAAATCCTGATTTACTGTATATATTGATTGTAGTAGGCAATATTTATTTCACTACTTATGAGAGTGGTGGGAAATGTATGCTTTTGCTCGAGGGTTTGGTGAGAGTCCATGACCCAATATGGTAGGGTGGAGAGCAAGCCTTATTGTGTTGAGTTTTAATTTATATTTCTTATGTACAATTTGTTATCTTTCTAACATAGGATTCATTAAAATATCATGCTCTTTAGGTTATGCTTACGAAATAGTGAAGTAGTTGATCTTATACACTTCATATTAGATTCCATTGTGCATTGTTGATTATTGTTCTCTTGGCTAAGCTATAGCGTCTGATTATTGACAAAATCCTGTAAAAAAGGCTATGTTCTTTCAATTTTAGTTGGCATTGTGTTGGGTTGCTATCAATTCCTTCTTGATCTTTTTTTATACTTTTCATTTTGTGCTTGGATTTTCAAATTGCCTTGCTAATCAGCTCATTGTCATTCTTGCTTGGGAGAGATAGTTGAAGAACTTGGGTGTTAATATTCGAGTTTAGATGGTAAACAAATGGATGGCCTTTGTGAGCCAAGTTCAACCAACTGTGAAGATCAAGTGATTGTAATTGTGGTTATGAATCTACATCCCAATTCTTGAACTCCTTTTCCCAAGCAAGAACAACCGATGACGTTCCATGAGCCAATATGGTAGGATGGAGAGAAAACCTCCTTTTCTATGTCCAGACTTCAATTCATTCCCTACACAAGGTATGGCTAGATTTTATTTACTTAGTGTGTTCTATTGCAACTATATTGCATCATCTTTGTCATTAATTGTATAAGGCTTTACATTTTCTGATTTATTTATTGTGTACCGATGTTGTGTCTTTATCACACTAACACATTTTCCTTTTCCTTGCAGACCATGCTCAGCAATAATATGATCTTCCATACACTAACGTGTTACAAACAACCTTCCCGAATAATGTTAGTGACTATAAAATTCAGTAATAATGTTCAAATAGACAATCATATCCTAATGTACTCGATATTGATTATAATACACAATATTCATTTCACCACTAATTATAGTGGTTGCAAATCTATATTCTTGCTCATGGGTTTGGTGAGGCTCCATGAGGCTCCATGACCCAATATGGTAGGGTGGAGAGTAGTCCTCATTGTGTTGACTTTAACTTTGTATTTTGTATGTACAGATTGCCATCTTACTAGTGCGGGGTTCGCAAAAAAATTATATATGTTTAAGATTATGGTTACAATGGACTAAAATAGTTGACCTTATACACTTTATGTTAGATTCCATTGAGCATTGTTGATTAGTCTTCTTGTACTTATACTCTACATCACACAAATTATTAACTTGTTTTTAACCAAAATTCATCTATGGTGCTTTGTTGGTGGCTGTGAAAAGATCCTTTATTTGTATTGTTAACAATTGATGCAGTTGCGAAATCATGGGGTCTCATGTAATGATGAATACAACTAATACTATGCCACAATTATTACTTCCCATCTAAATGCACATTACTAATGTCATTAATTATTTAGACATTCAACCTTATCCATAATAATATTCTATTTTAATTAGCTAATGAAACTTAATGATATTGATATTATTTTTAGATTGATACAATGGTTAAATTATGGGGTGGGCTTATATAATAATGCAGTTGTCAAATTATGGGGTGTTCTTAGATAATTATGAATTTACTTAGTACTATGCCAGATTTATTATTTCCTATCTAAATACATATTAGTAATCTCATCAATTATTTAGACATTCAACCTTATGCATAATAATATTATATTTTGATTGACTGATAAAACTTAATGATATTAATATTACTTTTAGATTGTTTTAAGTATAGTTGATGTAGCATTCTTTGTTAGTTGTTGGCTAAATTATTTCGTGCAGTTGCATAATGATGAATTCATCTAATTTAATGTCAACATTATTATTTTGCAAGTGATTGCACGTTAGTAATGTCATCAATTTAGACATTGAATCCTATGCATAATAATATTGTAAATTTTGATTGACTAATAAAACTTAATAACTAATTGAGCATTAATACAATTGTTCATCAACCAACCCTCTATATGTGTATATATGTATAATCTACAAAGATATTTCCTCACCAACTATTGCTTGCACACTCTAACCGTTATATACATATGCTTCTTATAGCCCATTAGGCTTAACACCCTCTTTTCCTCCCCATTATAGTTTAAACTATAAGGGGAAAAAGGGATACAATATTGTTCCCACAAAATCACTTTCATTATTGTGCATAATATATTTAGCAAACCATTGTATTATTTGCTAGATTTCCTAATGTCTAACTATATTCTCTACATCTGCATATAGCTACTATGCCCACCCATGCCATTCACATTTGAATATTTCCCATAAAAGTGTCGTACATCACTTCCCTTTCATGGTGCACTCAGCCTGTCGGCTCATTGTTGCATGTTACTACACTTAACTGCTAGTTTATATAGTTCACACTTTTCTAATTCTTCATCTTAAACCACATTAATCTATTTAACTAAATAAACAAGTGTCTATAGTTTGTTTTTATTTATTTAAATATCTTCTTACTAAGTTTGAATAATTTCAAATTCAAATTTAGTCAGATGTCTACAACACTTTTTTGCCACATCATCAAATGTCACGTGTATTTAAATATGACTAATATTTAAATAACATTATTCTCAACCAATTTCATAATAAAATTTTGACACTTGGCTTTCTCGCACATTTGATTCTCTCATACATTTTGCATGTTGCCTTTAGTCAAGGGAACACTATCCATGATTCTTCCATCTCCACTGTTCATCTCTCATGTTTGAATCTTTACCGTTGATTTCTATCACATCACAAGATGCTTTGGAAATCCTATAAATACAAGAATAACATTGGAGCATTTAGAGCATTTAAAGTTTGAGTTTAGAATATTTAGCATTTATCATTTGAGCATTGTAGTATCATGTTAATTTAGAATCATGTCTTAATCCATACTTGCATTTTAGTTATCATCTTAGTTTCCATACAATATTTTCATCATAGAATTTAACATCATTATCCATTGTCAATATCACCATTATCACTTATAGCAACATTTAATATCACAGCTTCAATCACATAGTTTATCCTTCATGTAGGAATTTAGATTCTTGCATTTACAACATCTCGTTTATTAAGTTGTCATCCAAACTAGTCATAGTGCATACACAAATCTGAGAGCACTAATGATTTAAAGGATCCTTGAGAATAGAGAACAATGGAACATTTTTAGAGATTTATTTTGCTACAATTAGATTAGTTTTATGATTCAAATCTTTAATGTAATACGTCTCATTGATGTTTGTGTGTTTTTTTATTTATTTGCTAACTTTCACAATTTCACACATACATAAATTGGCACCCACTATGGGACTCAACCCCATTTTTAATAATTTTCTAGAATTTATTTTGTAAATAGGCTGGACATGATATTTTAGCACTATTGTGAGTTATTTCAGCACATACGACAAATAATTCGATGCATTCGATTTTTGTTACACTACATACAAGAAAACTTTTAGCGCATTTGGGGTCCGTTATGGAGCATACAATATTTCTTTCGACGCATCAATAAACTATTTTAGCTCATTCAAGGAGTCTTTTAGCAATTTTAGTCAATACTTTAGCGCATTCATTAGTTTCTATTTGGCATTGAGTAGTTCTTTTGGTGCATCCATTAATTCTTCTAGCGCATAGAGTAGTTCTTTTAGCACATTGGAATAATATTTTAGTGCATTGGATAATTGTTTTAGCACACCTGTTTAAATTTGCAACATCTTAAAATCCTGAGAACTAATTAATGTTTTCTATGTTGTAGGTACTTTTATACATCGGTCAAAAACAAACTTATTCAACTACTAATCATGCATGTAGGGGCTAGAGTTATTGAATGCATTCTTTTTATTAAATTAGGAACCTAGTTTAATTAAAAGGTTAAAGAACCCCTTGTATTTCATGCTTGAAGTGATAGGACTATGCTCTCCCCTTAACTAGGTTTGACTATTTTATGCTTTGTTAACACCTCTAGAAGGCCTGCCATAGTGGGAAAAAGTACTCACCCTACGAGAACGACCTAAGTGGGAACAACCAAAGCCAAGTTTTCCAACCCACTATAATTAAAAGCGAATTCAGTGAAAGTCCGCAATTCAATGGTAGTGTGCAAGATAACCATCCCCAAAGCCTTTTTTCTAAAGGTTGGGAGATCTCATGAGGGATTTTATATATTGTTGCATTGAGCAGAAACCTTTACTATGATCTATAGTGTAGAAGCCAACCAAGTTAGTTTCTGAACACTTTCTATATCACGGTACAAGGGGAGGGAAGAATCTTCCCCCAAGATACTCACCATATAATCATTAGGGATTACTGGCCAAAAGTGGAGGATTTGGCTTTGGTTAAGACCTAGGAAAGGAAAAAACAAAGGAACCCTCTAGGGGGTGGCAGGGCTGTGTGAGCTAACATGGTTTTAAGATGTGGGTTGTGATATTTTAGGTGACCCTTGAGAATAGAAAAGTACCTGAATTGTCTTCTCATGTGTTATACCAGTGGAAATCGAAAGAATTAGACTAGATTCTTGAATACACACTTAATGTTTAATTACTAGGCTTGAAAGAATTGTTTGATAACTTGTTGTTGTGTTTGAGGTCAAATTTCAAGAAAATCATCCATTTAAACATGCAATTCCAATATTTGGAAAATTGGAAACCAAGAAAAATTCATTGATCAAAAAATTGTACCTTGGAAACACTCATATTTGAAGCAAAACAAACAGATAAACTATCAAAAACACTAAAAAACTTCCAGTTTAGTGCATCTATTTTCTGTTATGGCACATTTACTGCATTTTCTAGCACATCTGTGCAATATTGTAGCACATTCATCTTTTGTTTTAGTGCATCCAAGTATTTTTACAGCACATTTGAGCAGTCTTATAGTGCATCCATTAATTGTTTTAGCGCATCTAAGCAATTTTATAGTGCATCTATGAAGTCCTTCAACACATTCTTTCTTTCTTTTAGTGCATCTAGACAATTTTATAGTGCATCTATGTAGTCTTTTAGCACATTCATTCTTTGTTTTGGCGCGTTCATTCAGTCTTTTAGCACATCTAGGCTCTATTTTAGTGCATCCATTAAATGCAAAACCAAAGAGTTAAATTTATCCCCTGTTTCACAATTTGAACTAGAATTCAAAATCTTTTTCAACCCAGAATCATTCCTAAAACACAATTGAGTCTTAAACTTGTTAAAGAAAATTGACCTCTACAAGTGGAATTCTTCAAACTAAACCAAGATCTAAACATCTCAATGTTCCTAAATCATCAAACCTATTCATTCTTTGTTTTAGCGCATCTAGATAGTTTTATAGTGCATCTGTGTAGTCTTTTAGCACATTCATTCTCTTTTCTGGTGCGTTCGTTCAGTATTTTAGCACATCTAGGCTCTATTTTAGTGCATCCATTAAATGCAAAACCCGAGAGTTAAATTTATCCCCTGTTTCACAATTTGAACTAGAATTCAAAATATTTTTCAACCCAGAATCATTCCTAAAACACAATAGAGTCTTAAACTTGTTAAAGAAAATTGACCTCTACAAGTGGAATTTTTCAAACTAAACCAAGATCTAAACATCTCAATGTTCCTAAATCATCAAACCTATCACATCTATAATTTTTAAGCCATTTTTTGTCATTGGGATTTATCATCCTTTCATCATGAAACAAAGTTATCTAATCAGATAAACTTGGTCTCATCAATAGAATTTGTCAATTTATTTGACTTAGTTTTCATCCTTGGCACCCCTCCAAAATAAGACCAAATTTTAGTTAGATTATAACACTTGCATGCCCGTTCAAACAATATTAAAAAAGTAGAAACTCAAGGAAAAAGAACTCGAAACTCAAAACATCAAAACATAAAACATCAAAACTCAAAACATCAAAACAAAAAACATTGAAACTACTCACATTAAAACTCCAAGTTACACCATGGCTAAACCTGAACAGAATTCTTTCCATGGAATCCACAACAATGAAGGTGAATAAATAACTAAGGAAGATATCCAACATGTTGAACAAGATCCAAATTTCTACAAATTCTTAGAAAAGATTTTTGAAAGAAATGGGGAAAAATACCTCCTAATGCTGGCTAAACAAGGTGTCAAATTTCTTGATGAATTTTATGTTAATAAATTCAAAGCACCTCCTAAAAATTCTGAAAATGATTCACAAGATACAAAATACGTGGTTTCCTTAGCTCATCAAATGAGAAACCTCCAACAACAAATTCTTGACATGCAAATGGGAACCTCAAAATGATACTTGATACAAGACATTTTCCCATATCCTTTTGATCAAGATATCAACATGATTCCTTTTCCTAAACATTGTGAATTCCTAAAGTATGATAAATACAATGGTAAAACTGATCCAATAGATCATGTGAGGGAATTTAGAACCATGAGTCTCAAATTTGCACATGAAGAAACTTACTTGAGATTGTTTCCACGCAACATTGGTGGACAATGCCTTGAATGGTTTTCCAAACTTGCACCACCAATTAAAACCTTTGAAGAGTTGGTTAACAAGTTCATCACCCAATAATCTTATAACACCCAACATGATATAACAATGAAAAACCTTTGCAACTTGAAACAGAAAAAGGGTGAATCATTCCTCACTTTTCTACAAAAATGGAGAAGTTTATTTGCAAGATATTCTCGTCCCATATCTGATAAGGAAAATATGGAAATATTTATTGATAACCTAAATGACGAGATGAGCTACCTATTGGAATTACAATGCCACCCTAGCTTTGAAAAATTGATTGAAAATGGGATTAAAATTGAAGAATCTTTGGTCAAAAGAGGAGTCGTAAAAATTTACAATGAAAACAATGTGTCAAGCTCCTCTAATAACTATAATAGCAATGATAAACCAATTTTTTTGCAACGAAACAAGAATGTTGGTAACAATGATGGTGCAACTAAAACACAAAATGAAAAAATAGTATTCAACTTGATAGCAGCGGCCACAAAAATGAATCAAATCAATAATCCAACTGACAATCAAAACAACAACCAAAATGTCAATCAAAACAATAATCAAGGTAATGTTGAATCTAGAAGACCACCATATCGAACATCCTCCAATCAAAGTAGATTCCAACCTTTGGGGCAATCTTAGAATCAAAATTAAAGGATCTTCTTGATGCTAAAGTCATAACATTACTGGAGGCAAGAAATTGTGAACCACAAGTTAAGCCTCCATGGTGGAATGATGCACATTTATGTGACTTTCATAAAAAAAAAGGACATAAAACCAATGATTGCATGCAATTGAAACATTTGATAAAATACTTGATTGATAATAAGACCATATTTGTAGAAGGACCCCAAACAAATAATGATCATGGAGCATTCAAGAACCCTCTACCAAACTACGAAAAAGGGGAATCTTCTTCATCAAATACCAAGGGAAAAAATGTGAAATATATTTATGATTCTACCAATCATTGTGTTGAGGTAGTTGAACATCAAACCGAGGACATCAAAATCAAGGGCCAAAGTAACATTGTTACAAATGAAACTCATCTCCACGATATCAGCATCAAACAACATCATATTAATGACATCGCACCAATGAAGTTGATCACAAAATTTGTTGCAAGTGACAACCAAATCAATGTCATTAAAATCAATGAAAATCAAGACAATTCACTAGTCAATGCAATCACAAGAGGGCAAGCTAAAGTAGCATTGAAAGGAGCTACCTCCTCTACATCCAAAGAAATTGTTGTCCCTGAAACTCAATGTAACATAGTTGCATAAAATACCTGCTCAAATATCCATATTGGAGCTTCTCAAGATTTCACCAGGGCATAAAGAAATCTTAGAACCATCTCTAGTAGCCACCACCGTACCAAACAACTTGAAGTTTCCCAGTTTCAAACTATGGTGGGACACTTGACTACACCTCATTTCCTATCATTTTCTAGACATGATGATGTATCGATCACCCATCTGCATAATGTTTCCCTCCATATCAAGGTTTTAATTCATAAACATTGCATCAAATGTGTTATAATAGATGGAGGAGCTGGCCTAAATATTTGTACTTTAAAACTTGTCTGTGCACTTGGATATTCAGAAAATTCTATTGATCCTAGAAGGAAAATCACTATCAAAGCCTATGATGATGAAGAGAGATCCTCTAAAGGATTAATTGTCTTACCAAATCAAGTAGGACCAGTTGTCAAAGATAAAACCTACCAAGTGTTGGATGAAGAGTTGACATACAACATACTCTTGGGACATCCTTGGATTCATGAGATGTAATTTGTACCATCAAAATATCACCAATGTTTGAAATTTCCTTTCAATGGGCAAGAAATCACTATTGCAGCTAATTCCAACAACCCCAAATGTTACAACACACTCAAAACAACCCAAGATACTTGTGTGCCACATAGCAAGGAAGGTTCAATTCCTAGCTCATTAAACAATGAAAGACAACTAAATTCCTTGTCAAAGTGGGTGGAGAAAAAATATTAGTCAAAAGACAAATGTATTGGTAATTATACTGCACAAACTCTAGAAGGACAACTCAATCCCTTATCAAAATAGGTTGAAAACATCCAATTAAAATAGAAAGGAATGGGGGAATATTTATTTGAGCAATCCTTGTGTCTATCACAACTTTCATCTTCTCCTAAGTCATATGGGCAGCCATCAACATCAAGACAACAATCATCATGACCAAACATGCTCTTTGATGGAAAATTTGTAAAAGCGGGCACCTTGGTGGATGAATCAGAAGAAAGGGAGGTTTTGAATTGGTTGTACAATGATGAAGAAAAATCACAAGCATCAACCTCCCATGTATAAATAGAGCAATATGGAAAAGGGAAGGTAATCCTAGAAAATATGGGATCATATGAGGGAAAAGGTCCTATTGGTAAAAGAAAAGAAGGCATCATAGAACCAATATAGCCCATCACAATGAATTCAAAAGACAAGACTGGACTAGGATATAGAGAAGAATCAAAAGAAGAAACCAGAGAATCCTCTAATTAAGAGATAGTTATGAAATGGATTCTAATGAATATGGATGGGATTCCCTCTTTGAAGAGTCTTGTCATGATAATGAAATTGATGTAATACAAAAGTATACACCAAAATGTATGGAGGGATGAAGCTCAAGTTCTAGACCGCTTGAAATTAGATCACAACATATCAATGAGTGAAGTGAAGACGATCATACTTCAAGTGAGATAGATACTTCAGAAGAGAGTAACATCGTAAACCTTGATATTGCTATTAGACACTTTGATGATGTTGCCATCATGACACTTACCCCTTTTGACCTTAGCCAATCTGATGATTCCTTGTCATTAATACACCATGAACTCATTGAATGGGACAAAAATGAGTTGCTTGACATACTTGTCTTTCCAAATGATGACACCATTGTCAAATTCCTTTGCTCTGGCAATCCTGAAACATGTTCCACTGACAAATCTCATAACGAAGCTTTAGGTAAGGGGAGTTCCAAATCTTCTAGCTGCAAAATAATGAATATCAAAAATGGATCTAATGGTGAAAACCATTCAATGGTAGCATTAGATCAAGAAAAAGGAATAATAAAGATTGCATTTGATGGTGAAAACCTCTCTGAGACACTAAAAGATGGGAGATTTGACACTCTTCCCAAGTATTATAATGAGAGGTCTTCAGTGTTGATTGTACCTATGCAATCCATCAATGTTGGTACAAATGAAATAGTCAAGACTCTACATCTGGCAGCATCCATGACAGAGGAAGAGAAAAAAAAACTTCACTAAGTTCTTTGAAGAGAGGAAAATCAATTTTGCATGTTCCTACAATGACATTCTAGGTATAAATCCAGAGCTTATCATGCATCATTTATCACTACCACCTGGGGTGAAACCAGTGAAACAAAAATTGAGGAAAATGCATTCACACATCGCCCTCCTGATAAAAGTTGAATTCAAGAAACTGTTAGATGTGGGATTTATCAAACCTATTGACTCTACTAAGTGGATATCAAATATTGTCCCATTTTCAAAACTAGACTAAAGCATCAAGATATGCATGGATTTCAACGATCTCAACAAGGCTTTCCCAAAAGATGATTTTCCTCTACCTAACATTGACATCATCATAGACTTGACAGGTAGACATGAAATTCTGTCACTTATGGATGGATTTTTTGGTTACAATCAGATAAAGATAGCACCTGAAGATCAAGATAAGACAACCTTCACATGTCGTTGGGGAACTTTTTGCTGGAATGTAATTCCTTTTGGGTTGAAAAATGTTTGAGCCACATATCAAAGAGCAATGACCACCATCTTCCATGACATGATGCACACTTTTATGAAAGACTATGCAGATGACTTATTTTCAAAATCATTCACTAGAGAGGGACATTTGGAAATTTAAGATAAGATCTTCACCAGACTGGAGAAATTCAATGTGAGGTTAAATCCCAAGAAATGTGTATTTGGCATAACATCAGCTAAAATTTTGGGATATATTGTGTCAGCTAAATGCATCAAAGTATATCTTGCAAAGGTCAAAGACATTATGGAGATGACTCCTAAAAATATCAGTCAACTCAGATCATTATAGGGACAATTATAGTTTATTAGGAGGTTCATCGCACAATTGGCTAATAAAACTCATCCTCTCAATCACTTATTACACAAAAATGTCTCTTTCAAGTGGGATGAGAAATGTGAAGCCACTTTCAATCAACTCAAGAAATATCTGATGTTTCCACCCATACTAGTACCACCAACCAAAGGAAAACCATTGCTACTCTACATTGCAACAACAGAGATATCCTTGGGTGCTTTACTCACACAAGAAGACTCTACAGGGAAGGAAATGGCTATTTATTATATCAGCAAAAAATTTAATGGGTATGAGATCAATTACAACTTTATTGAAAAATATTTTGTGGTAGTAGTATTTGCTACCCAACAACTAAGACATTACATGTTGACTCACACTATCAAACTCATAGCTGCATTGATAAGAAAAATAGCCAAATGGGTCATGATATTAAGCGAGTTTGATATCCAGTACGTGGACAAGATATAAATTAAGGGTCAAGCCATAGAAGATCAACTAGATGAAGAACCATTACAAGACAATCATCCAATGAACATTGAGTTTCTAGATGCTGATGTCTTTATAGTATCGACACAACAATGGATGTTGTACTTTGATGGTTCTTACACACAACATGGATCAGACACATGAATCTTCTTTATCACGCCTCAAGGACATACCATTCAAAATTCCTATAGACAGATGTTTCCTTGCACTAACAACATAGGTGAATATGAAGCATTGATCATTGGAATCAAAGTAGTAGTCGAATGGAAGATCACAAAATTACATGTTTATGGTGATTCACAACTAGTTATAAATCAGGCGAATGATGATTACCAAATAAAGGATGATAAATTGATGCCATATAAAAGAATGGTTGATGACTTCAAAAAGTACTTTATAGAGATCAAATTTGAGAAGATTCCTAGAGGCAACAACAAATTTGTTGATGCTATGGCAACCATTGCTTCTCTCTTGCAAATACCAGAAAAATGAGCCTGTTATGAGTTCATGGTGGAACAACTATTTAACCCCGACTATGAATAATTTGAATCTCAAGTCATCTACCATCTAGTTGAGACTGATGCTTCTACCTATGAGAAAATATACACCTATCTAAAAGACAATACCCTCCCATCTGATTTATCCTGAAACCAAAAACAAAATCTTATCTGACAAGCATCTCAACATACCCTGATAGCCGATGTACTTCATCGACAAGGTCTTGATGGTACTCTCCTTCGGTGTCTAGAATGTAATGAAGCTGAAACTACTTTACACAAAGTTCATGAAGGTATTTGTGACACACATTCAAGTGGCCTAAATTTAGCTAAGAAACTCCTATGTTTGAGGTATTACTGGCCGAATATGGAGGAGTCATTTCAATATGTCAAAAAATATCAAAAATGTCAAATTCATGGAAACTTGATACACACTAGCAATGGAGCTGCAACCATTCACATCCACATGGCCTTTTTGTCAATTGGGACTAGACCTTGTAGGAAAAATTCATCCATCTTCATCAAATGGACACAAGTTCATCATCACAGCCACAAAGTACTTTACGAAATGGATTGAACAGGTTCCCCTGACCACCATCATAGGAAAAAAAATTGCATCCTTCATCCTAAATTATATCATCTGTTAGTATGGTATTCCTCAATCCATTATCACGGATAATGATAGACCTTTCAAGAATTAGGATGTCCAAGAACTATGTGAGAGGTTTCATATCCAACATTGACTTTATACGCCATACTATCTTCAAGGAAAAGGTCAAGCACATGCCTCAAACAAAACCATCATGAAAATCCTAAAGAAAACTGTCAACAATATTGGATGTGATTGGCACATTCAACTAAACCCTGCTTTGTGGGCTTACAAAACTAGTATCCATACCCCAATAGGAGCCACACCTTATGCTATAGTCTATAGATCAGAGGCCATTCTACATATTGAGGTGGAGCTACCATCACTCTGTGTGTCACTAAAGGGGATCATTTTAAATGAAGACTATCAAGTCTCTAGGTTACAAGAACTGGAATTTTTGGATGAGTGTCATCAATAAGCAGTTGGTCACCTGAAAGCCTATCAGCAGAGGATATCAAGAAGTTAAAATCACAGAGTAAAGCCTAGAACATTTCAAGTATGTGACTTAGTCCTGAAAGAAAATCCCCATAATCAATAGGATCAAGAGAAGAAGGGGAAATTTGAACCAAACTAGCTAGGTCCCTTTGTCATTGTATTAGTCTTTAGATCAAGAGCATATCAGTTGTCTACACCTAAAAGGTATTTTTTTTTATGAACCCCTCAAAATCTTGTATATCAAAAAGTTCTACACCTAGTCCATCTAGTACATCAGAGAGAGTCTTGAAAAAATATAAAAACATTAGAAATTTTCTTCAAAAAAATGGTTACCTTGATGGAAATCTAGCAAACAGACATATCTTGGTAACAACAAAAAAATTAGAAAAAGAGAAAAATACAAAAAAGTTGAAAAATTAGAAAAAATCAAAAAAATCATAAAATCAGAAAAAGTGAAATAAAAGAAAACTAGTGAAAACCTAGAAATAGGCACTATTTGTGATAGCTTAGCTTTCCCATCTATTTGATCATTCCAACCATTTTATTTCACCATTCGCTTTCACCATCAATCTTCTTATCATCAGAAAGCCTCATGTACATATCCTGGCACTGCGGTTGTGTCTCACCCTAGACTGGGGGAAAAATCCTGAACTCACTGGGGGAAATAAACTTTGAACTTAAACCAATAGAAAAATAGTAGTAGGACAACACAAAAAATGCAACAATCATAGTGCAACCCAACATTGAACATCAATCACCATCAGTAACACATCAACCATCCAAATCAAATAACCAAATAAATCAAATCAAAGCAAACTTTAAATGGATGATGTTTCTTCTAAATCATGGCTTTATCACTTTAGCATGTCTGTTCAACTATTGTACTTTGATTTTTGTTCTCATATCTTTGGAGTAACTCGATGATGTATTAAACTAGAGTAGCTAGGAAGGAGTGTGATTTTTCTTTGTCTGTTGTTTATGAGTTGATCACTACTATTGTGCAAATTTTTACGAGACATGCACTACAAAGCATCATTGATGACATTCAAAATTTATATAGAAAAATGATTGAATCTTGTCTATTTATGTGAGGAATTCTCAAGTCATCTCGGTTCAATTATACCTAGATGCTTGTGTTAAATTGCAATATTAAAAATTATGGAAGTAGTACTCAGGTCATCATGGTCTAATTATACCATTGATGTTTGTACTCATTTTCAACATTTTAAAATCTCAATGATGATAAAAAGCATGGAAAATTGACTGTTATGATGAAAACATTTGCATATTGGATCTTCATGATTAAGTTAGAGTGCATTCATGTTAGTTTTGCATCAGTACTGATGGGATTTCCAAGGCTGAAACAAATTTCACAAGGATGTAATCTCTAGCATTAACGGATTGAGTACATTTGACATTAAAAAAAACACATCAGTTACATCATCATTTTCATACATTAGACAAAACATCAGTTACATCATCATTTGCATACATTAGAAAACACATCAGTTGTATCATCATTCACATACATTAGAAAACACATCAGTTGCATCATCATTTGCATACAATAGAAAACACATCAGTTGCATCATCATTCACATTCATCCATCCATGCATCACATCATCACATCATCATTAGAAAACACAAAAAGAAGTGCATTTCATCTCACTTGCATAATCAAAATCATTTCATCTATTATTAATGGATTAAGAAAATTGTTGATTAAGAAGATTGAAAGACATATCCAGCAGAGTAAGATTTTCAAGAAGAAAAGAATCTCTATTTTAATAGAGGCATAACTGAACTTAATGCATCTATAATTGAACTTGATACATCACTGAGATCATTCACTCCTTTAAATAAAATGGATCTTGGATTCACTTAAGAAGATTGAAATACATATCCAACAAATTGAGATTTCCAAGAAGAAAAATTTGTTGAAGAACATGACTAGTAAAGATATAATTCCATTGTTATGAACATCTAAAACCAGTAGTGGAGCTAGATTTTTCAAGGTGCACGAATGTGTTATTACTAAAATCCAAGACTGACAAAGGAATAACTGGATTGACATAATCATCACATGAACGTACATAAACATCACACATCATTTGCATAATCAAATCCATCTCACATAGTATAAAACATCATCCATTAAGCATATAGAATCAGCAATCATGCATTATCATATCATCATAATCATCATCATATAAATATCATAAACACATATAACTATAAACCAGCATACAATCATTCCATACATACATTCATTGCATAATTTATTTTCTTTAGAAAAGTACAAAAACCTAAAATTCAACACATTTCATTGGCATAATAGGATCCATCACATACATCATCTCATCATTACATAATCATCATAATCATCATGATCATCTTCATATAAACATCATAAAGACATAGAAATTAAAATACATCCATCATAGGAATCCATCATGAAATCATAAACACATATAGACACATAGATCAATGATCATCATCGTCACATATTATACAACCTCAAAATCATAATGTAAAGTGTACAGTGATAGCCAAGGATATAGAGAGATACATCACTATAAAAAATGGTAGTATATCATAGTGTCTCAATTGAATCAAGAAGTATACATCATGTCCAAAAATATAACAAATATGTCATCACATCGGAGCTATGTCATGCTCCCCCCAAAAGGTGTTGGCATCACTAGACTAGTACCTCCTACACTAGACGAACCTACCCCAGGATCTCTCTAATCTCCCAGAAGTGGTTGTGTAACACCTCTACTAGTGGTCTGATACTGGGTCCTACCTGATCGGGACTATGCAAAGCTCTCTCGCCGCTTTGGGGGAACCACCTCATGATATCTCTATCTGTAGAACTCGGCCTCCTAGGCGGTACAATGTACCTCTCTAAAATAGTTTGTTGTCATGGTAACCTCTGTATCCTACTATAGTCTCTCAGATATACCCTCTGCTTGATCTACCCGCAATCTCAGACTATCATGCTCAGTCGTGAATGTAGTAATCTGCCCCTACATTTGTGCCTATGCTTGAGACTAGGATTGTGCCTATGTCGGAATCTATCCTTGTGTCTATGCTAGGAAAGCCTGCACCTGCTCTAACTAACCCTGCAGTGTCTTAACCTACACCTGTAAAGCAACTATCTATGTTTGTTGCTACTATAAGGGTAATTTGATCTCTACATGTTGTTGTGATGCTACAACCAATGATCACCTCTTCTGAGGCACTCTAAAGTCTTGAACATCAAAAGTTGGGCCTCCACCACGCTCATCTCCCTCACCACCATCACCTCTATCTCCATCACCTCCATCTCTTTCACCCCCATCACTATAATGTCCATCTCCATCCCCATCATCACTTCTCTCTGCCTGCTCATCTCCTCCACCTCTCCACCACTTGCGCCCATGACCTACTACCCTCTCCTCCTCCTCTAACAATGGAACTGGCTTGTCTGGGATGGTAATCCATGGGAATGGGTGTAAGAAAAGGTACTTTGCATACTCCTTGGATATCAGAGCCTCGATGATCTCTAGATGAACATCCTAAATAATGGCATGTAGACCCTGGAATGTCGCAACTATTGTATCATATGACAAAATAGGTCCCCACTCTGTTGCATCCATCTATTGCCATGCATAATGGGCCACTCCCTGGGGCATGCCTTGGACCCTACCAGACTACCTCAATACCCTCAACAAGAAAATTCTCTCAATAATGAATCGGGTCTGCCCAATCAAATACATAAACTAACATAGAATTGACATCTTAGTGTTGTCCTCCAGCCAGTTCTTACAATCAAGATAAGTTCACCATGTAACTGACTCTAAATCATCAAGTATCCTCCTCCAGTACACTAGTTTTCCCAGTCTAGGCTGAGCAACTAGACCTGCATAAGAATGAACATATGGTCTCATGGTGGATGTTGTCTCTCTCCAACTAGCTGAGTGATTACTATATGCTCCCGTGCCTAGATATGAAGCAATGTGACCCCAATTGATAAACTAGCCCCCTGATGCAAATCATGGTACAAATGCATGAGAATACAACATCCCCAGGCATATCGAGTACCCTAAGGGATCACACTCTCAAGAATCCTACCCATATCCAACTAAAAGTTCCTTTGACCTGTGATTAGGACAAAGGAACCCTCTAATGAAACCGGGCAAGTATAGATGACAATGTGGCATAAGCATCAACCATCTCTCTCTAAGGAATCTCATAACCACATAATTGATCATCCTCAAATACTCTATGAAGTACATTAGTCCCACATAGCTTAGTAGAATCATATAAGACCAGCTCTCCCACTACAGGTATCTATAGAATATAATATATGCTCTTTGGTGTCACTGTCATCTCACCAGTGGGTAAGTGAAAGGGGTTATCTTCACTATGCCACCTCTCTGATAAAGTTGTCAATAGACCCCTGTTAATCCTAATATAGGGCATATCTATCAAAGAGGACAATCTGCATCATGCGATAAGGGTATGTGCAAGATCATCATGGAAAAAATAGGCACTTAAGTGGCAAAAAAATTAGAAAAATCAGTGTTAGGCAACTTGACATAAAAAATTGAATAAGTTATCTATATTATTTCAAAAATATGTAAGAATAGAATCTGTAGAAAATTGAATGTAGTTTCTAAACTACTAGGTTTATTTAAAAATAAATAAAA
>VDFB02358134.1:106786304-106820312 GCA_007258455.2 Sequoia sempervirens | reverse complement strand
TGATCACCGAAAAAGGGAAAAATCAATGAAAAAGGAAAAATCCGATTTTGTAGAACCCGAAAATCTAGAAGCTTCTAAGCTTGGTAAAAGGGGGTTCGGATGGGTATTACTGTATGATGAAAAACGCGATTATTCGCAAGATTGTAATAGGGTTTTTCACTGGATAATAAAAGTGTTGGATGGTTGCAGTTTGGTGGATGTAGCCCAGAATTGGGTGAACCACGTTAAATCTCTGTGTTATAATTTATTCTGTGAATGTTTTAGTTTCTCTGTTTTTGTTTATTAAATCTGCATTTAATTGTTAAGATCTGCCATCTCTAACCCTAACAGGGGAAACACTCTCGAATCTGCAAACTCATTAAAGGGTCCTATCATCAAAAAATCGCAAATCATCCAATCAATCAATTGACATCAACCAAGCTATCAATCAATCAAAATCAATCAGTGTATCAATCTACTCAGCTCTAGTGAGACTTTGATCAAATCTCGTGACCATCAATCTATTAATCAACCTCACCTATCATGAGGTTTTTCAATCAATTTATCTATCAACCTCACCCCTCATGAGGTTTTTCAATCAATCTATCATCTACCCTCACCTATCATGAGGTTTATCGATCAATCTATCAATGCACCTCACCTATCATGAGGTCAATCAATCAATCAAACTATCATTGTTCCTCACCTATCATGAGGTAAATTATCAGTATCAATCATTGAATCTTACCTATCATGAGATCAATGGATATATAATCTATCAACTTCATCAATCATCATCAAATTAAAGGCTGACACAATAAAAAATCATTGACATCAAGGAGTCTAATAAAAAATACCATCAATCTGGTTTAAATTTCACCAATGTGCTAGAATAGTGCTTCAATGCACTGAAAAACTCTATGTGCTAGAAAAATTTGTCAATGTGCTAAAACAAGGATTCAATGCACAAAACTATCACATGTGCTAGACAATTTCACGGATGTGCTGGAACAGAGTCCCTATGCGCCAAATCATCCCATGCACTACATCATCTCATCAATGCGCTAACTGAATTCACCTAAGCGCTAAAGGATCCTATGTGCTACAATAGTTATGCAATGCGCTACTTCGAGAAATCTATCTGCTAAATGAACCTATACACTAAATCCCCCTATGAATGTGCTAAATTTTTGGCCCTAAGAACTAATCTATCATATGCGCTACTGCGGTGCTTGTATGTGCTAAAGTAGTAAAATCCAAATTTAAAACATGAAAAAGGAGGTAAAAATGAATTGCACAAATTATGAGGCAGTTTTTCAGGGTACATATAGGAGGTTCATACACTGTCGGGTGGTTGTGACATCTGACATGCTCGAACTGATGTGTGTGGTAAGGGATCACCATGTTGCTATAAATTGCTAGATTGTTCAATCACTCTCAAAGTTTTCAAAATACAAATGCTCAAATGAACTTCTAATCACTCTTTTTAACCTTCTAAAGGTTAATTAAGTGGGGTTTTTATGGCATTGATTTACTTTATTTTTCAAAGGGGCTTAATTCATCAAATCATCACCTAGTGGCTTAAACATCATTTTTCAAGAGATAAATCATGTATGGATCATAAAATTTGAAACTAATCATCAAATCATCAAAATTTCAAAAAAAAAATTCATAAAAATTAAAAAATTCACCAATTTATCTCTCAAGGGGGCATATATCCATCATCACCTGAAAATCAGCTTCTGGAGCATCAAAAAAAAAAATATCGACATCAATAGCAAATTATTCTTTGAAGCAACATGTAAACACATTACCTAAGAGATGGGAAAAATGTATACACCTAAAATCGGTCAAGACAATTAATTAATTAAATACTAGTTATTTAATTAATGAACTCCTTTTATTTCATCTACTTATAAATAAATTCTTAATTTATTTATATAGTTTACACTTTTCTAAATTCTTCATCTTAAACCACATTCTTCTAAATTTAATTAAATAAACAACTATCTATAGTTTGTTTTTATTTAATTAAATATCTTCTTACTAAGTTTGAAGAATTTCAAATTCAAATTTAATCACATGTCTACAACACTTTTTGGCCACATCATCAAATGTCACATGTATTTAAATATGACTAATATTTAAATTACATTATTCTCAACCAATTCCATAACAAACTTTTGACACTTGGCTTTCTCACACATTTAATTCTCTCATACATTTGGCATGTTGGATTTGGTCAAGGGAACATACTCCATGATTCTTCCATCTCCACTGTTCACTTCTCATGTTTGAATCTTGACTGTTGATTGCTGCCACATCACAAGATGCTTTAGAAATCCTATAAATACAACCTCTTGCTCCAACATTTTATATCACATCTTTGAGAAAACTTATTATGCAGGAATAAAATTGGAGCATTTGGAGCATTTAGAGTTTGAGTTTAGAATATTTAGCATTTATCATGTGAGCATTGTAGTATCATGTTAATTTACAATCATGTCTTAATCCATAGTTGCATTTTAGTTATCATCTTATTTTCTATACAACATTTGCATCATAGAATTTAATATCATTATCCATTGTCAATATCACCATTATCATTTATAGCAAGATTTAATATCATGGCTTCAATCACATAGTTTATCCTTCATGTAAGAACTTAGATTCTTGTATTTATAACATCTTTTTTCATAAGTTGTCATTCAAACCAGTCATATTGCATACACAAATCTGAGAGCACTAATGATTTAAAGGATCCTTGAGAATAGAGAACAATGGAATGTTTTTAGAGATTTGTTTTGTGGCAAGTAGATTAGTTTAATGATTCAAATCTTTAATGTAATATGTCTCGCTGATTTTTGTGTGTTTTATTATTTATTTTCTAACTCTCACAAGGATGAAAACTAAGTCAAATACAATGATAAATTCTATTGATGAGACCAAGTTTAATCTGATTATATAGCTTTGTTTCATGATGAAAGGATGACAAATATTGATGATGAAACTTGGCTTGACAATCAGAGATGTGATAGGTTTGATGATTTAGGCATTTTGAGATGTTTTGATCTTGGTTTAGTTTGAAGAATTCCACTTGTAGAGGTTAGTTTTTTTAACAATTTTAAGACTCTATTGTGCCTAAGGAATGATTCTGGGCTAAAAAAGATTTTGAATTCTGGTTCAAACTGTGAAACAGGGGATAAACTTAACTCTCAGGTTTTGCATTTAATGGATGTGCTAAAATAGAGCTTGGATGCACTAAAAGACAGCATGGATATGCGAAAATAGAGAATGGATGCACTAAAAGACTACATGGATGTGCTATAAAATTGTCTAGATGCACTAAAATAGAGGATGTCTGCACTGAAGGACTATACATATGCACTATAAAATTACCTAGATGCACTAAACAAGTTAATGGATGCACTATAAGACTGCTCAGACAAATTGTAAAAATTCCTGGATGCGCTAAAATAGAAGATGAATGCACTGCAATATTGCACAGATGTGCTAGAAAATGCAGCGAATAAAGTAGAACAAAAAATGGATGCGCTAAAATGGAAGTTTTTCACTGTTTTTGACAATTTGTTTGTTTGTTTTGCTTCGAATTTGAGTGTTTCCAAGGTACAATTTGTTGATCAATGAATTTTCCTTAGTTTCTAGTCTTCCAAATATGAGAATTGCATGTTTAAATGGATGATTTTCCTGAATTTTGACCTCAAATAGAACAAGTTGTCAAACAATTATTTCAAGCCTAGTAACTAAACATTGAGTGTGTATTCAATAATCTGGTCTGATTCTTTCAATTTCCTCCAATGTTATTCCTACATAATAAGTTTTCTCAAATATGTGATGCAAAGTGATATAGCAAGAGGTTGTATTTATAGGATTTCCATAGCATCTTTTGATGTGGCAGCAATCAACGGTCAAGATTCAAACATGAGAGATGAATGGTGGAGATGGAAGAATCATGCAGGATGTTCCCTTGACTAAAGGCAACATGCGAAATGTATGAGAGAATCAAATGTGTGAGAAAGCCAAGTGTCAAAAGTTTGTTATGGAATTGGTTGAGAATAATGCAATTTAAATATTAGTCATATTTAAATACATGTGACACTTGATGATGTGGCCAAAAAGTGTTGTAGACATGTGACTAAATTTGAATTTGAAATTATTCAAACTTAGTAAGAAGATATTTAATTAAATAAATAAAAACTATAGACATTTGTTTATTTAATTAAATTTAGAAGAATGTGGTTTAAGATGAAGATTTTAGAAAAGTGTGAACTATATAAATAAATTGAGAATTTATTTATAAGTAGATGAAATAAAAGGGGTTCATTAATTAGCCGATAGGCTATTTGTGAGAACTTTGAACAGAACTTTCGCGGCTTGGCATTTTTTAGACTTTCCGTGGTAGGGAAAAAGGTGGTGGATAGTTAATAACTTTGGGAAGAATTTTTGTCAACCTCCTAGTTTTGTAGCCTTCTGATGGTCGTGAAAATGGTTGCAAAGGCGGTTGTTGGCTACCTTGGGAATAGGGTGGCATTTTTCTCGACGCGTGGATAGAGTAGGCCGCAAAAATTAAACCATGGATTAAATCAACATTAATTGTTGTATTCTTTGTGTGTACTTGCGATGGTTGTCATAATAGCTATCATTTAATGCCTCAGGGAACAAAATGAATGTCTCGGGAATTTTCAATAAGGAATTATTTGGTTCCATTTTGTTGCTATACCTACTATGAGAGTCATGAGCGATGAGGGTAAGCTTCTATGAGGGTGCAAGCTCAATTAAGCTTTTTGCAGCTTCCACGAATGTGGGTGGAGGTTATTCTGTGTTTTTTGCATAGGTGGATGGTTGCAAAAGGAAAAGAAAAGTGTTTCCTGCAATAATATTTTTCCCATTTTTGTGTAGGAAAGCTAGTAGGAAGAAGTGAGTTTGAAGCAAGTGGGAAGAGGTGCATGTCGAAGAAACCATTGGTGATATTATTTGATTTGTGGTTCATGGTGTGTGGCAGGCTTTATTGTTTGATTTACGATAAGGTACTATTGATTCTTTGAAATTTTGATAAGTTTTTGTGAAGAAAATACAATATAGTTTCTAGAAATGAAATCTTGTCTCGTTTATGGTTCGCGTTTTATGTGTATGGTTTTGCATGGATTTGATGTTGTGATTTTTTGTACGTTTCTATTTATGGTTTCCATTTTCTGGCTATGTTTTGAGGCTTGGAGAAACAAGGTATCCTAGAGAAAGCTAGTGAAAGGAGGTTTGTTTGAAGCAAGTGGGAAGAGGTGCATATCAAAAAAATCATTTGTCATATTGTTTCATTTGTGGTTCACCATTTTTGGAAGGAAATATTGTTTTATCTACAATATGGTATTGTTCATTGCTTCTAATTTTGATAAGGTGTTGTTGAGAAAATACTATATTGTTTGTGAAAAGGACTATTGTTTGGTTTAGGGCTCGTGTTTTGTGCTTTCTGTGTCTGCGTCATTGTTGAAACCAATGTTGGTTGATTTGTGACTTATTTTTTATGGTTATGGGTGGAACATAATGAAAGAGTTAATGTTGTACACTCCATGTTTGGTTACTATCGACACCAAAATTTTATAAGGTAACAGTGTTTTATGGGAAACTCAGTTTATGGGGGACCTTTTGTGCTAAACTGAGTGACCTCTAGTTTTTAAAGAAGTCGACTGATGAGCTCAAGATATGCTCATAATTTGAGTATCATGATGTATTAGTAATATCTCTACTTTTATTACTAAAGGATGTTTTAACTCTTTTATTAAAGACTTTTTATTTAAAATGGGTGGTATCTTGTAGTAATACATTCCTACATTCCTATAGCCTAACATCTCCATGAGTCTTATTAATTACCCTATTTTGACTTCCTAAACGACTAATATAATGCATATGGTTTTTGAATAATGGGATAGATTTAATATGTTATTAATGAATGTATAGTGTTGTTTGCCATGCATGCCTTCTTTCGCCTCTGTCACCTTGTGCATCACAAGTTGTTGAAGGGAGCATGAGTGAGTCAACTGTAGTGGATCTTGGCCCTGCAGTAAAGTCCATTTCTTGCACGACGTCGAGGAAGTTGTTCCAGCGAAGACTCTTTGTCCGAGTCATTGGGAAGAAACCGAATGATCATTTAATCTGGAAAGAGTGGAATGCTAAATCTTCTCCTTGGATCAGGTTGAACGGATATGTTTTCATTTATGAGAAGTTTGTTCCTCGGTTTTAGGATATTTATGTCCATGTCTTTCTCTATTTGAGTTAGTTAGTTATTGCTTTTCTTTTAAATAAGTGTTCCTCTTGCGCGAGTGAGCAAGCATAATGAGCACGACAAGCATAGCATAGCAAATATAGAAGGATAATATGTAAGAGTTAAGTATGATAATAAGAGATAGAGTTTTGTGTTAGTTCTCATATGATCAGAACAATGTATACCATTATGAGTTTATGAATAAAAGCTGATGAAGTTCTGAGTTCAACTCTTGCATAGTTAGTTGATGCTTGCTAAAGGGGCCCACATAGTAAGTATATGTAGTTAGTTAGTTAATCATTTATTTTATGTTGATCATAAGCTAGATTTCATTCTTAAATTTTCTGTGCAAACTCAGTCTTATATTGTTCCTGCAGCATTGAGAATCCATCCCTGTGTTTGTTCCTGCAGCATAAGGCTAGTTCATAGTTTGTTTCTCAGTTATAGTTGTTATGGTTTCTGATTTGATTAAGTATAAAAGGATTCGCATTACATTCCTGTAGCATAAGTAGAATTCCTTTAACGCATTTATTTCTAGTAAATCGTGACTGTAGATAGTTCTTAGTACACATACAATGCTGCTCCATTTCAAGTATACATTCCCTAGTTTGACAAGTAAATGAATGACCATGAAAAGATATTAGTCGCCTGCTAGAATGTCCAATTCCTAGGATAGGTTTTGCCATGATTTTTATATCCTTTTATGGGTGCGACCATTTTTGGTGCCGTTGTCGGGGATGGTGTCAAGCTATGAACCTATAACAAGTCATTGTTAGCAGAAGCTTAGTCTGATATTCAAGAACTTTAAAATTTCTTCAATTCACCATTCATTATATTGCATGCATAAAAGAAGAGACACTCTGGGAAGGTTCCTCCCTGAAAACCTGTTTGTTGAATTGCCATTTGACCCAGCTGACGAAGAACTTGAGGAAAATTCGTTTGCTCTGATACTCCAGCAAGCAAATATGGCACAAAATCCACCTAATCAACCTCCTTCTTTTGAGTTTCCCATTGTTGCTTAGCAGGATAATGATAACCTTAAAAATATTCCTTCTTTATTACTCCCCAAGTTCTATGGACTAGTTACAAAGGACCCAGAAACTTTCTTGTTCGAGTTTGACATCCTCTGTCGCAGCTATGATTACACTTCAGATGCTCATAGGCTGAAGTTATTTCCTTCTACTTTGAAGGAAGAAGCTCTTAGATGGTTCATGAGTTTGGTAATGGGTGTTGTTGATAGTTGGGCAGCCATGCAAACAAAATTTCTTGAGAAATATAAGGAATATTGTAAGAGTGGTAGTAAGGGAGATGATATATTTCGAATTCAACAAAATGAGGATGAAAGCCTGGAAGACTATATCTCAAGATTCTTGTTTTCACTGAAAAAGAATTCAAACCATACTCTCAATGACGAGTCTCAGAAACTACTCTTCCTAAGAGGAATCAGTGATACCTGTATAGATGCTCTGAACCTGATGGGAGGAGGTGATATAACCCAACTGCTTTAAGATGATATCAAGAAAATATATTTTAACTACTCTTGAGCAATTGTTAAGAAGGGTAGAAGTCATTAAGCCAAAGTGTGAAAGTCTTCTATTAATGGAGTTTCATGGATGGAGATCACAAATTTGTTATCTGATTTCAAGCAGGATATCATAAACAACATGGCTACACAGTTGGATACTATGCAAGCTCAAAAGAAACATGAGGAAGCTGAAGCAATCTTGGTGGAGTTCTGTCCACATTGTAGATAGAAGAAAAGGGACTGCAGATGTAAGATGGTGGCTAACCTGGAGGCTAAGTAGTTACCTACTGACTTTAAGATAGTAGAGAGTGATGATGATCAAGTATTCTTCATCACACAAAGGTGACCATGGGCTCAAAGACAAGGTATGCCTCAAGATCCTTTGACTTTTGGTAGTCCTTATTCTAATTATAATAACCATTGGCAACCTACATATTTTCCATCACCCCCTTGGAATACCCCTCAATAACATTGGCCTAACTATCAGATTCCTCAATAGCAATCTCCTCAAGGAGGTTGGTAGTAGCCACAAGGACAATGGACTCCACCCCAAGGTAACTGGCAACAAAATCCTCAATGGAGAAGTCCATAGCAATGGCAGAACCAATCCTCTGGCTCTCTACAATTGTAGCAGCCACAGCCTCAGGCCCTCATGCCACCTCCTGCAGCACCTACAACAAATACTGGCCCTCCAAAACAAATGCCTATGCCTACTCAACCATTGCCAAATCCTAATAATAAGCAGCAATAGTAGCATCCTATGTATTTTGTAGAAGCCAATCAATATCTAGCTTATGCCTTGAATATTCATGATATCCATCTCAGATCTGGAACCACACTTCCTGCTCCACAGCCGCCTGTAATTACATAAATTTTAGATTCTACCTCTGAGCAATCTACTAAACTTGCAAAACATATACCTATATCAGATAATGTCGCTAAGGAGCCTGTCCTATAACATCAGGCCAAACTGCCTTTTCCTCAGAGATTTCAAATTACTACATCAAAGTATATGGAAGAGCCTACCTTTGATATTTTGGATCAGTTGAAGAATGTACACATTCAAATTCCCCTTTTCTAAGCCACTAAAGATGTCCCAATTTATGGAAAAGCCATTAAGGAGGCCTGTTTAAAGAAACCAGGAAGAAAGAAAAAGGATCCCCAAACTATCCATGTTCTAGGACAGTTGGCAGATATCATGTTAGGGAAGGTAGTTATTCCAAAATATACTGACCCTAGGAGTCTTGTGGTAAAAATAAATATTAATGGCCAGATAGTAAAGAATATTTTGATTGACCTTGGTGTAGCCATCAATGTAATGACCAAGAATACAATGGAGTATTTGAATATCTTAAACATTCAATCTACACCTACCATCTTGTAGCTTGCTGATAGCTCCACAGTAAAGTCTGATGGAATGGTAGAAGATGTTATTGTCATCCTTGAGTCTTGGGAATACCTGGCAGACTTCACCATATTATCCACTAAGGAAACTTTGGGAGGATATCCTATTATCCTAGGTAGACCATGGTTAGCCATTGATGATGCTTTTATAGGATGTCGCTCAGGAGACATGACAATTTCTGATGGTCAGTCAAGAAAGAAATTGGCTTTATATCCACCTGCCCAGCCTCAGCCAGACTTGTCTCAACCAATTTAGCTAGATTTGGGAGAGGAAACTAAAGAAGTAAATTCATTGGCTCAGCTAATGATGTTGCAAACTAATTTGTTCTCTTAACTTCAGAGTGAGGATGACCTGCTTTTACATATTTTGCAGTCCAACCCTAGTTTGAGTAGCCCATCTGTTGCAGATAGTTGTGTTCAATAGTGTTTCCTGCAACAATTGAATTCTAAGGACCTAACACCTAAATCTCCTGTATTTTATCATAATTTTCTTCCATATGAAATACATACACCACCTTTATCAGCAGCCTCCATGAATGATCTTATCAGGCAAGTAGAAGTGTCTCCAGGCTGTTGTCTAAATATCAATAACAAGCTGCCCTAGTCACAATGTTGTAAGAACAACATAGAGCTTTTGCATGGTACTATAGGGATATAAAGGGAATAGATCCTAACTCTGTACTCATAGGATCTACATTAAGGAAGACTGTTTACCTGTTAGGCAACCTCAAAGAAGTATAAACCCAGCACTCAGGGAAATAGTTAAAACATAGCTCCAGAAGTTACTTGATGCTGGTTTTATTTACCCCATTTCAGACAGTTAATGGGTGTCTCCATTGGTAATTGTCCCTAAAAAAGGTGGAAAATGGAGAGTTTGTGTAGACTATAGGGAGCTGAACATAGCAACTAAAAATGATTACTTTCCACTTCCATTTGTTGACCAAGTACTAGACTCCTTGTCTAGGAAAAAGTATTTCTCTTTTTTGGATGGATATAGTGGCTATAATCAAATAAGAATCACCCCTGAAGATCAAGACAAAACAACTTTTACCAGTCCATGGGGTACTTTTGCCTACTCTGTCTTACCTTTTGGACTGTGTAATGCACCTACAACATTTCAAAGGGTAGTCATCAGTACTTTTGTTGACATCTCTCATGATTCTATGGAAATCTACATGGATGACTTCACTACCTATGGAGTTACTTATGAAGAAGCATTGGCCAATCTGGAAAAAGTGTTGAAAAGATGTCAGGAGCAGAATTTGTCTTTAAATAGTGAGAAATGCTTCATGATGATGCAAGAGGGAATTGTTTTAGGCCATCATGTCTCTCAAGCATGAATTCAGGTTGACTCTGTAAAAATAGAAGTTATTCTAACTTTGCCAACACCTACAAAACAAAAGGATGTTAGAAGTTTCCTAGGACACATAGGATATTATAGAAGATTTATCAAATATTTCAACAAAATAGCCAGTCCATTATATTCCTTGTTGACTAAGGATTCTGAATTTAGTTGGACTAAAGCCTATGACAAATCTTTCCTACAGCTTAAGAACTTACTTACTTAGGCACCTGTTTTTCATGGATCAAAGTGGAACCTTCCTTTTCATATACACACAGATGCTTCTGATTATGCCATAGGGGCAGTCTTAAGACAGAAAGAGAATTCTATTGAGCATGCCATATATTTCATAAGCAAAAATCTTCAAGGCCCTGAATTAAACTATACTGCCACAGAAAAAGAATTGCTAGCAGTTGTGTATGCCTTGAACAAGTTTCGATATTATGTCACTAGTTACCAAATATTTGTTCATACAGATCATGCAGCAATAAGGTACCTGATGAATAAGCTTGCCATATCTGGCAGATTAGCAAGATGGCTCCTATTGTTGCAGGAATTTGATATCACAGTTATTGATAAGTCAGGTCGAGTAAATGTGGTTGCAGATTTCTTGTCAAGACTTCAAACACCTACACCTGAAGTCCTGAGATAATTGATGATAACTTCCCTGATGAACATCTATTTTCTATTGCTACTCAAACTCTATGGTATGCAGATATCGCAAATTATTTAGCAGCCAACAAAATTCCAACACACTTCTCACCAAAGGAAAGGCAATTGTTGGTTTAGAAAAGTTTTAACTTTTCATGGATTGCAGACTATTTATTTTATACAGGACCTGACCAAGTCATGAGAAGATGTGTGAAGGAAGATGAGACCTATGACATTTTACATGCCTGTCATGATGAGCCATGTGGAGGGCACTTTGCAGCCAAGAGAACATCTATGAAAGTACTCAATACAGGATATTATTGGCCCACACTACACAAAGATGCAGCAGCCTATACCAGGAAATGTGACAGATGTCAAAGAATGGGGAGACCAACAAGGTCTAATGAAATGCCCCTGCATCCACAAGTGGTGGTTTGTCCATTTGAAAAATGGGGCATGGATTTTTTTGGGCCTATTGATCCTCCATCCAATGGAAAATCATACATTTTGGTGTGTACTAATTATGTAACGAGGTGGGTGGAAGTGAAAGCAATGACACATGCCTGTGACAATAAAGTTGTTGAGTTCCTATATAAGCAATTTTTTACTTGGTTTGGAGTCCCAAGGGAACTTGTTACTGATCAAGGAGCTTAGTTTACATCCAACTTAATCACTGCACTGATGAATGATTACAAGGTCAGGCACAAAAAGTCTAGCCCCTATCACCCTCAAGCCAATGGTCAGGAAGAGGCTACTAACAAAGAAATTAAGGAAATCCTTCCAAAGATAGTCCAGTTACACAAGAAGGATTGAAGCAATCGCCTATCTGAAGTAGTCTGGGCCTATAGAACATGGAAAACGACTACAGGTTTTACTCCTTTTGAGTTACTCTATGGTAAGATTGTTATGTTGCCAATAGAGTTTGAGCATAAAACCTTGAGGACTGCTCTCCAGCTTAATATTGATATCTCTGAGGCTCAAAAGGAATGCCTCTTGCAGCTGAATGCATTGGATGAACTAAGGAAAGCTACCCTACAACATACTAAAACTATCCAATAATAAAGAAAGAAATGGCATGACAATCATATTGGAACTAAGCAATTCTCTACCGATGATTGGACACTGCTCTATGACTCTAGATACAAAGAAAATCAAGGTAAACTAACCACACGCTAGCTTGGTCCTTATGAAGTAGAAAATGTATTTGATAATGGCTCAGTGCAGTTAGCCACAATAGATCCAGTTTGATTCAATCTACTAGTTAATGGACACCGACTTTGGTTGTATCATAAGCCAACATCTAAAGATGAGTTTTTGCAGCAATTTGTTCCATATACGACCATTGATCTTCCTACAACAAAAGGCTTCGATCTTTCTCCTCCAACATCTCTTTAAATTCCATGTTGCATGCACATAATAAAGGTTTCCTTTTCAAGGACACCCTGTTCTCCATTCCCATCCATCACTATCATTCATTCTCTTTTCTTCCATGTCATCCATCCTACTATACCACCTCATTCATTATTTCTATTCCAGTTGTCATTTAATGATGCACTGTGATTTTCCCAGCACGTACAGGCATTAATTGAAAGGTACATGATATATTTTCTTAATCACATTATTTATTTATTTCATTTATTCAACAACTACTATGTACATACAATTCTTTATCACCCATGCTTCGCCTATCCTTTCGCCCATGTGTGGACACATGTCAACTTTTAAGTAGGGGGCGGGGTAATCCATTTCAAATATTTTCCTATGTCGTTGTCACAACTAATAAGATATTTTTACTTCTTCTTGTACTTTCCAAATATGGCTGCATGTTTTATCTTAAACAATATTAACTGCTTGATATGAGTAGTTCCTATAATCATTACATGCAATTATCTTCCGAGTCATTCTGGGAAAAGAAGAGAAGTGACAGCAAGACTGGAAGAAGTAGAAAGAAGCAGAACATAAATTTTTTTGAAAAAGTTTGAGTTTCTGGAATCTCAATAGAGGTAATTTATGAATATGAGTGGTGAATTGGTAAGACATGAGCCTATAGCTCATGATCTCTTAACATAGAATCCTCAAACAATGCAGGCATTCAATAATTGTGGTTGGCTAAACTATTTTCTGAGGTTAGATACTTTCAATGAGGAAGCTGCTGGGGAATTTTTAAGAACTCTTTCAGAAGAGGAAGCTTTAGTATGGGGTTTAACATTGGCTATAAAAGAAGAACGAATTGCTGAAGTAACCGGGTTTCCTGCAGTAGGGGAAAATTTCTCTTCAAATGTTGTTTCTGCTAGGGCAGAATTTACAGTGCCAACTAATGGACCTTTGGAGGTCTCTAAACAAGGCTGCAAATGAGTGTTGCTACCCTTTCCATATTCAGAATATGCTGCATTATAATCAAGTATTTAACCTATGAGGGACGCTTCTCCTATTTACATTCTTACCATTTTAAGTTATTAAGCCATATGAGGCATGGGTTAGCTATTAATGTCCTGAATTTCTTGTTAAAACTATTAAAACAAAGTGCCCATGAAACCCAGAGGGGAAGGGAAAATTCAATTTCCTATCATTCCCTCATCAAACTATTGATTGAGTGTTCCCTGAGGGATGTGTCACCCTTTTCTTGGCAAGAATTTGTTGCCTAAAAGGGTCTGCAACTTCCTAGGCCACCTAGAGTAACCCCTGCAACATCTATTCCTGTGACCTCCACATCAGAACTCTATACCAGAGTACAAACTAGGTCTGCTAGTAGAAGAGAAAAAGGAAAAATAAAGGTAGGAGAATCATCTAGGGCAGAACAAACCCCAGATTCTGACCCTCATACTCAAAGACAATAGTGTCCATCTCCTGCAACACCTTCTCCTATAGTAGTTCCTCTTGCAGCAACACCTGTTGCCACCACAGTTTCTCTATCATCCTCTTATGTTGAGTTTGAACCCTCTAAGCAAGTCAGAAAGAGGAAAGCCATGAGAGTGCCTCCTAAAGTGGCCACATTTCCAAAAAGAGTTTCAGCAAGGAAACAACAAAAAGTCATCTCAATATCTGCTCAACCTGAAGTTATAATAATTTCAGAGGAGTTTGAAGAACACAACCATGATGATTCTCAGAATATACCTGAGAATGTTTCATATAGCCCACTTGATGTTCCTGAGGAAATGCAGAATGAATCAATGGAAATTGATGAGACACAAGATGATAGTAATGAAAGGGGAATGTCAAGTCTTGATGACTTGGATGAAGCAGCTAGGAAAATTTTGGAGGAAGTACAATCTCCTCCTACACAACAACATGAATTCATCCTACAACAAGAGGAAGAACAACCCTTGGAAGTGGCCAATGAAGCTTCATTACCCCATGCAATTTGTCAAGCCATGGTTATCTACAAAAAGACATTTTTGATTGAATTTTTGGAATACTTTAAGACCACATGGAGGCCGGTCACATTTCAAACCCTGAGTTTCCGCCACCTAGCCAAGACTGAAATTCAACAAAGTCTTTGGGAAGAAGAGAAGAAGAAGCTAAATAGAGAAATTGAAAGACAGAAACAGGAAATTCAGGAGATGAAAAAGAAAATGGATGAAATGTTGAAAATAAATGGTAAGATTGTGGAGTGTAGGCCACCGCCTAGAGTTTATGCTCTATGTCTCAAGGAACATTTTTTGTGGTTCTAGTTAATGAGAATTTCTAGGAATCTAGATACTATTATTCATACTGCTAGAGAATTCTATGATGCATACCATGTGGCTCCAAATTTGCTAAAGAATTATTTATGTGAATTCTATTTGCATGGCTTTATAATTCCCTCTAAAACAGAGTGGAATCCACTTCTGTATATTGGTGACATTCAGTTGAGGTCACTTATGTCATGGGAAGCCAATGAAACCAATTATGGCAGACAACTGGAAGTCTATGAAGAAGTTGAAAGGCATGAGCCCATACCACTGCAATCAAAAAGCATAAATCTTATACAATGTTAAAAACTTGGTTCACTGTAGCATATGGGTTCAACAATAAAGCAGAAAGAGTAAAAATATTTGATATTAGAAAGCAAGTGTATGAGGAATTCAAAGGCCAACCGTACCTATTCTGGAAGCTTGCCTCTTCCAGAATTGAAAAGAGATGGAAGAAATTGACTGTTGGGCTCAGAAAATCTGAGCCAGATTGCCCCCTGAATTTTAAAGCAGCCCCTGGAAGGACATAGGTACATTCAGCTTGGTATTCAAAAGAGGTTCAAATTATGGTTGCCAATAACATTTTGACCTTTGGTTTTAATGTGGCCACTTTATCCCTATCATGCTACAGATGTTAATAGGGATGCAGAGAACCTCAGATGTGAAAGATGGCAAGATTTCAGAGGTTTCTATTATAAATTTAGGACTATGCCAAAAAGTCATACTACTTCTACGGATTTCAGGGAAACAACTAGGAAGCTTAATGCTAGTGGACCATCATCAGGTTAAGTAGGGGGCAGATGATGAGCTTAGGATATGCTCATAATTTGAGTATCATGATGTATTAGTAATATCTCTACTTTTATTACTAAATGATGTTTTAACTCTTTTATGAAATACTTTTTATTTAAAATGGGTGGTATCCTATAGTAATACATTCCTACAGCCTAACATCTCCATGAGTCTTATTAATTACCCTATTTTGAATTCCTAAATGACTGACATAATGCATATGGTTTTTGAATAATGGGATAGATTTAATATGTGATTAATGAATGCATCTTGTTGTTTGCCACGAATGCCTTCTTTCGCCTCTGTCACCTTGTGCATTGCAGGTTGTTGAAGGGAGCATGAGCGAGTCAAGCGCAGTGGATCTTGGCCTTGCAGTAAAGTACATTTCCTGCACAATGTCAAGGAAGTTGTTCCAACAAAGACTCTTTGTCTAGGTCATTGGGAAGAAACTAAATGATCATTTAATCTGGAGAGAGTGGAATGCTAAATCTTCTCCCTGGATTGGGTTGAACGGATATGTTTTCATTTATGAGAAGTCTGTTCCTCGGTTTTAGGATATTTATGTCCATGTCTTTCTCTGTTTGAGTTAGTTAGTTAGTTTCTTTTCTTTTAAATAAGTGTTCCTCCTGCGCGAGTGAGCAAGCATAATAAGCACGACAAGCATAGCATAGAAAATATAGAAGGATAATATGTAAGAGATAGAGTTTTGTGTTAGTTTTCATATGAGCAGAACAATGTATACCATTCTGAGTTTATGAATAAAAGCTAATGATTTTTTGAGTTCAACTCTTGCATAGTTAGTTGATACTTGCTAAGGGGGCCCACTTAGTAAGTATCTGTAGTTAGTTAGTTAATCATTTATTTTCTATTGATCATAAGCTAGATTTAATTCTTGAATTTTTTGTGCAAACTCAGTCTTATATTGTTCCTACAGCACAGGAATCCATCCCTATGTTTGTTCCTGCAGCATAAGATCAGTTCATAGTTTGTTTCTCAGTTATAGTTGTTATGGTTTCTACTTTGATTAAGTCTAGAAGGCTTTGCATTACATTCCTATAGCATAAGTAGAATTCCTTTCACGCATTTATTTCTAGTAAATCATGACTGTAGACAGTTCTTAGTCCACATACAGTGCCACTCCATTTCAAGTATACGTTCCCTGGTTTAACAAGTAAATGAATCACCATGAAAAGATATTAGTCACCTGCTGGAATGTCCAATTCCCAGGATAGGTTTTTCCATGATTTTTATATCCTTTTTTGGGCACGACCATCAACTTCTTCTATAAATTAGGGTGATATGCCAAGACTTAAAGATAGGCACAAAAAATCATAGATCTAAGGGCCTAATTGGTATTTGTAGCATTCCAAAAATTAGAAACTAAAGATTATAGCATAGAAAATGCATTCATTGACATAAAATAACATTGCATACATTCCTATTACCAAGAAGAGCCATTAGACATGATCGAGATTAACAAACTTGCATTCAATATATATAGAAGCTCTCAAATGAAATGTCCAGACAATAAAATCATAGTTTATAGTTTGATCAAATAGCATGAAATAACAAAAAGGTTGAACAATTGGCATAGTCTAAAAGTCTTTTGCAATAAAATAAAATAGTAATAAAGGCCTGACATCTTTTCCTAAAACCAGTGTTTCTTCAAAATTCCTCAAACCTTTTTCCCTCAACAGAGAAAAGTATATATAGCAGAAAAAACCCCCATTGCTTTGGAGAGCATCCACCTAAGAGATTTCACAATCCCCTGGCAATGATGCAGAAATAAGAATATTCCCCAAGCTGTTGAAATAGAAAATATTTGAAACCAAGCATCTGATCATTCTAGGCATAGGTGCATCTCTTGCAAATGATGGCGATGGTCCTAGAAAGGTTAAAATAGATAAGTGTCACCATCCCATCCAAATGATTATGACATGCAGTGGCAAATCACAACACTTGGTTTGGCTGGTTGATCACCCAAATACAAGATTCATCGACTAGGCACTTGGAAGCATTTCACTACTCGTGTGAAACTTTATCTTTCACCACTGAAGCCTTGGGCCAAGGCTACACATATTGAATGGGTAGATCACTAACAAATAGTGGAGGGAATGATCATCAGATGAGCACAAAAGAGACACGTGGTAGCATTTCGCTACTTGCATTTGTTATTTCATCCTCATGTTGAAAACTTTTCAAAGAGCAGACATGTAGCAAGAGTACATCGTGGACTATAATTTTGGGGTCCACCAAACTCTTTGGGAATGAGGGCTTCATGGTGCTCAAGTGGATCCTGATGAGTAAGCAAGAATGAATGATAAAAAATGACCCACAGCTATGACACATGGAAGTATAGCGGGGGTTCTCAGGATGCGAAAGGAAGGGAAAAACTTAGGGTGCGTAGAGTAGACACGTGGAGGGGAAAATCATATTTTTTATAGAAGGCTAAGTTGATTTCCTATGATGCATGGGCTGATATCTAGAGGAAAATACACCCACAAGGAGCTCATTAAATATTTATTAATAGCTATTGGTGACTACCAAGGATGTTTCGCTTGAGGAACGGAGAACTAAAAACTTCTTTGGTTTATAGACCACAGTGCCATTTTACTAGATAAAGGATTCAGAGATTAGAAAGAGCTGCCTATAGAGGTGACCATTCATCTTTAGATGGCCTTACCATGTTGCACAAATTTTCCTGTGCTCTGCTTAGATCAATAGTTTCTTTATGAGGCAGTGTATTAGGTAAACCGACCCCTGCATCACAATGAAACAGTAGCTATGCAAGAAGATGAATAGCTCTTTCAATGTCCGTTGTGGTGGGAGGATGACTTAAATCCTTGAAAGCATCCAGATCATTTTCCTTCTCTTTGTTTTTCTACAATCTCCTCAGCCATAGCAATAGAGTCATTTTCTAGGAATAGGGACGACAAACCCATCCTGTTTAACTTGGAGAAACTCTCCCGTATGTTGTCCATTGCCCTACTCAAAGTAGTTGCTACTGCTTTAGTGTGCTGAAAGGAAGAGTGGCAATGGATAAACTAGTTTTCCATTTGGGTAGCAGTATCTCGATCTTCAATTCCTGCTTCGGCCAGGCTTTCATCAGAGACTGAGTATAGCTCAGTGAGCAGATCTTTTGCTTCCAAAATTTTTTCCAAGATAAACCTTCAGAACTACTCAATCACGTCATGAGCCTCTTGGCTCAGCTTTGATTCCTTGGCGATAAATCAGAAGGTGGGTTGCATTGCTAGGCAAATTTTTTTAATCTTTTTCCCAATAAGAAATGTACAACTGCCTAACCAATGGAATAATGTTTTGTTGTGTAGGAGAAGATAAGAGAGAGTTTTTAAGAGAAACAATCTCTATGTATTTTGAGTTAATGGCCTCAGCCAACTCTTCCCTTTTCCTTTTATTGGATGCCAGTTGCTCCACAGAACTGCCAATTTCTTTATTCCAATTCTCCTTGGCTTGGGAGTGATTTTCTAAATGCATGTCCAGAGAGGAATTTTTCTCTTGGAGCTCTTGTTCTAATTGAGCTTTTAGTCCCTCAAATTCAGCCTCTTTTTCTTGTAGCTTTTTCTCATATTGAGCTTGTTGGTGCTCCAAAGCCTCATTCTCCTATGCTACTTCTTGACTATACTCAAGGAAAAGTTGTTCTAGCTCTTTATTTTTTAGCTGTAAATTCTGCTTTGCCTCTTGATTCTTAGCATGCAACTATTTTACCATGGCAGGGTCAATAGTCTGAATCTTTGCAATCTCACCCTGAAGTTTGTTCTTGTCATTCTCTATTGCCAATGCCCTCTCTGTCATATGTACAACATCCACCTCTAGGGATTGCTATTTTTTCTCCAAGAAACTAAATATTTCTCTTATTGCTTTAAGTTGCTCATTCTTTTTTTTTAGCTGGTGACCAGTTTTAAGAAATTTAGAGGTGACCACCTGTTGTGTTTCCTCCATAATCTCAAGCTTATCTTGTGATCGGGCCACGTTCATGTCAAGCCCTACCACATATATTTTAGAATCCTGTAGGTGCATCTCCCCCTGAGACTTGGTTACTCTCAGGTACATGGTTGCAAACTTCAGCTCTTGTTGGGTCTCATTATAAAGATTCTATATTTTTGGCTCAGTAGAAGCACTATCATCCTTTTCCTTGCGTTTTTGCATTCTACTTGCACGTGCTTCCTTTTCACAATGAATCTGCATCATAAATTCAGTTGGCGATGAAACTAGTTCGTCTACGAAAGGAGCACCAAAAGGTAGGGCATATGGGTAGGTAACCCTAATAGGCATGGGCATTTTCTTTTTCTGAAGAGTGACAGTTTGTGGGGAGAAGTGGGGCACATTCCAAAGCTTGGTTTTAGGACCGGCAGAAGGGCTAGCCACTTTCCATGGCTTAATTGGTGAATCGGTGGGAGGGCTCATTGGCTGGAATAGTGAAGGAGTTATAATTGAGGAGTTAGCCTATTGTGATGGAAGAGGATATGCAGTAATAGTGGAAGAAGGGGTTCCCGTAGGGGGAACGCCTTCGGAAAGCAAGGTAAGAAGAGTTTGAGTGGTAGTAGCTAGTGTAAGGGTTCACAGAGGAGTAAAGTCAGGTGGAGTAGTCTGTGAGAATTTGGAAAAACCTCCCGCATGTGTTGGATTAAAAGTGGGAAATAGAGGGCCAATACTCATGGTAGGGATTGTCATTGAGGCAGGGGTAGATTCCAAGGAATGAGAAGCAAGGGAAGGAGTGAATTTTACCTGTTGACTGGTTGATGGTGGCTCCAGAATCGTTAGTGACTCTTCCTCAACCTTAGGCTCCTGGCTAGCTACAAGCACCTTTCTTCCGGTGGGTTCTTGCGAACCCTCTCTGATAATGGTCTCTATACGCTGTTGTTTTACAGGCAGGGCCACCCAAGCTTTAGTAGTTATTTTCATTTTCTACTGTGATACCCTGGCTGGCTTAGAGGCCCAAGTGAGTGTATGTGAAGCCCTTGATACATTAAATTGCACATATGTGGCTACATCGATGAGCTTTCTGAATTCTTTCTCTTTTGGCATGGAGGACGTAAGAGTTTCTGCTTCCTCTTCCTGCTCCTCAGACTCATCCTTTGGGTCATCGCTCTTATTGATGCTATAATCTGGGTTGGGGTGGTCATCATCCCACCATTTTTTAAATGCCTTTTCCTCCTTCAAGCTCTCATATGGGGCATCCAATTGCCATGTTTCTTGGCGATACTTCCAGAAGGCTTTTATCTTTTCAACAGTCTATTCCTCATATTTCCGCAGCTTGTTGTACATGGCATGTTCCATCTGGACATTATCCTTGGCCACCACCACAATAAATTAGAACTTATGCCATGGCCCTTTGTTATCTTGTGTGGGAATACACGCCATTTCAACAAAAAAATCATCTTTTTCTGCCTACGGGTTACGCCGCTTTTCCCATTAAGGTCGAGGAACATGAGTAACTTTCATGTATAGCTCTAGTAGGTCATTGAAAGGGTTGTAATCCCATTTTTTATTTACCAAAACCAACCATAAATGAACCATTTTATCCTGCAATAACTGATCTGATTGCTTCTTTAATAGAGTCACATTTTGAAATTCTTGGGACAAGCGAAGAATCCTTTTCTCTTAATTCTTGATCTATTACAAAAAGTGAAATCAATGACACACACCTACCTATACATTTCAAGCACAAGCACCCTATCTATGACGCAAGCTGGGAGAAGGAAGGGTTGACTAGTGAAGCCCCACATCTAGAGAATTGTGAAATTTGTTCCTAAGAACCAGTCATAATGGGGAGTGAAACTCTACATATATTCGGTATGATCTTTGTCAAGCTGGATTATGTCACCTCCTCCTCATAAATCTTGCAAGACTAGAGTTATAAAATAATCTAAAATTGCATAATAATCATATGACATGGAAAGAAAGGGCGTCCACGTGGATACTAGCTTCCTCTTCCCCCTTTCATCAAAAATTGATAATTCAAAATCCCTGCCGAAGAAATCAAGGTTTTTGTGTAGGAACATGTGAACCAGGAAAGAGAGAAATCTAAACTTTCCCTCCATCGGGTAATTTTTTATTTGTCATATCATTTCCTCCACCATGAACTTGGTGAAATCATACCATAAGGTATCATGTTGTTTGTGGAATTGGAAGGCCAATCCCAGTTGAAAGGTTTCCACCATCTCATTGAAGTCTTGGCCACACACAAAAGATAGCATTGACATGGCATCCTGCATATCCTCATGAAATGAACCATGTAGCAATGAGATACTTGGAAGTTTAGCACTTGGGACTCCCTTCTTAGCAATCTCCTCCTTTAGGAAATATGAGTTCTTTTTCATTGCCTTCCACATTTTTTCTCCTTTACCAGGGAAAAAGGACTCAATTTTCTCTCTTATTTTACTTAGGTCCAAGACACATAGCATATGCCAAACGGCCTATGGACTAATCTGAACTCTTAAGTTTTGGCCCTCGATGCAACAGGTGCTAGGGTTATAATGCTAAATGGCAGTGTCAACTATCTCTAGGCAGTAATGCACCAGCAGGACCATGTATTGTGGAAGACCACTGTACCAAACCTTTCTTGCTATAGATGTGTCTGATTTACATGGCATCAACCTTGCACATTTTGTTTCTCTTAAGGATTTAGGGTTTTTTACAAGTCATGGATCATAAATATTATCCCATTTCTCCTCAATCGTTTTCTTGTTTCTGCAATCTTTGGACCTACTCAGCTCTATCGTATACGCCCTCTTCGGTCTGCTTGGTATACTAGGCATAGCATATGCTAAATCCTCATAGATATACACATCTTCTGACAACCATATTTCTTTAAACAACTCTTGGCCAATCTCCTCCTCCATTTGTTGTGATGAAGTCTCTGACATTTTTCTTTAGATGAAAACTTTTGTAGGTTCTGAACTTTGTAAATTTTATTCGGCTCTGGATATGCTAAAACTTCATTTCACCTTAAGCCTTGCCATATTTGAAAAGACTTTGAATATTAAACTTTTTCATGCAATATTTGGCTATCTTTTCTCAAGGTGGTAGAGGAAAGTGTGTTTTTTGCATTTAATTCAGCATGTACTGTTAATTCCTTGGCTCGTGCAAAATGAATTACTTGCCATTTTGAGGTGGCAAGAATTCATTATTGTGTTTGGAAACCATGTGATATGTTGTGATTCCCTTAAAACTTGAGTAGGAAATTTTCCCTCTAACCTTGCGTTAGTATGTGCTGGCAATTAATATCCTAGACGGAATGATTAAGCCAAAGCAAACGATCACAACCTGAAAAAATATGGATCCTACTTTGCGCTTTGGGAAATGCCTATGAGATGACACAATAACCTATGATCGTGTAGCTTACTACCGATGAGTGCCAACTTTTTAAAGCTAATTAACTAGCTCTTATTAAGCTAGCACACATTGAACCGTACCTTTGCAGATGCAATTGGTCTGGAAATGCGAGCAAACACAGGCACACCTTTCAAGTTGGCACTTGGTTATCAACACATTTTCTCAAAATGGATTAGCATGCGTCTTCTCATTTTTTCTCTAAATAGGCCACTAAGTAGTGAGAAAATCACACTTAGCATTTGAGCAATTTTAACAATAGGTCATCGGCACAGTCCTAAGCAAGTTTTCTCATAGGCTAGGTGGTAGGAAAGTTTTAGTATTAGTTAGAAGATAGAAGCATAGTGTCAGTATCATGGATACTCCTATTAGGTTAACCTCTTATAAGTCATACAACTTTTATGGGGGATATTTCCACTAGGAGATTGAAAAGAATGACCAAGAATAAACACTCCTTGGTCCTAGTAGCTATAAAGTGGGTTTTGGGTAGGGATTCTATAGAGTACGAGGACAAATACCATGTGAGCACTGATATCTTCTCACACTTTGTAGTGTCAATGTTAGACATTGGTATCCCTGGGCCTTTAACTCTGAAGTTGGTCAAGGAAATTTTTCCAAGAAAGTACCTAAATGGCCTAGGTGATATTGTCACTCATGTTGCATATGGGGTGGGCTTGCCAACAGCCAGTGACCTCTGTCACTACATTAAGGAAGAAGCGGTAGTTGTATGGCTATTGTTTCTTAGTGGATTCCACCTTCAGACATGCGATGAGCATTAACAAATGGTTACCCAGGCCTTGCACTTTCTATTCTACAGCTACAACATAATACCATTCTATGAAATTGATTGGTATACCAACTTCAGGAACCTGGTGTTCCCTCCATCAATGGTGGTTGTGCCAAATGACTCAGCTTCTGCTGCTGAAAAACCCGCCAATGAAGACGTGGTCGGTGCTATCGTAGATGAAGCAGTAGACGCTGCCATAGATGCATTAATTGTTGCCTCCCACGCTCTTGGATAAAATGCCTCCCTATTCCTAAATAAAATGCCCCCTATTTTCTTTATTTTATGTTGTTGAATATGCCACCCACTTTATAGTTTTGTATATAAGCCTGAAAAAGGCTATAGATATAGCAAAAATGATAGAATAGCTTGTATAATCATATATTTTGGATTATGGCTCTCTCAGCCATTTTGCAATGTAAAAACCAAAGAATATATATAAATTGACATATATCTTTATAAAAATCCATGTCTCTTTCTTTCATTCTGCATATCTATTATATGGGCTCTTTTATTAGCATATGTGTTCATTTTCCTTGCACATGGGTGTGCTTTATATGTAAAGTAATTTCGTTGCTCTACTCTCTACAATTATGGGTTGTTTCTACCGAAACACGAACCAACTTCAAAAACACCGGCCAACACAAAGGGAAATAAAATAAAAGCATTATTCACATATGTACAAAAATAAAATTTGGCACTTAATGGAATAGCTTAAGATGAATCCCATTGACCAAAATTCCTAAGGGTTCCTATTCCATACTTTCTAACTTGAAAGTGTTATGCTCCTTGCACCAAATGATTTTAAAGGGGCCCTCCTATAAGCTATCAAATTTACCATGATGACATGGCTTAGCATCCCTTTTATCATATTTTAGTACTAAGTCTTCACATTTTAGGCCTTGGTTAGAATCTTTCTTGTCAAACCATCACTTGACCACTTGTTGGCACTTTTTCATGGCTATTAGGGAATTCTCCCTTTTTTCTTGTACTTCTAATAGTTCAGCAAGCCAAACCTCCATGGTGCCATTTTTTTCTATCTTGAGAGATTTCAATAGTTGGAGCACTAGAATCTCCATAGATATAGGAAATCGTGCCTCTTTCTCGTATACTAACTCATAAGGAAAAGTCTTAAGGACTTGCTTAGGAGTTATACGATTTTCCCAAAGCACTGCTGAGAGGTTTTTATGCCATTCACTTTGGTGTTCTAAACCAATTATTTTAACGAGTTGGACTAGGTTCTTATTCATTGACTCTGCTAGGTCGTTTCCCTATGGGTAATAATTTGATGATGTCTTAAGGAATATGCCATTTGTTAATGAAAAATGACATGCCTTTGCGTCTAGGAAAGCTCTAGCATTATTAGAAATGATAGTCTTCAGAGGACCAAACCTTGTCACCAGTTCTTCGAGGAAATCCACTATCTTTTCCTCAGTTGCATTTTTAAGTGGAACGACCTTCATCCATCTTGTGAAATAATCTGTGGTGGTCAGAATCCACTTGTGCCCAACACTAGAAGAAAGATTAATCATCCCAATGAAGTCCAGCCCCATTGTGCAAACTGTTCATCTGCCACTATAGGTTTGAGAGGCATTGCAGAATTCTTCCTTTTGTCACTAAATAATTTTCATTTTTTGCAAGATTTTACCAAAAAGTGGGAGTCATCGAAAAGTGTAGGCCAATAATAACCTACGCACATGATTTTGATGGTGGTGGTCTTAGTGGAGAAGTGTTCGCCCGCAGAGTTATTGTGGAATGTGTCAAGGATTCTCTTCACTTGCTCTATAGTAACGCATCACTGGAGGAGACCATTGAAATTTATTTTGAAAAGGACCCCCTCCACTAGCGCATATCCACAATTTTGTAGCCTGTAGTATCTCCTCTTTTGGGATGAGATACTTGGAAGATAGTTTCATGTTTCCATAAACCTCATTCTATCTGTTAGCCAGCAACCCCCCGATTCTGGCTCATTTATCAAAACAAGCTTTGGTTGCTCTCCTTCAGCGGGTATCTCCTCGTTTTGCACCATGTATTCACATAGTCCTCTTCCTCTGACAGTTTTAGTGGGTTTTCCCTCAATGTCATATTCAAGGATCTTGGTGATCCAATTAGCTCTTTTTTCTATGATTTCTCACTCCATGATATATTCATGCACGCTGGAATGTGCGACATAAACAAACACTTTGTTGCAGGAAATTAGATGGCAGAACTTTTTAAATCCCTTCACTATTGCAAAGTCTTGTCTTTCGACGAAATTATAATTCGTCTTATAGTCCTTCAAGGTCCAAGAGTAGAATGCCACTAGATGTTCTCCCTTTCCTTCATCATCCTTTTGGGTTAAGACAATAGCAATACTGAACTTGCTACAAAATGCATACATTATAAAATCCTTAGATAAATCATGATTAATTGGTACTAGAGCTATGGAAATAGAATCCTTGAATTTTTCAAAGGCTTCCTAAGCTTCGGTCATCCACTTGAATGTTTTATGCTTTTTAAGCATCAAGGTGATTGGCTTAATTATTTACACAAAGTCAGAAATAAACTTGCTAACAAAATTTACCTTGCCTAGGAAGGACTGAATGGATTTCTTATTCACCAGAAGGGAAAGCTCCTTGATAGCTTTCACCCACTCGGGGTCAATTGAAACTCCTTCCTTAGAAGCCACATTTCCTAACAGCTTGCCTTGCAGTACTCCGAATATGTAGTTTTTTGGATTTAGGGAAACTTCAAACTCCTAGCATTTTTGAAAAACTATTTCTAAGTGGTCAAAATGATCATCCTTAGATTTAGAGAACACAGTAAGATCATCTAAATAAATTAGAATAAACTTATTGATTAGCTCATTGAACGTGATGTCCATCGCCCGTTGGAATGTCACCCCTACATTGGATAAACCAAAAGGAATTTTAGCATATGCAAGTGTTCCCCACTTTATAGTGAATGTATTCTTGTGTTGATCCTCCTTAACTCGGATGTAATTGTAACCGTAGAAGTCATCCAATAGAGAAAACATTTCTGATCCTTCTACCATTTGTAAGATTAACTCCATAGAAGGCAACAAATAATGGTCCTTCAGGGATGCTTTGTTTAGGTCTCGGAAGTCCACACACAAGCAAATATCTTCATTCTTCTTGTAGATCTAGACGAGATTGGATACCCAAGTACTATGCTTGATTGAGAAGACAATGCATGACTCAATTAGTTTGGTTAGCTCTTGCACCATTAGCGCTTCAATTTTGGGGTTCACTGGCCTCTACTTTTTTCGGACTAGTTTTGCACCTTCTGTTAGCTTGATCATGTGTTGAATGATAATAGGATCATATCCTTCCAGATTATTATAGGACCAAGCCACTAATCCATATTTCTCGTAGAAACTGATGAGCCTTTCTTTATCATGGTGTGGGACATTTTTCCCGACTTGAAGGTTTCTACCATCTGAGACTCGAAGGTCTATTTAATCACTTTTGTCTTCCACGAACTTTCATCTATCATTTCTTGCATCATCACAATCAAAAAAAAAATTGAGAGTAACCAACCCTTTTGGAAGCTTGTTGGATCTGAGTTGCATGATTTGTCCCTTGTACGCCTTAGCAATCTTTGGTTGAAGTTGATCGGCGAATTATCTCGACTGTTGGATGAACGAGGCGATGTGTTCATCACTTTCAAAAACTTGCCAACTTTGATCCTTATCAGGAATTGCCAGTCAGACTATTACTCTTACAGAGTTTTGGTTATGTATAAGATCAAAGGCTAGATCAAACTGAGCACCAATCATGGCCATTCAGTCTGCGTCATCATTTTGTCCTTGGGGAATAGTCTGGATATTGAAGGCTTCAAAACTCTCAACCAGGTCCCAGATTCGGTGCTGATAGGACCTCATGCCGACATTCCTTGCCATGGAAATTCCTCAGACCTGGTTAACTACTAGTTCAAAATCTTTGAACACCATTAATTTCTTAATACCCATTTTCTCCGTAAGACTTAAACCTTGAACTAATCCTTCATATTCAACTTCATTGTTTGAACAAGCGAATTGGAAGTGGAAAGACCTTAGTATTTTTTTTATCTTGTGGGGATATTAAACATATCCCCGCTCCAACGCCTACTTTGCCTCTTGCTCCATCAAAGTACAGCATCCATAGCTAATTTTCCTGGCCACCTTCAAACTCTTTGGCAACTTTCGGGAGCACTTTGTCTTCATCATAAATTACTTAGGTGCCCAATCTTGTAGCATGATAATTTCCGAAAGGGTCACTGTCCATGTGTTCACTCAACAGAGCATCCTCTTGGTCATCCAATTCTCCACTCACCTTTTCCTCCTCTATTAATTCAATAGAATACATTTCTTTCTTGGTGATGGAGGTATGCATGGCTTTAAAATTGATCAGGGCTTCATCTGCTACATGTTCAGAATGCAAAGCCTCTAATTCTACCTACATTTTTGCACCGTATTTGGTTCTAAGAATCAGATGTGACCAATCCAAGGATAGGTATCCTCCCACCTTTGAAGTAAATTCTCAGGATAGATAGAGGCCGGACATGGGAGGTACATCTATGATAACAGTGTCCTGTAGTACTGTAATACTAGGGCAAGAAAATAGAGTTAAAGGAAGTTCCTTGATGACACCTATGGTTTCAACCTTATTTCCATCTAGTTGCATTACCCCCCTTTTCATAGGTTCATAGCTAAGTCCTAAAGCTTCAGGTATTTGTTTAGGAATAACAGTGGTGCTAGCACCATAATCAATCATAGCATTGTGCAATAACTTCTTCCCTATAATGAGAGTTAAGAAGAAGGGTTGGGGCTTCAACTTATTTTTAACTTCGGCAAGGGATTCATTTGCATTGTTCATAAGGACTTTATCCTATGGTAGTTGATTAACAACCTCTACATGGGCTAACTATTTTGTTGGCGCCACACTGACCTCTTCTTGAAGTGCCTTCTATAATAGCATTTTTTGCTCTAGGATAGCTAGAATGTCCCATAGAGACACATTAGAGGATGATTTCCTCAATTTTTCTACTACATTAAAAGGTGGAAAACTCAGAGGTTTCTGCTCCCTCGCTCTTGTTATGATAATTTCCTTCCACGATTAAGATGGTAGCAACGCAGTGCAAGTGCCAAGTATTTCATCGGAAACACCTTTAGGTTGAAGGCTGGCTAGATGTGAAATAACTAACTCACTGGTAAATCTCCTCTTTAAGCGAGTGTTATATTCATATTGCACTTGCGGTGTTTTGGATATGGACGTATCATTAGCAAACACCGTTTCTTCTTTCTCCATCCATGACAAGAGCTTGTGATAAGGAGCGATGTCAGATTCCTATTCTAGAGACATCCCTTGCATTTTCATGGTAAGAACCACACTCTCCATTTGTGGCAAGGCATATACATAACCTTTATGGTCTGGCATCACGCCTTAGCTGTCTTGCTCTGCCACTTTTTGTTGTAAGTTTCCATATGCACAGTTCCAAGGCATATGCACATCGCTACAAGGAAAGCACCACAAATTGATGTCATCAATGAGGTTATTTTGGCTCGCAGTTAATTCCCTACTCAATCTTGGTGAAGTGCTCGTCAGCAGAGTAGGCACCGACACCATTTGGTTGACTATCAGAGCTGGTGGATTAGTGTGAGAAGCACCCTGGTACTAATTCTGTTGATATGAGGACCGTCTGCCTTAATAGTTTTGATAGGTGGGATTTAGAGGAATTGATTGGTTCCACTTGAGAGTGGTTATGTCATTTTCCATAGGGTGATCCCATAATAGTGGTTTACAATTTTTGGCCAAACTGGACACTGAAATTATTATTTTTAACTAAATCTTCACATTTGGGCACCTATAGCGGCTAAACTGTGAGGAATTTGAAGATGGTGCAAACTAGAGTCCCATCAAATTTTGTCTGTAGATTCTAAAAATATTTTTTTCAAAAATTTTGGAATCAAATTGCACTTCTTTTTCCATCTCCCACAAAAATAGATTTTTTTCAGAAAACAACATTTTTAAAAAGTGACGACACCGTATAACGCATAACTTTTTCCATGGAGGATAAAATTCTAATTCTTTTGAAATTTAGATTTGTAACTCTGATATTTAGTGCTTCCACTTGGTTAGATAGTTTTTTATTGAATATTTTTTCCTTAATCAAGTTTCAAAGTCAAACGAATTACAATTCGACATAGCTTGACTGTATAATGCGTAACTTTTTGTATATGTCAAAATTAATTTAATTTTTTTGTTGGATCAAGGACTTCAATATCTGGTGCACTCATATTTTTCAATTTTTTTTTGATAATCTTCTATTTTTCCACATGTGAAGAACAAATAAATTCATTTTCGATGAAAAACCTATGTTTAATAAAACTTAAAAACAAATACATAACAAAACCAAAACATATTAAAATTATATTCATTGGATAGCTTGTTCTGAGCAATACCATAATCATTTGAAATAAATTTTAAATGAATTCATTTGATACCCCAAAATCTAAATCTAAATTTATTTTTTATCAACATTTTGATAGGTGTAAAGGAGATGCATTTATAGGTATGGTTTAAAACTAGTGAGGTTCTATCCAAGGGGGTTTGATCTAAGGTGATTTGATCAAGCCCTCTTCAATTGGAATCCTTAAAATGGAACTTTTTAAGGCTTCAATCATTATATTTTCTAAAAATATGTGATTTCAGCTAAAATTTGTTCCTCTCAGGAATTGTAAACCACTATTATGATAGCACCCCATAGTCTGGAGCATTTCTTTAAGATCGCTCATTTCATCTTTGGAAGAACCGGATGTAGAGGCTACATTTTGTGGTGCTACCGCATGTGTACATTGACTGGGAGTTACAGGCACACTAGTTGATGTGACTTCTTGTGCGGGAATCAATATTTCAAGAAATATCAGCATGATAGGCTGAGGAGGCAACTTTCCAAAATCTATCAAATTATTTTCGGCTTTGATGGCAACACCATTAGCATTTGGTGAAGTAGCTCCTCCCAAAGACTTGATCATCATAGAAATCTTGGGATTGATGGACTTCAGATAAAATATGAATGCCAACTCAGGATTTAGGCATACTTTAATAGGGATCCTCTACCAATTTGTGTGGAATTAGGCATTAAAGTTCCTTCAGAGCTTCCTGGGGAGCTTATTTTATGACAGATAGTTGATAATACAGTGAAGAGTGATCTCCATCATTTGAGAACCTCTCATAGAACAGATCATTGAGCTCGTCCCAAGTGCAAATAGTGCTAGGTGACAATGTTCAGTACCAATCCAGGGCCTTGCCTTTAAAATACGTGAGGAGAAGCCTTAGAGCTACATTATGCATTGTGATCGCGTGCACTAGACACACATCTACCACATTTTGTAGATGTTCTACGAGTGTTCTTGAGCCATCTCCAATAAACTTGGGTATAAATTTCATAGCTGAAACTGGAACAGCACCTTAGACAGCGGGTGCTACTGGGGCTACTAAGGGACTTCCAGTGTCCCATGCCACATAATTTCTATTGGCAGTTGGTAACATGGTTAGAGGAATGGGTAGCGAGAGTTGAATGGTTACCAACTGATTTGCGACCTACACTGTTCCTAGTGGATGTACTAGTAAACTATGGTTGCTTGTAGTTTGGGATCTAGTTACAGGACAATGGCTCATATGCCCTTCTAAAGCACAAATTCATTTAAGCTCTATCCCACCGGGTGTGCCAAAAAAGAAAAAATTGTTGATGCCAAAATTTGACAAGGTAACAATGTCTTATGGGAAACTTAGTTTATGGGGGACCTTTTGCGCTAAACTAAGTGACCTTCAAGTTTTTAAAGAAGTCGACTTCTTCTATAATGGTGGTTTCGAAAGGGAAAAAGAAACAGATATAATAAAATAAAGTCTAACCTAAGGAGATGTGCCAAGACTTAAAGATAGGCATGATAAATCATATATCTAAGGGCCTGATTAGTATTTGTAGCATTCTAGAAAATCAAAAACTAAAGATTATAGCACAGACAATCCATTCATTGACATAAAATAACATTGCATACATTCCTACTGCTAAGAAGAGTCATTAGACATGATCTAGATTAGCAAACTTGCATTCGATATATATTGAAGTTCTCAAATGAAATGTCCAGACAATAAAAGCATAGTTTACAGTTTAATCAAATAGCATGAAAGAATAGAAAGGTTGAACAATTGGCACAGCTTGAAAGTATTTTGCAATAAAATAAAATAGTAATAAAGGCCTGGCTTCTTTTCCTAAAACCAGTGTTTCTTCAAAATTCCTCAAACCCTTTACCCTCAACAGAGAAAAGTATATATAGTAGAAAAAAACCCCACTTCTTCGGAGATTAGCCACCTAAAATATTGTGCAATCCCCTGGCAATGATGCAAAAATAAGAATATTCCCCAAGTTGTTGCAACAAAAAAGATTTGAAACCAAGCATCCAGTCATTCCAGGCACAGGTGCATCTCCTAAAACTGATGGTGATGGTCCTAACAAGGTTAAAATAGACAAGTGTCACCATCCCATGCAAATGATTAGGACATGCAGTGGCCAATCACAACATTTGATTCGCCTGGTTGATCGCTCAAATATGAGATCTGTCGACTAGGCACATGGCAACATTTCGCTGCCCATGTGAAACATTATCTTTCGCCACTGAAGACTTGCGCCAAGGCTACATGTGTTGAATGGGTAAAGCACTAACCAATAATGGAGGGAATGATCATCATCCAAACACAAAAGAGATGCATGGCAACATTTGGCTGCCTGCAGTCGTTATTTCATCCTCATGCTGAAAACTTTGTGAAGAGTAGACATGTAGCAAGAGTACAACGCAGACAATAATTGTGGGGCCCGCCAAACTCTTTGGGAATGAGGGATTTGTGTCACTCGAGTGAAGCCCAATGAGGAAGCAAGAAGGAGTGATAAAAAAATGGCCCACAACTACGACATGTGTAAGTATAGCGGGGGTTCTCGGGATAAGAAAGGGAAAAACTCAGGGTGCACAAAGTAGACATGTGGAGGGGAAAAACAATTTTTTTATAGAAGGCTAAGTTGATTTTCTGTGATGCGTTGGCCGATATCTAGAGGAAAATACACCTGCAAGGAGCTCATTAAATATTTATTAACAATTACATTAGGCATTGTTGATTATTGTTCTCTGTGTTAGGCTATATTGTATCATATTCGATAAGGTGATGTTTAAAAAGTTTTATTGTTTCAATTTTTGAGAAGGTTTTGTACATAAAGGAGTATTCTTTTTTATGGTTTTGTCATTGTTAATTTTTGAGAGGGCATTGTTAAGAACATGCCATATTGTTTCTATTTATGGTAATTTTTTGTTGCAAAATGAGTATATTTTTACTTGGGTTGGTTACTATGAATCCGTCATTTTTGGCAAGGAATATTGTTTTATCTGCAATAAGGTATTGTTGATTGCTTCTAATTTTGATAAGGTGTAGTTGAGAAAAGATTATATTGTTTGCGAAAATCAATATTGCTTGGTTTAAGGTTCATGTTTTGTGTTTATGGTTTTGCATGGGTTCCTACTGTCATTTTTAGTGTTTTGTGGGTTTCTCGATGTGGGTCGGTCTTCAAACCAATATTGTTTGATTTAGGGCTTTCATTTTCTAGTTATGGTTGCAACAAAACAAATTAGTTGATCCTACACAGTTTGTGTTAGCTTCCATTAGACATGTTTGATTATAGTTCTCTTGCTTAAGCTATATTGTTTCATTTTCGAGAAGGTGTTGTTGAAAAGACTGTATTTTTTCAATTTTTGATGAGGTTCTGTTGAGAAAGGACTATTTTTTTGTATGGGTTTGTAACTGTCATTTTTTGTTGGGTTTCTATTTAAATTTTGCATTTTGTGGTTATGTTTTCAATGGAATAAAATTGTTGATGCTGTGTAGTTTTTATCGATTGTTATTGTATATCTTAGGCTATATTGTCTCATTTTCAAAAAGGTTCTACTCAAAAGGCTATATTGTTTCAATTCTCGATAGGGTGGTGTTGAGGAAAGACTATATTGCTTGTTAAAATAAATATTGTTTCCTTTGTGGTTACGTTTTGTGGCTATCATTTTTCATGGATTTTGTGGCTATGATTTTGTGGGTTTCTATGTCTAGGTCACTGTTGAAACCAATGTTGGTTGATTTGTGGCTTTCATTCTATGGTTTTGGGTGGAACAAAATGAAATAGTTAATGTTGTACAGTCCTTGTTTGGTT
>VDFB02358134.1:106481304-106781304 GCA_007258455.2 Sequoia sempervirens | reverse complement strand
TTCTATAATATCTATGTATATATGTATATATATGTGTATGTATGTATATATATATGCATATATATATATAATATATATATACATATATATGTATGTATATATATATGTATATATATATATATATATATCTACATGTATATGTATATATAATGTCCATAACATTGACTATTTTGATGTGTTGCAAGAATTCATGGTAAATGGAAGCAAAAATGAAACAATATAGCCTAAGGTGGACATCAACAACATGAACTGCATAACATTAACTATTTTATTCCACTGCAGTCATTCCCATAGATCACTGAAAATCATGGTTAAAAACCTATGCAAAACCTCTACGACAAAAGGCTCGCCCATATACAACTAAAGTGTATACATATATGTGTATATATATATTTGTAGGTATATATGTATATATGTATATATATTTGTATGCAAATATGTATATGTATATATTTATATGTATGTATATATGTATGTATATATGTATATATATATACATATGTGCATATATATCTCTCTCTCTCTATATATATATATATGTCTACGTATATTTAATGTCCATAACATGTATATGTATATATATGTATATATTTAGCCGAAAGGCTATTTGTGTGAACTTTGGTAAAAAAAATTGTCAACCTCCTAGTTTTGTAGCCTTCTGATGGCTATGAAAAAGGTGGAAGAGGTAATTTTTCCCATCGTGTGGATAGAGAAGGCCGTGAAAATTAAATGTTGGATCACCTCAACATTCATTGTTGTATGCTTTGTGTGTACTAGCGATGGTTGTCATCACAACTGTCATTTAATGCCTTGCAGAACAAAAAAAATGTCTTTGGAATTTTCAATAAGGAATTGTTTGGTGTCATTCTATTGCTATACTTGTTATGAGATCCGTGAATGACGAGGGTAAGCTCTTGTGAGGGTGCAAGCTTGATTAAGTTCTATGTAGCTTCTGTGAAAGTGGGTTGAGGTTATGTTGTGTTTTTTGCATGGGCGGATGGTTGCAACAGGAAATGAAAAGTGTTGCCTACGATAATATTTTTCCCATATTTTGTGTAAGAAAGCTAGCAGGTGGAGGTGCATTTGAAGCAAGTGGGAAGAGCTTCTTTTGCGAAAAAATGCTTGGAAATATTGTTTGCTTTGTGTCTTGTGGCTTGGTTTCTAATTTCAGCATCCATTATCAATTGTTGTTGCCTTGCCTGATTTGCATTGTTCCATTTTCAATAGTGTTCTGTTGAGAAGGCTATATTGTTTCAAGTTGTAATAAGGTCGTGTTGGGAAAAGATAATTTTTTTGCATGGATTTTTAACTTTGAAACCAATATTATTTCATTTATGGTTTCGATTTAGTCATTATATTTGCAATTCAATGAAATAGTCATTGTCATATAGTCTATGTTAAATGTTGCACCCTATATTGTTAGCTAATAGTTTGTTTGTGAATACTTAATCATGTGTAGCTTATGTTGTGTTCTATAAGGAATTGTCACTGCCCCTTGCCTAGCATTGGCTAGGTTATTTTGTTTTCCTTCGCTTGTCCTTGGAAAGAGTATCTGAATAGTCCCTTTAACAACTCCAAAAATGTTTCTACAAGGAAGTGCACCACTAGTAGACCAACATCCCAATACAGAAGTGTTGGCATTCCAGCATCGCCATATAGCACTGCCTGAAATTCCATACAACGATGCTCTGTCTTTCTTGCCTAAAATTGAACTTTCTAAACTGCACCACAAGTTCTATTCTCACACGTTGGAATTTTTAAATTTCAAAATGCACCACTCATGAATAGAGCGATGCAATCACACTCTCTACCCTTGCTACAGAATGACACTGACTAAGAAGCGGCGCAATATAGCACCGCCGGGTCTTTCAAATTGTACCACCTTTGTAGGTTCCACCACTTGAGTAAAGGATAAAGTGAAATTCAATTTTTTATGACGTGTTTTTTTCAATTCTGATCATTTGGGTTATTACTTGCTTTCCTGACCTCTATTTTGCAGATATAACTAATTTTCTTGTAGGTTGGTCTAATCAAAATGAAGGAAAAAAAAAGGATTGAAAGAGGCATAATGACATCACTCTCATGATACCAAGTGTTTTTGAATGCTTAAGTGTTTGTTTAACATTTTTAGAGAATTCATGATCTTATGACCTACTAAATTTATTTTGGGCTCTAAAAAGAACATTTCATTTTTTTTGTTACAAAGGGCTTAAAAAGAACTTTAGGAAAAACTCACTAGATTTGGTTTGAGGATTAACAATTGAACAAGGAAATCTTCACATTTCCTTTGGCTCTTTAAAAGAAGTCATTATTGCTTTGTTGGCTTATAATGAACAAGTGCTTCTTTGTCTTGTAATTGCTTACTCAAAGTAATACCATCAAAAGGATGTATGTGCTTCTCTCGCACCTCATGGCGATCTTGAGAATCAAAAGGCCTTTTGGTGATCTTAAGTTGGGTAAAGTAATTGCCTCCCAATTTCATTTGGGATTAAAATTGAACACATCTTGCGAGTGTGAGTGGAACATATTGTGTGTATTCTCTCTTTCTTTCTCAACAGAGATCGATCAAACTACGAATATGTTTGATTGCTTTTGTTTATCTTAGAGGGCCTTCCTTGGGGAAAAAGTACTCACCCAAGGGAATGAACTAGTTGATAACACGCTAAATCCAAGTGTATTTACAACCGGTATATAAAAGTGGGTACTAGAACAAAGGCCAGTATAATGCAATTGGTCCTGATGAGAAGGGTAGCAATGATCTCTCACTACATGGGTCAATCCCTACAAACAAAATGTCTGAATAAAAACCCTTGTTTAGAAAAGGCCAAAATACCTATCTATTTGCTATTGCAGGAATGGTTGTTCGAAAGCTATCCCACACTTTTAAGGTTTTTAGTGGAAATGGAAAGTATGCCATGGGATTTTCATGGGTGTTGATGCTTGGCTGCCCATATAATTGAGTGTCATGGAGGGGAGTCAATGGGGTCAAGCATCTAACCATTCACTAAAAACAAGCGTAGCTGGACTTGTCTGAGTGGGGACTCAACAAATACAGTCTTTCATATCCATAGGGTTATACTTGTTCTTTGCTACAAAAAACTTTGCTTCTTCGTAAAACATTTGGAAAAAAACATTCAACATTTTCATCAAAACTTCAAGGCCTTTAGGAAGCAAATACAATTGACCAAATTCATGTGTTATTGCTTTCCCTTGGGGTTTCCACATAGCACACTTTGTGGGATGATAAGAAGTTAGGACATTAGACATTTTAGTTTGAAAGTTAATCAAGACACGTTTGTGGTAAAAGGAAATCACTAAGCAAAGCTAAAAACAATTGAACCCCACACATGTGTCTGCAATGATTTCATGCAAGATCCAAATCCAAAAAACAAAGTCAAAAGTTCTTAGTCCAAAAGAACACCAAAAGCATCTCTCAACGCTCTACGAATTTAGACAAAGATTGATTTTCAACTTTTACAGGAAAGCTTCGAGAAACAATCCCAATTTGTATGAGTTATTTTATCAACAAAATCCAAATCTTTTTCGGGAATCTAAATATCTTGTTTAGAGTAAAGTGTGTTCTTCAAAATAGAGGTCTTGTAAACAAGAGTCTTTTTAGGTACACATAGGATCAAAATAAAAAACCTTCATCCATCTTTCAAACATCAAAACCAAAATCATCTCACCAAAAAAACTTTTGAAAATATTGAAATCATCCTTCATGCTACACTTTTTGGAAAATCAAAATCATTGAATCAAAATCCTTGAAATCCTTGAATCAAAACATGAAAATCGTCTTTGGCTAGGTATATGTAGATGCATCGTTCTTCTTGTATTTAGTCAAAATATCAAATCATCTTGTTTATCTAGGTATATGTAGATGCATTCTTCTCCATATGCTTAGTTAGATTATCATCTTGTTTGAATAGGTGTGGGTAGATGCATCCTTCTCCCTACACTTAGTCAAAATTATCATCTTGTGAGAAAATACATCCCATTGATAACATCCAACATCTTGGGATCTATTTGTTCATTATCCAAAACCAAAGCAATCCAAAATCAAATCAAGGTCAATCCAAAAAATTGAAGAATTCAAAATCAAAATCCGAAACAAATCCAAAATCTTTAGATCTATTTGTTCATTATCCGAAACCAAAGCAATCCAAAATCAAATCAAGGTCAATCCAAAAAATCCCAAAAGTATAGCATTCCCTCAAGATCTTCTAAAGAGTTCCAACATCCACATCATCCATGTTTCACACATCTTATCATCACACCTTTGATCCTTAAATCATCCTAAATTTTCTCTTTTTCTACCTAAAGTTAGATCAATCCAAACAATTAGATATTCATCTCCCACATTCTTGAAAAAATGATCCCTATTTTATGGTGCAAACTAGATCTAAACACAAGAGGAACATGGAAGCCAACAAAGAAACATCCACTTCAAGTGACCTAAACCAAACCAGTTAAAAAATGAATCCTATTGGATCAAGCAATCCTCTAACTAACTTTCCTTCATCATCACAAAATCTACAAGAGGAAGATCAAGTAGAGGATCTTACAAATAATCCCTTTGGGATGTCACAAGAGAAAAGCACTAAGATGGTCCAAAATCTTGAGAATCATAAGATTATCAACATCATGATGAGACTTATTCCTTCACTATACATGCTCGAGTTATCAAAGCAAGGAGCTAAAATCCCCTCTGATTTTGATGTGAGCACTATTGTGGAACCACCTTTTGGGGTCATGCCTCCAATTTCATCCACACTCCCCATATTATCTATGCCTCCATTCCAAAGAATCACTCAACCCATCCCCCAAATCACATCATCTATTGCTCAAATTGAACCCATTGTTAACAAGGGAAGTTCATTTCTCAATGCACTACAAATGCATCCCCTTGTAAACAATCAAGATTTGGATGCAAACACCATCTTGGGACAATCCATACCCAAAAATTCATCACATCCATATGTGCCCCTCACCTTTCATGATCGTAATGACCCATCATAATCATTTCGCACAACAGCTCAAACTTCTCTCCCCATAACCTTGCAAGGAGAAGGAGACTTATTTGGACCAAGGGGCATCTTTGACCCTACATCTTCATCATTCCCCCAAGGGAGTATTCCACTCACTTTTCCACCACTTCCACCATTTCCATCAATATCCACACCACCTCTCATTTTAGGGCTTTCCCCTCTACCAAACATCAATCAAAAAAATGAAATCAACCCACCAATCATCAATCAAAACATCATACCGAATCCCCCCATCTTTCCATCAATATCGCAACAATAGATGGTAACCATCATTTCATGAACCATCCCCCAAACATCTCAAAATGTGGTCTCTCAAGGACCAAGCATATCAATCGCACCATCCACCACCATCCCAATCATCAATACAATGGTGCCTCTCATCACCACAACAAGCACAATTCCAAACTCACCTCCACCACCACCACCCAATTCAAACACATCAAACCAATAGAACATTGCATTGCAAGCAGCTTAGCAAGTTGCCTATTAGAAGGCACTCCAAAAAATCCAAAATCGACAAGCTACACAACTAGCCACTCAACAAGTGCAAACACAACTAGCTGCTCAGAAAGCTACTCAAGTTGTTCAAGCTGCACTATAAGTGAAACAATTACAATAGGCTATACAAGCCCAATCCTTATTGCAACAACAACAACAAGTCGCACAAGTTGTTCAAGCAGCGTAGGTTGCACAAGCCGCACAAGTTGCATAAATTACACAAGCTGCCCAAAAAGAACAAGCCCAGTCTCAAGCACAAGCACAAGTTGAAGCCAAATACGAAGCTCAAGAAGCACAATCACAAGAACAAGCGCAAGCACGATACCTTAGACAACAACAAGCAGCCCAACAACAAGCATATCAACAAGTGCTGAAACAATACCAAGAGCAACAAGAAGCAACCCGACAACAAGTGTTGTTGGCACAACAATAGCAACAACAAGCTAAGCAACAGGTACTATTAGCACAATAACAATAGGACCAACAACAAGCATTGTTGGTATAGGAGTAATTGCAAGCATACATGGTGTAGAAAAATGTGCAAACACAAACAAACCAACCCATGCCACTGACAAATGAACCAACACATAACACCTTCATCCTATCCCCTGATCTAAAAAAATGATGTAGCAACACAGATTAAGTTACTCTCACAAAAAGCACTTGATCTTTAATTAGGGAGAACTATAAGGACACCCAACAACTTGTGTCCCTATCCATTTGACAAGATCCTTGAAATGAAACCATTTCCAAAGGGATTTTAGATCCCCAAGTTTGATAAATACCATGGGACAAGAAACCCCGAAGATCACATCAGGGAATTCCAGGTTCATTGCATTGAAGTCCCATATGATGATACCTATATGATGTGGCTATTTCCTCAAAGTTTGGCTAGCCACGCCATGGAGTGGTTCTCTCACCTTCCTCTAGGCATCAAAAAGTTCCAAGAAATAGTAGACACATTCATCATTAATTACTCATTCAATATCGGTATGGATGTCAGTCTTGAGGAACTATTAGCTCTGAAACAAGGTAAGAATGAATCTTTTTCTTCTTTCCTACAACAATGGTGATCCAAGGAAAATCGACGAAGCCTTGGTATTCCATCTTTAAGTGCAAGGTATCACCACATATGAACAGTTGATCTTCAAGGCACTCAACATTGAACGAGGTCTTATTTCACAAGGAGGATCACCCACATATTCTGAACAACAAAACAATCGCCTATCCAACAACTATAATGAGAAACCTCGCACATGGGAAAGGAAAAAAATGTCACAAATGATGGTATGGTTGATGCCAAGGTCGTGATCAGTGCTCCAACGCAAAACACCCAAACCTACCAACAACTGCAAAATAATGATAAGAACAACACCAACCAACCAACAATCAAGTTAATAACCTAAATAATCAAGGAGGACTACCCCAATGAAACAAAAATTCCACCAAGTGGAAGTACACTGCCCTTGGGGAGCCACTCAAGGTCATCATGAAGAAATTAATAAATGAAAACCTCATCAAGGCTCCCACCTATGAGAATTACTAGTAACAAGATGTGAAACCACCCTGGTACAATGAAAATCAACTTTGTGACTTCCACAAAATCAAAGGGCACACCACTAATAGTTGCATGTGGTTGAAAAACCTAATTCAAGACCTCATTGATTAAAAACTCATAATTGTGGAGCAGCCAACAGGAAATTAGAACCTCAAAATCTACACAAATCTGATGCCTAATCATAATAACAAAGGGAACACTAATATAGATAAGGGAAAGGGCACCTTCAAGAGCGTGAATGATGTGTACAACCATGTCGTCACATCCCTGGATGAGTATTGCACTACTATCACCATCAAAGGAGCCCATGCTAGCTTTGGAGTCACCACAAGAGGCAGGAAAATTACCATTATAAGGTCATCTTAGCCAAACAGAACATCCACTTCCAACTCAAGATCTGTTCCCCATGGCTACAATGTCCTTGATCAACTGAAAAGAGCCCTAGCACAAATCTCCATCACAGAGTTGCTAAAAATTTCATCCACCCATAAGAAAATCCTTGAGGAAGCATTGGAATCATCCACTATCCCCGTGGATCTTGATGTGGAACAATTCCAAGCTATTGTCGAAAACATCTTTACCTTGAATATTCTTACGTTCTTTGATCAAGACTTTCCCACTCAATCATCTTATAACCACGCACTCCATTTGGAGGTCCTAGTGCATAAAAACAAAGTCAAGAGAGTCTTGGTGGATGGGGGTGTAGGCTAAAAAAATTTCTCCCCCGAGCTCATAAAGAACCTAAAAATATTTGAGGACTCCATCGACAAAGAAAAATCCATCACAATTAGGGCGTATGATGACTAGGAAAGGAATAATCCAACTCCCTATTCAAGTAGGGCTAGCAAACATGGAACCCACCTGTCAGGTCCTTGACCTTGACATGCCTTATAACATTCTCCTGAGACATTAAGCACCAAAATCTAGAACCAAGATCCTAGTACCTACAAAACATAACAAACAAAAACATTAGAACATTCAAATGCAAGTTAAGATATAAGCCAAAAAAAATTCAATTTTAAAATTTGCCCCACTGTTGCCCCGGTAAGAAGAAACATGCCAATATATTGCCCCCTTAAGAGATCAAACAAAAAAATTGATTTTTGGGTGATCTCAAGAAAAAATAGGACAAGGTATTTAACAAGTCCAAAAAGGCTCTAGGATGCCAAAAAATAAGATAAAATGGAAAAAACGGTGCAAAACAGCCTTTAGACAGACAAAAACAGGTTTGGGCTTCCAAAACCCTGACGAGACGACCAAATAGTGTCAGAAAACCCTAATTTTCAGGCTTAAATAGGCCTCAAGGGGCCACTTCCAATTCATTTTCACATTCATCCTTGAGAGATTTTTCAATTTTGAGCTCTGAAACCTTCGTGAGATGGCACAACGACAGCTTCCCATGCACATTTCTGACAAAGTATGGAAACACCAGAGGCTTCCCGACCCTGGACCACCAGTGAGTCAATTTCACCCGAGCTTGTATTTTGATTTTTGTGCTCATTAAATGCATTTGGAATCTAGGTCTCTAGCAGCGGTGCTATATTGTGCCGCTAGAATTTTCAAATAGCGATGCTCGACATCAAATTGTGCCACCATCACGAGTAGCGACATTGTGACATAGTTCAGAGTCTAGGGTTAATTTCCAAACTCAGGTGCCTTTGCAAGGTACACACCATGGTGCTCTTTAGAATTATTTTTTTCACTCAAACTCAAATTCCTTCACAAACTGCAACACCATGGTGTAGTTTGGGACTTTGAAGCTTCTAGTGGCATAGTTCGGCATTTTCCAACTGCACTGCTTTCATAGGCAGTGACGTTGAGGTTATTTTCGAGATGTCGAGATAAGCCAAGATCAAGATTTTTTTGATGAATTTTAACATGGTGAATTTTCATGATGTAGGAGGAGGCAACAAAGATCTATTCACATGATCATAGGTTTCAAGAGATTTTTGGCCTTTTCGATGATCTGACCGAGCGACAATAGTAGTACCTAGGAGAGATGGGACTTTGGTACATCACTTATGCATCTCTTGTGTGGACACACTTGGGCATGATGATGAAACTTGTTGAGAGATGGCATAGTGAGACATCCTCATTCCACCATCTGATGGGTGAGGCCACAGTCACACTGGAGGACATGTGGAAGATTTTGAGATTTCCCATTCATGGCAAGTGGGTGATATATGATACATATGTTGAGAGGGAGGCCTGATTTGACGTTATGGGAACTAATAAAATTGTGTTTTACGAGGGCCAGATCAAGCTGGAGCACCATAGGCCTATTGTATCACCATACCATCTAGTCATTGTAGCTACTATTTCAGGTCTTGTCGCACCAGATCAGCAAGGTTGATATTTAAGTCCTTGATGGGGGCTCACTTGGGAGCAGATGGTTTGGCGATGGACACTATTTTTGTGGGGGCCAGTTCTGCTAGCCTCACATTACAAAAATTTGCATGAGTTTTCTTATTCAGATGGCTAATCACTTGGGGCAAGAGTCACACTCCTGCATGTCTCAGCTTGGAAGAAAATCTTTGTGCTTCATTCAAGAGTTGTAGTAGTTATGATGGAGCTAGATGATCCAGTTATCTAGCAATATAGAGGAGGTCTCTTGTTTATTCATACAGGACAACACAAGATTCCTTATTGGAGGAGGTCCTAGATGACATGGGAGTGTTCACCTGGCAGCTATACATTGGACAACCTACCTGGTTTGATGAAGTTCAACAGTTGTTCTTTGCTCACCAGGACTAACTGATGCTGGGGCGAGAGCATATGATGATTGAGAGATACTTGTCAGGAAGGGTACAAAGGTAGTTTGGAGAGGTGCAAGATGAGCCTGACGAATAGTACATGGCCATTTTCACAAGGAGACAGAGCTGTTTGGGTCGTTATATACCAACCTAGGAGGCAGTTTATTCTTTCAGATAGCTAGTGGCTAGGTTGTGGCTGTATGACCAGGGACAAGTAGATCTAGGGACCACACAGACCTACAAAGATTCATTGAGGACGCTGCTAAGACTTATAGTTCCGGGGACACCATTTTCTTGATAGAGAGCTAGAGGTAGGGGAGTAGGATAGGGCTGAGGGGATGGGGATCAGGATCAGGGAGGTGGTGGGCCACCACTAGTTTAGCCAGTTCAAGATCAAGCACTCCCAGATCAGCAGGTGGGAAGGCAGAGACAAGATGCCCCCAACAGGACCAGGATTTTGGACACCAAGATAGTATCCCAACACCACCCAGAGATGGGGATCAGGATCAGCCCCATGTGTAGCCACCCCTATATCCAGATCCTAGAGATTGGTAGATTTTGCAGTTGCAAGCCCAGGTACAGGCATTGACAGCTGAGAGAGATTAGCTACAGGCAAAGCGGGACTAGACAGTCCTATAGAGACAAGCTGCAGAGTTACAGACAACAATGGAGATGGGTTGATAGTAGTAGCTAGAGAGCATAGTTGCATCCTCCTCCTGGAACATGGTATCGCTTTGTTCATACATGGTATAGTTGTGCCGAGACTAGGCCAAGTCCCAAATTTTTCACAGAGGACAGGCCACAGACCAATAGAGGACCACAGGGAGAGAGCAGGCAGTGAGGGCAACAACCAGCAAGGTTGGGCCTTATTTTGATTAGAGACAGGATTCTTTTTGTGCCCCATGGGCTCATTTTTGATAGCCCGAGTGGGCCCTTGTACTTATTCACATTACATGTACATTGATCAGATTTTTGTACCATGACAATATATTATTCTGATGATATATGAGATGAGATTTTGTGATATGCTATGTCCTATCTTATGTATGCTTTATGGATGACTTTCATTTCTATATGTTATCACGGTCCTTTTTATGTGATGAATATGCTATGTGATGATGTATGGATGCATTTCTTTTTTAGTAGCTTTTCTTATGCATTTTCTAATGATGTATGCAAAATGTTATGATGTGTAAATGCTTAGACTAACAAATCTATATTATGCAGTGATGGAAATGCAATGTTATGATGTGATTTAATGTTTTCTATATGATATGATATGTGATGTACTGATGGTTTGTGGATGTAGGATGGATGCAATGATGATGATTTGATTAACTATCATGGTACCATGTTAGTGTAGAAAAAAACATAGAAGAAAACAAGAGATTCCAACAAGACATGAAATGATGATACTAATGATGATTTGTTTGCCGAGGAGTTAGAATTTTCAAAGGGCCAATTACCTTATGTATGATTACACATATAGGTATGATGCATCAAGGTATAAAGAACCAAGATGGTGGTGTATCTAGTGTGATGGACTTTGACTCGGCAATCAGATATGAGTATTCTTGTTCACACCTATCATACAAAACCTTATTCAAAATCTAGTTCGGATATTCAAAACATCTTAGACCAAAACATAGAAAAGAAAGACTTCCTATGTGGTCAAAAAGATCTCTAAAACATCCTCCCCATACCTAAATAAAGCATGTAGGACCAAAGTTATATTACAAAAATATCCCACAAGCACAATAGATAAAATATAATGATCGTTGCCCCATTCCTATCTCTCTAAATCCCTTCATTTGGGACAACATTGAGTGGTCCTCAGAATGAGCACAATAAGATAAGTCAAAAGACAATGATAAAGTAAAGAAACAAGCTAATGTTCTTCAATACTGCAAGCCAAGACTAAGCTACGGTGATGCCTGATGTTGATGTCCATTGTAGGAAGGATGGATCCTAGGATAGATTGGATGATAGGTTATTGACACAAAGACTTGATCAACTTGTTTACGTACTGACCTAAACTTAAGATTTTGATGTTTAAGTTTTCACTTTTGAACTGCTAGACTTGTTTCTGATTGTTTTACTAAAGGTTGAGGATGACAATTGTTTATTATGAGAGATGTTTATCATGTGTGAAAGAAAGATGGGACAAATGGATTTCTTCAAATATTTGGATTTTTTTGGAGTTTTCGAAATGTTTGGAGGCTACTTTTGGTATTTTTGAGATTTTTCAAATGTTTTGATTTACGAATTTTGAATGTTTTGGAGTTTTTTGGGATTTTGACCAAGAGACTAACCTAAAGACCTATCCTAGGGGTGTTGGGGGCTGATTAACATATTAGCCTTGCCCACATTATACATGTAGAGACCACGTAGTTCAACTGACACAAACTCGATTATTTGATAAGATGTGAACAAATGGATTGTTAGTTTATTATGACACACTCAAGGATCAACCTTGCCTACCTTCAAGGCTCAGAGACCCATAGTTGGACAAGATGACTTATTTTTGATTTTTTTGACTTGTTTTTGGATTTTGATATGTTTTGAATGTTTTGGGATTTTTTTGTATTTTTCTAATGTTTTTGGAAGTTTTTGGATTTTGTGTTGTTTTTGAATTTTTTGATTTTATGATGTTTTGGATTTTCTGACTTAGGAACTTCAAAAATATACATGAATTTGATCTAATGAGAACATGCCCCCAATATGATGCAATAGACTACTCTGATAGAGGTAGGAAAGACTGACCCTAAGAATTGGCTAAGTAGTACTAGGAGAGATCATGACACGAAAAAAGGACCAAGCTATGATGTAGATGTCGAATGGATGATGGATGGTGATATGGGATGTTATGGATGATGGAAGCATAATGGATGGATGATGCAGAACAAGCCGTGAAGAACCTGGTGGATGGAAAGTGCTTATTTTCACAAGGCGCCTGTTTTCCAGGTTTTCACCAAGGTACTTGCCCAAAGTGCCACCAAAGTAGTTTTCACTAGAGGACAATTTTTTTCTCTTTACTATTTTTAATTCTTCTTCTGGATTTTTTTTTGTATTTTTTGCTTTTTTGATTTTTTTGCTGTCGCAAAGATGCTTGTTTGCTAGGTTTTCATTACGGTAACCATTTTTTCAGGACATTTTCTGATTTTTTTCAATTTTTTGGTTCTATACCTCACAAGATTAGGCATAAAACTTTTTGAGATGGGAGTTATTTATGGGCTCCTGCAGAGGTTCCCCTTCAGGTTTTGATAATTGATATGCCCCTGACTTGTAGTTAGCTATGATGATGAATGGTCCCAACCAGTTAGGTTCAAATTTCCTTTGCCATTTGGATTTGGTATGTTCTTCTAATTCTCCTTCAATACAAGTTCTCCAACTTGGAATGTTCGACTCCTGATCTTTTTGTTATAGCTCCTATTGAGTTGATTTGATAGACTTACAAATGATTTAATTCTTCCATACACCACTCATCTAGTAGCTCCAGCTCGTTCATTCATGATACTCTATATTCCTTTTCTGTGAGAAGATTTTGCAATGATATTCTCAGTGATGGAAGCTCGATCTCGATGGGCAATATAAATTCTGATCTGTAGACCAAGGAGAATGGGGTGGTGCTGGTGGGTGTGTGAATGCTAGTTTGATAGGCCCAAAGGGCAGGATTCAGCTGCAGATGCCAGTCATGACCTACATCATTGACTATCCTTTTGAGGATTTTCAAAATGGTTTTAGTGGTGGCTTCTGCTCGGCCATTGTCTTGGGGATAGTATGGTGTGGAGAAGTGATGTTGGATTTTGAATTTTTTTGCATAGATCATAGACCTCCTGATTTTTGAATGGTGTCCCATTATCTGAGATAATGGCTTGTGGAACACCATAGGGGCATATGAGATAGTTCAAGATGAACTTTGATATTTACTTCTTCATTATGTAGGTCAAAGGTATGACTTCCAACCACTTTATAAAGTACTCAGTGGTAGTTATGATAAACTTGTGGCCACTAGATGAGGTGGGGGTTATTTTTCCAATAAGATCGAGCCCCCACTGCGAAAAGGGCCATGGTGTGACAATCAGATGGAGCTCTTGAGCTAGAGCATGGATGAGGTCCCCATGCTGCTAATATTGTAGACACCTTCTGACATAGTCATGTGCTTCTTTTTCCATGGTAGGCCAATAATACCCCATTCTCAGCAATTTCTTGGCCAAGTTCATTCCGCTAGAGTATGAACCACAAATACCATTATGCACCTCAGTTAAGGTAGTCAATGCCTCCTCAACATTTAGGCAACATAATAAGGTTCCTTCTATGCTCCTACGGTAAAGGGTTTTTCCTAGGATGACAAATCGGGATGCTTTCTTGACAAAGGTTCTTTTTAGGCTTGAGGGTAAGTCAACAGGTAGGACCCCTATTTGCAAGTAGGTATAAATTTCATGGTACTAGGGATCACCTGGACCAACAATTTTGTGTAGAAATTCAGACTCTAGCACCTCGAATGCGGGTATGAGAAGTTGCTCTACCAAGAATTTATGTCTCGAGACATTGTGAGGTATGTCCAGTAGGGATCCAATTGTTGCCATGGTGTCCGTGGCTCTATTGTTTGCTCTGGGAATCTTCTCAAATGTGATATCAATGAATGATTCTTTGATGCTTTCTACCAAATTTTTGTATGGATTCATCTTATCATACTTTGTTTGGTACTCGTCATTCATTTGATTTATTATCAACTAGGAGTCTCCATATACTCTAAGGGCCATGATGTTTCATTGCACTGTTATTCTAAGGCCTATGGTTAAAACCTCGTATTATGCAATGTTGTTAGTGCAGGGGAATTCCAATGTGTATGATCATGGTATACAATCCCCCTGTGGGGTGATGAAGAAGAGACTAGCTCCTTATCCATGTTGTGTGTAGGAACCATCAAAGTAGAGTTTCCATTGGTCGGCTATGCTGAGATTGAAGATGGATTCATCGAGAAACTCATACATGAGTGGATTCTCTTAATACATGGGTGCTTCTGCAAGCTAATCTATTATCACCTGGCCTTTGATTTCTTTTTGTTCCATGTACTCGATGTTGTATTCAGATAGAATCATGACCCCTTTGGCCATCCTTCCTGTGAACATTTCCTTTAGCAGTAGGTACTTTAGGGGGTTGATTTTGGTGATGAGTTTGATTTTGTGTGCCAACATGTAGTGTCTAAATTTTTGTGAAGCAAACACTATTGCTAAACAAGATTTTTCAATGAATGAATAGTTTAACTCATGCCCGACCATTGTGAGGCTGATGCAGTAGATGGATCTCTGTCCTATTTTCATCATGCTGAGCTAGGAGAGCACAAAGGGTTGCTACTGTTGCTAACACATAGAGGATTAGTGGATTTCTTAGGATTGGTGGCATGAGGATCGAAGGTGTGAGAAAATATTCTTTGATTTTGTTGAATTCTTCCTCACACTTTTCATCCCATTTGTATGCTATTCCCTTCTGAAGTAGGTGAGAATATGGATTTTTCTTGTCTGCCAGTTGTGCTATGAATCTCCAGATGGATTGAAGCCTACCTTGGAGGCCTCTCTTGACTATTTCAATGGTTTGGGTGCTTCCATCTTGAGGATTGTTTTTACCTTTGCAGGATCTATTTCAATACCCCTCATTGACACTATGTTTCCAAGTAACTTTCCTGATTGTATGCTAAAGACACACGTCTTTGGATTTAGGCGGACCTTGTATTCCTCCAGCCTATCAAAGATAGCACTAAAGGTTGCTATGTGATCTCTCCTCTTTCTGGATTTTTCTATTATGTCATCAATGCAATCTTTGACAGTTTTTTGGATCATGTCATGAAAGATTAATGTAATAGCTCTTTGGAAGTTGGCCCCAACATTCTTTAGGCAGGTATGTGTAGGATCATGATGGTCCAAAAAGTGGCAATATGATGGGTATGTGGCTGACGACTTTTTTTAACCCAAAATTGATGAAATGAAAAGGGTTTTTAAAGGAGATTCTCAAATTTCTACCAATATAAATTATGCTTTACTTTGAGTTTAATAAATAATTATTATTCATTTTCTATTTGAATTACGACTAAAGTCCTTATCGATAGGTTGATTGAAAAATATTTATAGCTTTCAAATGGTATCACATTTTTTGAATCCAAAACATGTGTCACATTCTATGCTTCACATACTATAGGATTAAAAAAAAAAAGAATTTCATGAATTTTTGACCAAGTTAAGGTGATCAGACATACGAGTTTTTTATATTTTTTAAAAGTTGTAATAAAAAATTCATAATTAATTATTTACTTGGAAAAATTTATAATAAAATATGCATCACATCTAGACATGAGTCCTCTACTTATATCTAAAATCTTATAAAAATATTATCACTCTATTGTGGTTAAGGTGGTCGACCGACACCTACTTCTTATTTTTTCCCAAATTTAAGTACTATGCATTAAAATTTCAAATTTTTACCAAATAGATTTTTTATTTTTTAAAAACCTAGTAGTTTAGAAACTACATTCAATTTGCTACAGATTATATTCTTACATATTTTTTAAATAATATAGATAACCTATTCAATTTTTTTAGTCAAGTTTCCTAAATCAGGTTTTTTTGAATTTTTTGCCACTTAAGGGCCTATTTTTACCATGATGACCTTGCACATACCCATGCCAAATGGCATCATGTTCTAGTAGTAAGTACCCCATAGACAAGTGAAGATTGTTTTGTGTTGGTCTTCTTTGGCAATCATTATTTGGTTGTACATAGAGAAACCGTCCATCAGAGAAAGCATTTCATGTCCCACCGTCATGTCCTCTATCATGTCAATATTAGGCAATGAGAAATAATCTTTCAGACATGGTTTGTTTAGGTCTTTGAAATTCATGCAGATTTGGATACCTTGTTTCGTTTTGAAACAAGAACCATATTTGACACCCATTATGGATAGTCTATTGGTCGTATGAATCCTCCGTCAAGTAGCTTTTTCAGTTCTATCTTGACTGGTAGGGCGTTCTGAGGATGCATTTTTCTCAATTTTTCACTGACAGGATTTGCTTCAGGGTAGACTGCTATGTGATGGATCAAAATCTCTAGATCGAGCTTTGGAATGTCCACATAGCTCCATGCAAAATTAATTTTCTCTCTTAAGAAGGTTGCAGTGAGCTCTTGTTCTTCTAATAGTAATGACTCAACATAGAATGTAATGTGTGGGGTCCCTTCTTTTCCCAAATTTTTTTAGTTGCATTTTTCGGCTAGGATTGTTGATTTTTCTAGATGGAGAGCTCTGAGAGGAAGATTGAATCCCCCATCCTTAGACATCTTAGAGAGGTTTTCACTATCGGATGTGTCCTTTCTTTTTACTATTTTTGTGTTGGAGAGTGCCATAGTGTGGTTTTCACTCAAGGACCTAGAGATTATTCTTAGTCTTTTAATTTTGCGACTAGTGGATTCAATTGTTTCCCCATAGTATTCATGTGTGTCTAGCTTAATGATAAATCATGCTTTGTTATCCCTACATGGAATATTATCCCGCAGTCCCATGAATTCTAAGAGTGCCTCATCATTTTTGAATGTGTCCAGAATTGGCGGCCGTCGTTGGTCATGATCGATGAGTTGGGGGTAGACTACCTTTATCTCTTGGGATTGGATTTCAAACTCATAGGATAAGGTATTGATCATAAAAAGGTTAGATTCTTCAAAAAGTGTAGGTATACCTCTCTCGGGTTTGTCATCCTCACTACTACACACCTTAGTGATGTCAAAGGTGAAATTGTCTAAGGGTAGACTAGTGGATACAGGAAATTGAAGGTCGACTATCATTTGCCTAGGAGTTTTGACTTTATTAAAATGGGTATTTGGCCATGTATGGTTATACTTGGAGGGGTACATCTAAGAAAAAGATTTCTCATTTGCATCTCTGGAATGATGGGTATTAGAAGCCCATTGTCATTTTCTCCAAGCTTTTGGTTTCTATCATAGCCCATTCCGAGCATTATTTGCAAGCCTTTGTTGTTGTCATCCATTGGTAGATTGGCTATCGGTCTATTTTCTTGATACAGGAGATGGGATAAGTGCTCCTCTATTACTTCCCAGCTGATATCTCCCTGTCTTCTAAAGTTGGAATATCCTTCAATGCATTTTTGGGATGTGGAGGCTTCATTTGATTGTGGTCATCCCCATGATTTGGTAGATTGTGGTAACTCTCCTACCACGAAAGCCTTTTTGGAAATTGTATAGTTTTCATAACCATTGTCCTGGATGATGACTTTGATATCAAAGATGGTGGGGATGGTGGGAGTGGCAGGTGTCTTTGCCAATGAAGTGCATAAAACCTTATTTTATCTAATCTAACCAATCATCCCCTTTAGTTAAATAAAATAAAATATTTATTTAACTATCTTTAAAATTGCATCCTTCTCATCTTTGATTGGCCATTACTCCATTTAACTCTTCATCCACCTTGTCATTTCACTATTTCAAATTTCAAATTTATGCATTTATGGGCACATTCATCAAAATGTGCACATCCTTCACCCATCCATCACTTGACAAGTGGCACCTTGCCATTGGTTGAAAGTTAGTTCCACATTGCTTCTTTCTAGACATTTCTCCAACTTGTCATTCTATAAATAAGAGGCTTCTCTAATTATTTCATCATCCACAATTTTAGCAAACTTACTATACTAAAATCCATCCTCAAGCATTAGTATTTGCATCAATTTCATCAAGTCATAGCTAGGTTATTGTATGTTTTCTTCATGGAGCACATTTGAAGCAAGCACCAAGTGGATCACATCTTCATCAAATACCCAAAGTTTGCATAGGAGTTGGGAAAGGGCCAATTTCCACATCAAATTGGCACCAACTCCCCCATAAGATCAAGAGTTTGCATGTTTTTAATAGGATTTAATCTATCTTCCTTGCTTTTCATTGTATTCTTGCTTTCATTCCTATTTTGAGCATTATTTATGGATTTTATGGGGAACTTAGATCTTAAGTTGCATTTGAATCTTCTAATGTTTTTGTTTGTTGTGTTTTGCAGGTATTAGGATCTATGTTTTGTAGGGAGGGGAAACCAAAAGTTTAAATCACATTTTTCATCAAATTCTATTCTTTTTTATTATTTTTGTGTGTCTACAGGGAAGTGCACCGCTAGCAAACCAACGTCGCAGTACAAACCAGTGGCATTCCAGTGTCGCCATATAGCACCACTTCAAATTCCAAATAGTGACACTCTATCTTTCCTACCTAAAATTCAAATTTCTAAATAGCACCGCAAGTTCTATTCTCACACGCTGGAATTTTTAAATTCCAAACTGTATCGCTGGTAAAAAGAGCGACACAATCACACTCTTTGCCCTTGATATAGAATAACGTTGACTGACAAGTAGCATCATATAGAACCACTGGGTCTTTCAAACTACATTTCCTTTGTAGGCTCCACCGCTGGAGTAAAGGAAAAAGTGAAATTCAATTTTTGTATGACATGTGTTTTTTTCAATTCTGATCATTTGGGTTATTACTTGCTTTCCTAACCTCTGTTTTGTAGATCTAACTAACTTTCTTGTAGGTTGGTCTAATCAAAGTGAAGGAGAAAAACAAGATTGAAAGAGGCATAATGACATCACTCTCTCATGATACCAAGTGTTTTTGAATGCTTTAGTGTTTGTTTAACATTTTTAGAGAATTCACGATTTCTCTTAAAAAATTATTATTTTTTATTTGCTTATGAGCTACTAAATTTCTTTTTGTCTCTGAAAAGAACATTTCATTTTTTTGTTACAAAAGGCTTAAAAAGAACTTTAGGACAAACTCACTAGATTTGGTTTGAGGATTAATAATTGAACAGGACAATCTTCACATTTCTTTTGGTGCTCAAATATAAGTCATTATTAATTTGGTGGTTTAAAATGAACAAGTGCTTCTTTGTCTTGTAATTTCTTACTCAAAGTAATACCATCGAAAGGACATATGTGCTTCTCTCACACCTCATGACAATCTTGAGAATCAAAAGGCCTTTTTGGTGATCTTACGTTGGTTAAAGTAATTGCCTCCACATTTCATTTGGGATTAAAATTGAACACATCTTGCGAGTGTGAGTGGAAAATATTGTATGTGTTCTCTCATTGTTTCTCAACAAAAATTGATCAAACTACAGATATGTCTTCTCGCTTTTTTTTTAATCTTAGAGGGCCTACCTTGGGGAAAAAGTACTCACCCAAGGGAACGACCCAACCAGTAACATGCGAAAGCCAAGTATATTTCCAGCGGGTATATAAAAGTGGGTACTAGAAAAAATCCCAGTATCATGCGGTCAATGGTCTCTCACTACATGGGTCAATCCCTATGAATAGGAAGTCTGAATGAAAACCTTTGTTTAGAAAAGGCCAAAATCCCTATCTATTTGTTGGTGCAGGAATGCTCGTTCTGAAGCCGCCCCACACTTTTATGGTTTTTAGTTGAAATGGAAAGTATGCCATGGGAGTTTCATGGGTGTTGATGCTTTTCTTCTCTATATAAGTGAGTGTCATGGAGTGGAGCCAGTGGGTTCAAGCATCTAACCATTCACTAAAAATAAGCATAGCTGGACTTGTCCAATTGGGGACTCAACAACTATAGTCCTTCATATCCATAGGGTTGTACTTTTTCTTTGCTACAAAACACTTTTCTTGTTCATAATCATTTGAAAACAAACATTCAACATTATCATCAAAACTTCAAACCCTGTAGGAAGCAAATAAAATTGAACAAATTCATGTGTTATTGCTTTCCCTTGGGATTATATCCTTAGAGGTTTCTAACCACTTGGATTTATATTTTGATTTGCTTAAGACTAAAGTCAACAATAGGAAATTTTTTCCTTAAATTCCTTGATTACCACATAACACACTTTGTGGGATGATAAGAAGTTAGGACATTAGACATTTTAGTTTGAAATTTAATCAAGAAATGTTTGTGGTAAAAAGAAGTCACTAAGAAAAGCTAAAAACAATTGAACCCCACACATATGTCTCCAATTACTTCACGCAAGATCAAAATCTAAAAACCAAAGTCAATCTCTTAGTCCAAAAGAACACCAAAAGCGTCTCTCAATGCTCTATGAATTCATAAAAAGATTGCTTTTCAAATTTTATAGGAAAGCTTCAAGAAACAATCCCAATTTGTATGAGTTCTTTTATCAACAAAATCCAAATCCTTTTCTGGAATTTGAATATCTTGTTTAGAGTAAAGTGTATTCTTCAAAAATGAGGTCTTGTAAACAAGAGTCTTTTTAGGTACACATAGGATCAAAATAAAAAACCTTCATCCATCTTTCAAACATCAAAACCAAAATCATCTCACCAACAACTCTTGAAAATCTTGAAATCATCCTTCATGCTAGAATTTTCGGTAAAACAAAATCATTGAATCAAAATCCTTAAAACAAATAAAAAATCCTTGAAATCCTTGAATCAAAACATCAAAATAATCTTAGCATAGGTATATGTAGATGCATTGTTCTTCATGTATTTAGTCAAAATATCAAATCATCTTGTTTATCTAGGTATATGTAGATCCATCCTTCTCCATATGCTTAGTTAGATTATCATCTTGTATGAATAGGTGTGGTTAGATGCATCCTTCTCCATACACTTAGTCAAAATTATCATCTTGTGACCAAATCCATCCCATTGATAACATCCAACATCTTGGGATCTATTTGTTCATTATCCAAAACCAAATCAATCCAAAATCAAATCGAGGTCAATCCAAAAAATTAAAGAATCCATGAATCCAAAAAGTCCTAGAAGTCTCTAGCATTCCCTCAAAATATTCTAAAGAGTTCAAAAATCCACATCATCCATCTTTCAAGCATCTTATCATTACACCTTTGATCCTTAAATCATCCTAAATTTTCTCTTTTTCTACCTAAAGTTAGATCAATCCAAAGAATTAGAGATTCATCACCCACATTCTTGAAAAAATAATCCCTATTTTATGGTGCAAACTAGATCTCAACACAAGAGGAACATGGAAGCCAACATAGAAACATCCACTTCAAGTGACCTAAGTCAAACCAATTCTAAAATAAATATCATTGGATCAAGCAATCCTCTAACTAACTTTCCTTCATCATCACAAAATCTACAAGAGGAAGGTCAAGTAGACGATCTTACCAATAATTCCTTTGGGATGTCACAAGAGGAAATCACTGAGATGGTCCAAAATCTTGAGAATCAAAAAATTATTAGCATGATGATGAAACTCAATCCTTCACTATACATGCTCGTATTAGCAAAGCAAGGGGCTAAACTCCCATTTGATTTTGATGTGAGAACTATTGTGAATGCACCTTTTGGGGTCATACCTCTAATTTTATCGACACTCCCCATCTCATCTACACCTCCATTCCAAAGCATCACTCAACCAATCCCCAAAATCACATCATCTATTGATCCAACACAACACATTGTTAACAAGGGAAGTGGATTTATTAATGCACTAAAAACACATCCCCTCGTAAAAAATAAAGATCTAGACACAAACACCATCTTGGGACAATCCATACCCAAAAATCCATCACATCCATGTGTCCCCCTTATCTTTCATGATCCTAATGACCCATTATCATCATTTTGCACAACACCTCAAACTTCTCTCCCCATAACCTCGCAAGGAGAAGGAGACTTATTTGGACTAGGGGGCATCTTCAACTGTCCATCTTCATCATTCCCCTAACTGAGTATGCCACATAATTTTCAACCACTTCCACCATTGCCATCAATATCCACACCACCTCTCAATTTAGGGCTTCCCCCTCTACCAAACATCAATCAACAAAATCAAATCAACTCACCAATCATCAATCAAAGTATCATACTGAATCCCCCCATCTTTCCATCAATATTGCAACAACACTATTGTAACCATCCCAATGACACAAGCAACCATCACATCATCAACCGTCACCCAAACATCTCAAAACATGGTCTCTCAAGGACCAAGGATATCAATCACACCATCCACCACCATCCCAATCATCAATACAATGATGCCTCTCATCACCACAACAAGCACCATTCTAAACCCACCTCCACCACCACCACCACCCAATTTAAGCACATCAAACCAATATAGCATTGCGTTGCAAGAAGCTCAACAATCTTCCTATCAGAAGGCACTCCTACAAATCAAAAACTGACAAGCTGCACAACTAGTCACTCAGCAAGCACAGACACAATTCGCTACTCAGCAAGCTGCTCAAGTCACTCAAGCTGCACTACAACTACAACAAGCACAATAGGCTGCACAAGCCCAAGCCTTATTGCAACAACAACAAGAAGCCGCTCAAGCTGCTGAAGCAGCATAGGCTACACAAACTACACAAATTACACAAGCTGCCCAACAAACACAAGCTCAGGCTCAAGCACAAGCGCAAGCTTAAGCCCAATACCAAGCTCAACAAGCTCAAGCACAATCACATGCACAAGAACAATACCTAGCACAACAACAAGCAGCCCAGTAGCAAGCATATCAGTAAGTGCTAAAACAATACCATGAGTGGCAACAAGCAACTTGAATAGCAGCCCAACAACAAGCATTGTTGGCACAACAACAACAACAACTAGCTCAGTAATAGGCACTATTAGCACAACAACAACAAGACGAACAACAAGCGTTGTTGGTACAAAAATAATTGCAAGAATACATGGCCCAACATAATGTGAAAACACCAACCAACCCACCCATCCCACTGACAAACGAACCACCACATAACACCTTCATCCCACCCCTTGATCTGCAAAATGATGTAGCAACACAAATCAAGTTACTCTCACAACAAGTACTTGATCTTCAATCAGGGAGAACCGTAAGTACACCAAACAACTTGTGTCCCTATCCATTTGATAGGAGCCTTGTACCGTGACCATTCCCATAGGGATTTGAGATCACCAAATTTGATAAATACCATGGGATGGGAAACCCAGAAGATCACATCAGGGAATTCTAGGTTCATTACATGGAAGTTGCATATGACGATACCTATCTGATGTAGCTATTTCCTAGAAGTTTGGTTGGCCACGCCATGGAGTGGTTCTCTCACCTTCCTCCATGCATAAAAAATTTCCAAGAAATAGAAGACATATTCATCAAACATTATGCATTCAATATCAATATGGATGTCAGTCTAGAGGAACTATCAGCTCTAAAACAAGGTAAGAATGAATCATTTGCTTCTTTACTACAATGATGGTGATCCAAGGCCAATAAGAGCAAATGGGTCATGCTAGAAGAACAAAAAGTTTGCACCATTATATCCAATCTCGACGGAGCCTTGGCATTCCATCTTAAAGTGTAAGGTATCACCACATATGACTAGCTTATCTCCAAGGTATTCAACATCGAACGAGCCCTTATTTCACAAGGAGGGTCACCTACATATCCTAAACAACAAAATAATCACCCATCCAACAACTATAATGAGAAACCTTGCACATGGGGAAGGAACAAAAATGACACAAATAATAGTGTGGTTGATGCTAAGGTCATGATCAGTGCTCAAAGGAAAAACACCCAAACCTACCAACAATCACAAAATAATGATTAGAACAACACCCAAACCAATGTGGTATCACAACACCAACTAACCAACAATCATGTTAATAACCTAAATAATCAAGGAGGACTACCCTAGCGAAAAAAAAAACCAAGCGGCAGTACACTACCCTTAGGGAACCACTCAAGGTAATCATGAAGAAATTAATAAATGAAAACCTCATCATGTCTTCCACCTATGAGAATTACCAGTAACCAGATGTGAAACCACCCTGGTATAATGAAAATCAACTCTATGACTTCCACAAAATCAAAGGGCACACCACTAATAGTTGCATGAGGTTGGAAAACATAATCCAAGACCTCATTGATAAAAAAATCATAATTGTGGAGCCGCCAACAGGAAATTAGAACCTCAAAATCTACACGAATCTGATGCCTAATCATAATAACAAAGGGAACAATAATACAGATAAGGGAAAGGGAACCTTCAAGAGCGTGAATCATGTGTACGACCATGTCATCGCATCCTTGGATGAGTATTGCACTACAATCAGAACATCCACTTCCAACTTGAGATCTGTTCCCAATGGCTATTATGTCCTTGATCAACTGAAAAGAACCCCAATACAAATCTTCATCATGGATTTGCTAAAAATTTCATCCACCCACAAGAAAATACTTGAGGAAGCATTGGCTTCATCCATTGTCCCCACAGATCTTGATGCAGAACAATTCCAAGCTACATGGTCATAAACATCATTATCCTGCATCTCCTTACGTTCTTTGATCAAGACTTTCCCACTCAACCATATCACAACCGTGCACTCCATTTGGAGGTCCTAGTGCATAAAAACAAAGTCAAGAGAGTCTTGGTCGATGGGGGTGTAGGCTTAAACATTTGCTCCCTCAACCTCATAAAGAACCTAAAAAATTTGAGGATTCCCTCAAAAAAGGCAAAGGAATCACAATCAGGGCATATGATGACCAAGAAAGAGTGTCCCAAGCCATAATTCAACTCGGTATTCACCTAGGACTAGCAATCATGGAAACCACCTATTAGGTCCTTGACCTTGACTTGCCTTATAACGTTCTCCTGGGACATTTGTGGATCCATGTAATGCAAGCAGTAGCATCAACCATCCATCAATGTGTCAAATTCACATATGAAGGTCAAGAGGTCACCATCCATGGGGGTCCCAAACCATTCTCTTACTACAAGAACTTAGAGGGAAAATATTATAAAATTCCTCAAGTTTCTAAAAATGATGAAGGCCAATCAACATGATACATTGATCTAGCCGCTCTCACTTCCACTTCTACGACAAAGACACCCGCCACTCCCACCACATGACCACCATCTCTAATATCAAAGTCATCATCTAGGAAAATGGTTGCTGAAACTATACAATTCCCAAAAATGATTTTTTGGTAGGAGAGTTACCACAATCTCCCAAATCATGAGGATGACCACAATCAAATGAAGCCTCCACATCCCAAACATCCACTAATGGATATTCCAAGTACAAAAGTTGGGGAGATCTCAGCTGAGAAGTAATAGAGGAGGACCTATCCCATCTCATGTATCAAGACAATTGACTAACAACTAATCTACCAATGGATGATAGTAGCAAAGGCTTGCAAACGATGTTGGCAATGGGATATGATAGAAACCAAAAGCTTGGAAAAAATGACAATGGGCTTCTAATACTCACCATTTTGGAGATGCAAATGAGAAATATTGGCCTTGGATGGACCCCTCTGAGTATAACCATACGTGGCTGAAATCCCCCAGTTAAGAAAGTCAAAACTCCTCAGCAAACGACATCCACCCTTCAATTTCCCATATCCACTGGTCTTCCCTTAGACAATTTTACCTTTGACATCACTGAGGTGTGTAGTAGTGAGGATGATGAACCCGAGAGAGGTTTACCCACACTATTTGAAGAATCTAACCTTTTTATGATCATCACCCTATCCTATGAGTCTAAAAACCAGTCCCATTAGATAAAGCTAGTCTACCCCCAACTCATCAATCACAACCAATGAGGACTGCCAATTCTAGACACATTTGAAAATGATGAGGAACTCTCAGAATTCTTGGTACTATAGGATAATATTCCATGTGGGGATCACAAAGCAGGATTTATCATTGAGCTGGACACAAATGCATACTATGGGGAAAGAATTGAATCCCTCAGTCACAAAAGCAAAAAACTAAAAATAATCTCTAGGTCCTTGAGTGAAATCCAAATTGTGGCACTCTCTGACCTAAAAATAGTAAAAAGAAAGGACACATTTGATGGTGAAAACTTCTTTGAGGCACCCAAGGATGGGGGATTCAATCTTCCTCTCAGAGCTTTCCATAGGAAAAATCAGCAGTCCTAGCCAAAAAAATGCAACCCAATCAATTTGGGAGTAAAGGAGACCCCACACGTTACATTCTATGCTAAGCCATTAATATCAGAAGAACAAGAGCTCCTAGCAGCCTTCTTAAGAGAGAGACAAATTAATTTTGCATGGAGCTATGTGGACATGCTCAGGCTCGATCCAGAGATTATGGTCCATCACCTAGTAGTCTACCCTAAAGCAAATCCTGTCATTCAAAAATTGAGAAAAATGCATCCTCAGATTGCCCTACTAGTCGAGGTAGAATTGAAAAAGCTACTTGACACAGGATTCATACGACCAATAGACTATCCAGAATGGGTTTCAATTCTTGTTCCCATTTCAAAACCAGACGAGGGAATCTGAATCTGCATGGATTTCAGAGACCTAAACAAAGCATGTCTGAAAGATGATTTCCTATTGCCTAATATTGACATGATAGTGGAAATGACTGGGGGACATGAAATGCTTTCTCTGATGGATGGTTTCTCTGGGTACAACTAAATAATGATTACTAAAGAAGACCAACACAAAATGGCCTTCACTTGTCCATGCAGGACTTATTGCTGGAACATGATGCCATTTGGCCTAAAGAATGTTGGGGCCACCTACCAAAGAGCTATGATGTTAATATTTCATGACATGATCCACAAAACTATTGAAGATTAAGTTGATGACATACTAGAAAAATTTAGAAAGAGGAGAGATCACATAGCAACTTTGAGTGCTATTTTCAACAGGCTGGAGGAATACAAGGTCCTCTTAAATCCAAAGAACTGCATCTTCAACATACAGTTAGGAAAGTTGTTGGGATACATAGTGTCAATAAGGGATATTGAAATAGATCCTAAAAAGGTAAAATCAATCCTCGAGATGGAAGCACCCAAAACATTGAAATAGTTGAGAGGCCTCCAAGGCAAGCTTCAGCCCATCCACAGATTCATAGCACAATCGGAAGACAAGCAAAAATCATATTCTCGCTACTTCATAGGGGAGTAGCGTAAAAATGGATGAGAAGTGTGAGGAAGCATTCAACAAAATCAAAGAATATCTGCTCACACCTTCGGTCCTCATGCCTTCGATCCCAAGAAAGCCACTAATCCTCTATGCATCAGCAACAATAGTAGCCCTTAGTGCTCTCCTAGCTCAACACGATGAAAATGGGATAGAGAGGGTCATCTATTAGATCATCAGCACAATGGTTGGGCATGAGTTAAACTATTCATTCATAAAAAAATCTTGTCTATCAGTAGTGTTTGCTTCACAAAAATTTAGAAACTACATGTTGGCACACAAAATCAAACTCATCACCAAAATTGACCCCCTAAAGTAGCTATTGTCAAAAGCAATGGTCACAAGAAGGATGGCCAAATGGGTCATGATTATATCTAAATACGACATCGAGTACATAGAAAGAAAAGCAATCAAAGGCCAGGTGATCGCATATTAGCTTGCAAAAGCACCCATGTATTCAGAGAATCCACTCATATCAGAGTTTCCCAATGAATCCATCTTCAATCTCAGCAGAGCCAACCATTGTAAACTCTACTTTAATGGTTCCTACATGTAGCATGGATCAGGAGCCAGTGTCTTCTTCATCACCCCACAGGGGGACTCTATACCATGATCATACAAATTGGCATTCCCCTGCACTAACAACATTGCATAATACAAGGCATTAACCATAGGCCTCAGAATAGTAGTGCAGTGGCACACCATGGCCTTTAGAGTATATGGAGACTCCTAGATGATAATAATTAAGTGAATGATGAATACCAAACAAAGGATGATAAGCTGACTCCATAAAAAAATTTGGTAGAGAGCCTCAAAGAATCATTCAATGATATCACATTTGAGCAGATTCCCAGAGAAAACAACAGAGCAGTAGACACCATGGCAACAATTGGATCCCTACTAGACATCCCTCGCAATGTCCTGAGACATGAATTCTTGGTAGAGAAACTTCTCGTACCCTCATTTGAGGTACTAGAGTTAGAATTTTTGTTTGAAATCGTTGGTCCCGGTAACCCTTGGTACCATGGCATTTATACCTACTTGTGAATAGGGGTCCTACCTGCTGACTTACCCTCAAGCCTAAAAATAACCTTTGTCAAGAAAGCATCCTAGTTTGTCATCCTAGGAAACATCCATTATTGTAGGAGCATAGAAGGAACCTTACTACACCTCCTAAATGTTGTGGAAAAATTGACTACCTTAACTAAGGTGCATAATGGTATTTGTGGTTCACACTCGAGCAGAATGATCTTGGCCAAGATATTGTTGAGGATGGGGTATTATTGGCCTACCATGGAAAAAGAAGCATATGACTACGTTAGAAGGTGTCTACAATGTTAGCAGCATGGGGACCTCATCGATGCTCCAGCTCAAGAGCTCCATTCGATTGTCACACCATGGCCCTTTTCACAATGGGGGCTCAATCTCATTGGAAAGATAACCCCCATGTCATCCCATGGCTGCAAGTTTATCATAACCACCACTCAATACTTTACAAAGTGGGTGGAAGCCATACCAATGATCTACATAATGAGGAAGCAGATATCAAAGTTCATCCTAAACTATCTCATATGTTGCTATGGTGTCCCACAAGCCATTATCTCAGATAATGGGACACCATCCCAAAATCAGGAGGTCTATGATCTATGTGACAAATTCAAAATCCAACATCACTTCTCCACACCATACTATCTCCAAGGCAATGGCCAAGTAGAAGCCACCAATAAAACCATTTTGAAAATCCTCAAAAGAATAGTCAATGATGTAGGTCATGACTGGTGTCTACAGCTGAATCCTTCCCTCTAGGCCTATCAAACTAGCATTTGCACACCCACCGGTGCCACCCCACTCTCCCTAGTCTATGGATCATAAGCCATATTTCCCATCGAGATAGAGTTCCCATCATTGAGAATATCATTATAAAATCTTAACATGAATTAGGAATATAGAGTATCAAGACAAAACGAGCTAGAGCTACTAAATGAACGATGTATGGAAGCATTAAATCATTTGCAAGTCTATCAGAATCGACTCAAGAGGAACTATAACAAAAATATTAGGAGTCAAATATTCCAAGTTGGAGAACTTGTACTGAAGGAGAATCAGAAGAACATCCCAAATCCAAATGGTAAAGGAAAATTTGAACCCAACTAGTTGGGACCATTCATCATCACAACAAACTTCAATTCAGGGGAATATCAATTATCAACACCCAAAGGGGAACCTTGCAGGAGCTCATGAACAACCCCAATCTCAAAAAAAATTATGCCTAATCTTGAGAGGTATAGAACCAAAAAATTCAAAAAAATTAGAAAATATCCTAAAAAAATGGTTACCATGATGAAAACCTAGCAAACAGGCATCTAGGTGACAACACAAAAAAGAAAAAAAAAAAAATCCAAAAAAAAAAAAAAGAATTTAAAATAGTAAAGAGAAAAAATTGTCCTCTAGTGAAAACCACTTCGGTGGCACTTTGGGTAAGTATCCCAGTGAAAACCTGGAAAATAGGTACCTTGTGTAAATAAGCACTTTCCATCCACTAGGATCTTCATGACTTTTTTTGCATCATCCATCCATTACGCTTCCATCATCCATCACATTCCATATCACCATCCATCATTCGTTTGACATCTACATCATAGCTTGGTCCTGTGTTCATGTCATGATCCCTCCTAGTACTACTCGACCCATTCTTAAGGTTAGTTTGTCCTGCCTATATCAGAGTAGTCTATTGCATCATGCTGGGGGAGTGTTCTTGTTGGATTGGATTCATGTATATTTGTGAAGTCCCTAAATCAGAAAATCCAAAAACATCAGAAAATCAAAAAATCCAAAAACAACACAAAATCAAAAAACATCCAAAAACATCAAAAAAACACAAAAAAAATCTCAAAACATTCAAAACATATCAAAATCCAAAAAAAAGTAAAAAATTTAGTCAAAAAATAAAAAATAGAGTCATCTTGTCGAACTACAAGTCTCTGAGCCTTGAACATAGTTAAGGTTGATCTTTGATCATCCCTCGAGACACTTAAGTCAATCCTTTAAGAGTTTGTCATTATAAACTAACAATCCATTTGTTCACATCTCATCAAATAATCAAGTATGTGTCAGTCGAACTATGTGGTCTTTGCGTGTATAACATAGGCAAGGCTAATCTGTTGATTAGCCCCCAAGGCCCCTAGGATAGGTCTTTAGGTTAGTCTCTTGGTCAAAATCTCATAAAACCCCAAAACATTCAAAAATAGAAAATCAAAACATTTGAAAAATCTCAAAAATACCAAAAACAACCTCAAAACATTTCGAAAACTCCAAAAACATCAAAATATTTGAAGAAATCCATTCGTCCCATCTCACTTTCACCCGCAATAAACATTGCTCATAATAAACAATCGTCATCCTCAACCTTTGGAAAAATAGTTAGAAACAAGTCTAGCAGTTCATAAGTGAAAACTTAAATATCAAAATCTTAAGTCTAGGTCAGTATGTAAACAAGTTGATAACCTCTTTGTTTTAATAGCCTATCATCTAATATCGTCATGTCCTAGGATGCATCGTACCTACAATGGAAATCAACATCAGGCATCACCATATTTTAGTCTTGGCTAGTGGTATTGAAGAAAATTAGCTTGTTTGTTTACTTTATCTTTGTCTTTTGACTTATCTTATTTCACTCATTCCAAGGACCTCTCGATGATGTCCCAAATGAAGGGATTTAGAGAGATATGAATGGAGCAATGATCATTATCTTTTATCTATTGTGCTTGTGGGATATTTTTGTAATATAACTTTGGTCATGCATGCTTTCTTTAGGTATAGGGAGGATGTTTTAGATATCTTGTTGACCACATAGGAAGGATTTCTCTTCTATGTTTTGGTTTGAGATATTTTGAATATCCGAACTACATTCTGAATAAGGTTCTGTACGACAGGTGTGAACAAGAATACTCCTATCTAATTGTCAAGTAAAAGCCCATCACACTAGATACAATGCAATCTTATTTCTTTATGTTATACCTTGATGCATTGTACGTATGTGTATAATCAAACATAAGGTAATTGGCCCTTTGAAAATCCCAACTCCTCGGCAAGAAAATCATCATCATTATCATCATTTCATGTCTTGTTGGAATCTCTTGTTTTCTTCTATCTTTTTTTCCACACTATCATGGTACCATGACAGTTAATCAAATCATCATCATTGCATCCATCACACATCCACAAACCATCAGCATATCGCATATCATATCATATAGAAAACATTAAATCATATCATAACATTGCATTTCCATCATAGCTTGGTGGTAATGCATCCTATAATAGTCAGCCTCATGGATGGCCTCCATTTATGAAAAAAGTGATACTGTGTTTTAGGAGGAGGATACAACCATGCTCTCTAGCTGCTATCGTCGGCCTATGTTGGCCATTTCTTGTAACTCTATAGCCTATTTGTATAGGACTGCTTGGTCCTGCTCTACCTGTAGATGATCTCTCTGAGTTGTCAATGCCTGTACCTAGGCTTGCAATTGCAAAATATTCCTGTCTCTAGGATCTAGCTATAGTTGTGGTTGCACGTGGGGTTGATCTTGATCCCCATCTATGGGTGGTGTTGGGATCCTACCCTAGTGTCCTAGATCTCGGTCCTGTTGGGGGTCATCCTATCTCTACTCTCCCACCTATTGATCTAGGAGTGCCTGATCCTGAACTAGCTAAACTGGTGGTGGCCCACCAGCTCCCTGATCCTAATCCCCATCCCCCTGGCCTAGTCTTGCTCCCCTACCTCTAGCTCTTTGTCGAGTAGATGGTGTCCCAAAAATTGTAAGTCTTAGTGGTGGCTTGAACCAATTTCTGTAGGTCTACATAGTCCCTAGATCTACCTATCCCTAGTCATATGGCCACAACTTGGCCACTAGCTATCTGAAAGAATCAACTACCTCCTAGGCTAGTATATAATGACCCCAAGAGCTCTAGCTCATCGTCATTGTGAAAATGACCATGTACTAATCATTAGGTCGATCCTATGCCTCTCCAAATTGTCTCTATACCCTGCCCGAAAAAGATCTCTCAATCAACATATGCTCTTGCCCCTGCCTCAGTCGGTCTTGGCGAGCAAAGAACATTTGTTGAACGTCATCGAACCAGGCGGGTTGTCCAAGGTATGGCCGCTAGGTGAGCACTTGCATGTCATCTAGGACCATCCTCCAATGAGGAATCCCATGTTATCCTGTATGCATAAACAAGATGCCTCCTCTATATCACTAGAAAAATGGATAATCTGGCTCCATCGTAACTGGTACAACTCGCGGATGAAGCATAGAGATGTGCTTCCAATCCTATACATGTAGGAGTGTGACTCCCACCCCAAGTGCTCGGCCATCTCGATAAGAAAATTCATGAAAATATTTGTAAAGTGAGGCTAGAAGAACTAGCACCCATGCAAATAGTGTATGTTGCTGAACAATCTGCTTCTAAGTGAGCCCCCATCCAAGACTGAAATATCGGTCTTTCCGATCTAGTGTGATGAGACCTGAAATAGTAGCTGCAATGACCAAGCGGTATGCTGATATGGCAGGCCTGTGACACTCTAGCTCGATCTAGGCCTTGTAGAACACAATATGATTGGTTCCCATAACATCGAAGCAGGCCTCCTTGCTGGCATTTGTATCATATATCACCCACTCACCATGAATGGGAAATCTCAAAATCTACCACACATCATCCAGTGTGATTGTGGCCTCACCCATTAGAATGTGGAACAAGGATGTCTCACTATGCCATCTCTCAACAAGTGTCGTCATCATGCCCAAGTGTTTTTACATGAGCAATCCATAAGCGATGTACCAAAGTCCCATCTTTCGTAGGTACTCCTGTTGTCGCTCGGTCAGATCATCCAAAAGGCTGAAAAGCTCTCGGGACCTATGCTCATGTGAACAAATCTCTCTTATCTCCTCCTACATCACAAAAATTCATCATGTTAAAATTCATCAAAAATATCTTGATCTTGGCTTATCTCGGCATCTCAAAAATAACCTCAGTGTCACTGCCTATGAAGGTGGTGCAATTTACAAACTCCAAACTACACCACTAGGAGCTTCAAAGTCTGAAAAATACACCACAACATTGTAGTTTGTGAAGTTGTTTGAGTTTGAGTGAAAACCCTAATTCTAAAAAGCACCGCAGTAGTGTACCTTGCAAAGGCAGCTGAGTTTGGAACTTAACCCTAAACTCGAAACTACATCCCAGCATTGCTACTCGCGATGGTGACACAATTTGATGCCAATTGGCGCAGTTTGAAAATTCTAGTGGTGCAATATAGCATTGCTCCTAGAGACCTACATTCCTAATGCATTTAATGAGCATGAAAATTGAAAAATAAGCTCAGGTCAAGTTGACTCACTGGTGGTCCAGTGCCGGGAAGCCTCTGGTGTGTTCGTACTCTATCAAAAATGTGCATAGGAAGCTATCATTGCACCATCTCGCTAAGGTGTCAGAGCTCAAAATTAGAAAATCTCTCAAGGCTAAATGTGAAAATAAATTGGAAGTGGCCTCTCGAGGCCTATTTAAGCCTAAAAATTAGGGTTTTTTACCACATTTGGCCATCTCATCAGGGTTTTGGACCCTCGATCCTATTTTTGTCTATCTAAGGGCCGTTTTGCACCAGTTTTTGGCATCTTGGAGCCTTTCTAGACCCATCGAGCACCTTGTCCTCTTTTTTCGTGAGATCAACCAAAAATCAAAATTTTTGTCTAATCTCTTGAGGGGGAAATATATTGGCATGTTTTCTCTCACCAAGGTAGCATTGGGGAAAATATTAAAATTGAATTTTTTTTGGCTTTTTTATCAAGACAGTTCATTCTATGAAACAACACAACAAGTGCATCACTTCAAAGAAGGGAAAAATGTAGACACGTAAAATGTATCGATGGACATTACACGCTTGATCCCAATTACTAACACCGTTTCATCATAAATCATCCCTCGATCTAACCATTTAATTGAATACTCTTATTGGATTAAATTCATCAATTTTCCTTTGTTAATTAAATAAATCATTTATCTGATTAAGTCATTCTCTCTTGCTAATTAAATCAATCAATCTGATCTAATCATCTCCATTTAATCAAATAATTCCTTTTATTTGATTAAATCTCTAAAGTCTATCTCATTAAATTAAATAAATTAAAACCTTATTTGATTTAATCTAACCAATCATCCCCTTTAGTTAAATAAAACAAAATATTTATTTAACTATCTCTAAAATCACATTCTTCTCAGCTTTGATTTAAATTATCCCATAAATCTAAGTTAAATTTGTCACTTCATCTAATCCTTCATTAAATTAATTAACCCTTGATTAATTTAATTATAATCCATGTCCCATCCTCTAGCTTTTGCCACTTGCACATGAAAATAGATTTCATTCATTTATTAATTCTTTGTTTTCTCTCAACATGGCATAATAGAGGAATATTCCTTCAAATTTGAATTCTCTCCAAGTGGACTTTGTCCTTCCAACAAGGCATTTATTTCAACTTACAAGTCCTTTTGCATTGAGCCAAGTGGCCATTTCTCCATTTGACTCTTCATCCACCTTGTCATTTCACTATTTCAAATTTCAAATGTATGCATTTATGGGAACATTCATCAAAATGTGCACATCCTTCATCATCCATCTCTTGACAAGTGGCACCTTGCCATTGGTTGAAAGTTAGTCCCACATTGCTTCTTTTTGGACATTTGACCAACTTGTCATTCTATAAATAAGAGGCTTCTCTCCTCATTTCATCATGCACAATTTGAGCAAACTTACTATACTCAAATCCATTCTCAAGCATTACTATTTGCATCAATTTCATCAAGTCATAGCTAGGTTATTGCAGGTTTTCTTCATGGAGCACATTTGAAGTAATCACCAAGTGGATCACATCTTCATCAAATCACCAAAGCTTGCATAGGAGTTGGTAAAGGGCTAATTTCCACATCAAATTGGCACCAACTCCCCCACAAGATCAAGAGTTTGCATGTTTTTAATAGGATTTAATCTATCTTCCTTGCTTTTCACTGTATTCTTGCTTTCATTCCTATTTTGATCATTGTTAATGGATTTTATAGGGAACTTAGATCTTAACTTCCATTTGAATCTTCTAATGTTTTTGTTTGTTGTGTTTTGCAAGTACTAGGATCTTGGCTCTACAATATCTATGTATATATGTATATATATGTGTATGTATGTATATATGCATATATATATATATGTACGCATATATATATATATATATATATATATATATATATATATATATATATATATATATATATATATATATATATATATATATATATATATATGTATATATGTATATGTATATATATATATGTATATGTATATCTACATGTATATGTATATATAATGTCCATAACATTGACTATTTTGTTGTGTTGCAAGCATTGATGGTAAATGAAAGCCACAAATGAAACAATATAGCCTAAGGTGGACGTCAACAACATGAACTACATAACATTAACTATTTTATTCCACTATAGCCATTACCATAGATCTCTGAAAATCACAGTTACAGACCTATGCAAAACCTCTACCACAAAAGGTTGGCCCATATATAGCTAAAGTGTATACATATATGTGTATATATATATATTTGTATGTATATATGTATATATATTTGTATGTAAATATGTATATATATGTATATGTATATATACATGTACATACATATTTATACATATATGTATGGATACATATATATGTATATATATATATATATATGTATATATGTATCTATTTATGTATATATATATATATGTATGTTTATATGTGCATATATATCTCTATATATGGATATATATATATCTATATATGTATGTATATATATATATATGTTTATGCAAATAGATGTATATATATGTGTATATATGTATGTATATGTATACATATATTTAATTTCCATAACATTTAAATGTATATATATGTATATATTTAGCTGAAAGGCTATTTGTGTGAACTTTGCTCAGAATTTTCATTAGCCTTCCCATTTTTCATACTTCCAGCAGTCGGGAAAAAGGTGGCGGATAGTTAATAACTTTTGTCAGAATTCTCTTCAACCTCCCAGTTTTGAAGCCTTTCGGTGGCCATCAAAAAGGTGGTGGAGGTGGTTGTTGGATGCCTTGGGAATAGGGTGGAATTTTTCTTGCCGTATGGATAGAGAAGGCCGCGGAAATTAAATGTCGGATCGCACCAACATTAATTGTTGTATGCTTTGTGTGTATTGGAAATGGTCATCATAACAAGTGTCGTTTAATGCCTTGGAAAACAAAAAACATGTTGTGGGAATTTTCAATAAGGAATTGTTTTGTGTCATGTTGTTGGTATACTTGCTATGAGATCCATGAGTGACGAGGGTAAGCTCCTATGAGGATGCAAGCTCGATTAAGCTTTGTGCAACTTCTACGAAAGTGGCTTGAGGTTATTTTGTGTTTTTTGCATGGGCGGATGGTTGTAACAGGAAAAGAGAAGTGTTTCCTACGATAATATTTTGCCCATATTTTTTGTAGGAAAGCTAACAGGCAGAGGTGTGTTTGAACCAAGTGGGAAGCGGTGCTTTTGGGAAAAAACAATTGGAGATATTGTTTGATTTGTGTCTTGCGTCCTAGTTTCTAATTTTGGCAACCATTGTCGATTGTTGTTGCCTTCTCTAACTAGCATTGTTCCATTTTCAATAGTGTGTTGCTGAGAAGGCTAATTGTTTCAAGTTGCAATAAGGTCATGTTCAGAAAATATATATTTTTTGCATAGATTTTTAACTTTGAAACCAATATTATTTCATTTATGGTTTCCATTTAGTCATTATGTTTGCAATGCAATGAAATAGTCATTTTCATATAGTCTAAGTTAAATGTTGCACCCTATATTGTTAGCTGATAGTTTGTTTGTGAATACTTAATCATGTGTAGCTTATGTTGTGTTCTATAAGGCATTGCCACTACCCCTTGCCTGGTGTTGGCTAGGTTGTTTTGTTTTCCTTCACCTGGCCCTGGAAAGAGTATTTGAATAGTCCCTTTAACAGCTCCAAAAAGGTGTTGAGCACATGTTTCCCTTTTTAAAAAATTTCTTTTTTATTATATATTTCTTATTAAAATGGTTTGTCGGCATGCTTCATGTGGTGCTTATTTATGAAAAGCACACTCATATAGCTATATATATTTATATATATGTACACATGTTAATATCTATTTATGTAGAGACTGTTATATCTAAATAGATGTGCATACCATACTTTGTTCCTTGTTGTGCAACTCTCTCATTCAAACTTATAAAGAGAGAAAACATACAGACTAAATTCTCCCTCATTTGCCTCAATGAAAAGGCTATGAATTCAATTCTTTTTTTTCTTCTAATATATTACCTAGCCCAAAGCAAGTCATTATTATAGGTAGCAAAAGGTTTGAATTTGTAGCCTTCTCAACTAGTCAATTGAGGCAAAATATTGTGTGGATGTTATCAACATTAATTCTTGTATGGTTTGCATGTGTTGGTGATGGTTGTGATAACAACTATTGTTGATTCAATTGTACATGTCATTTTGTGGTTATCATTGTAGCACAACCATATGAATGCTTTGTTTTCCTTTCTAGATAATGTTTTCTTTAATATATAAGTCTTATTGAAATGAATTCAATCCATACAACATATGATCGATAATTGGTATAACAAGCTCATGAGAGTCAAAATATGTTCAAAATTCAATTATTGGAAAATAAAATGATTCAAAGGTGCATATGTCTTTCTCTTGCTTGTTGATATCTTGCATTCTGCTTTTGTAGGCTTTGCATCTAATAATTGTTGAAGCACTAAAACACTTTGTGCTATTTTCCATGTGGCATTGTTGTTTGTTCTTTTGTTGGATTGAATAAATTGTTTAATTTATCATTTCAATTATTCTTATTGAAAGAATAAAGACATTAAGGTACAATGAAGATGATATTGCAAGTTTTTCCTACAATAATATGTCCAGTAGTCGATTATTGGAAGTAGGATGGCTCAAAGGTGCAACATTTAATACTTGTTGAAGTAATAAAACACTACATGCTATTTTCCATAGGGAATTATTGATTTTTCTTTTGTGGGCTTGAAGAAATAATTTGACTTATGGTTTCTGTGTGCTGCCAATGGTTGCAAAGTAGTAAATCAGTTCATGTTTTCGTTGGTAAGGAATTCTTAGCCATTTTCTTGTGTGTTTAGAGGTTCTTCTTATTTGTCTAGGCCTTAATAAGGATTCGTTAGATTGGAATTTTGTATATAAAGTGTGAGATGAAAAATGGATCTTTCTTTTTATTATACTTGATGTATGTGCTAATATGCATATCAATGCTGTTTTCATCTATTTTTTGCACACCCGCATAAAAATACAATCCACCATTATGCATTACATGCATATCTAGGAATTTACTGTTTGGGAATAAAGGAACATCAGATATATATATATGTGTGTGTGTGTGTGTGTGTGTGTGTGTGTGTGTGTGTGTGTATGTATGTATGTATGTATGTATGTATGATGGTATGTATGTATGTATGTATGTATGTATGTATGTATGTATGTTGGTCATTGTTTAAACCAATATTGTTTGATTTATGGCTTCTGTTTGGTGGTTATGGTTGCATTGGAATGAAATATTTGATGTTAAACAGTTGATATTTGATTGCATTATGGACTATTGATTATTGATCTCTAGATTAGGCTATATTGTTCTATTTTTGATAAGGTGGTGCTCAACAGGCTATATTATTTCAATTTTGATAGGGTGATGGTGAATATATTTTTGTAAGCATATTTATATATATACATACATATACAAATATATATACATATATATCTATACATATATATACATATATATATACATATATACAGATATATATATATATATATATATATATATATATATATATATATATATATATATATATATATATATATATATATATATATCTGTATATATATACAACCATATATCTACATATAATGCATTATTGAAAATTGCATAGATATTCGCTTTCTTTTTTGAGGACTTTAAAGATAAATGTTACTTGCACCTTCACCACTACACAGAAACCATACAATAATTAATGTTGATGCCATTTTCCTAGCCTTCTCTATCATCGCGCCAAACTTTTTTTATTTAAAAATTCAAAAAATAATATTGTTTGATTTATGGATCATGTTTGGTGGTTATGGTTGTATTGGAATGAAATAGTTGATGTTATATAGTTGATATTTGATTGCATTAGTGACTATTGATTATTGATCTCTAGGTTAGGCTATATTGTTCTATTTTGAATAATATGGTGCTCAAGAGGTTGTATTGTTTCAATTTTTGATAGGGTGTTGGTGAATACATTCCTTTAAGTAAATATATATATATATATATATATATATATACATGTATATATATATATCAACTTAGGTGCACATAAAATATACACGTATATCTACAAAATAAAATTGGATTATGTTAAGAATTATATTCTATTGCAAACATAGTCAGACAATAGAGGTCATAGAAAGAAGCTCACAAAAAAAAATCACATTGACAAACCAATGCAACCTGCTAGCTTCTTCTATAGAATAAAGATTGCTAAAAAATTATCACAAGTGACACTTTTTTTAGTTTTACAAACATTGTCACCTACAAAAAAAAAAAAAAACCTCCAACCACCTATACAGAAGTGTCTATTATATAGGTATAGCCATAGCTGGTCTTCAAACAATAAAATTTTGTGTGCGTATAATGCCAGCGACGTGTAGACATGCATATAGGAAATGTAAAGTCAGACAAAACAAAATTTGGCTTGCTATCGGCCCTATCATATTGGGTCATTGACTATGATCAGGTCTCACCAAACCCCTGAGCAAGAACATACATTGTTCGCCACTGTGATGAATGGTCAAATGAATCTTTCTTATGAAACTATAGATTCTATCACTATAACAACTCATTTTTTGAGGCACAAGAAATAATAACTTGGAAGGTGTATTTAATGCATGCTTGTCCTCTTTGCTAACAACTATCTTGAACAAGAAGCTAAACCCAGAGAATGACACCCAACAATGCATTATCAAAAATTGAAACAATATAGCCTTTTTCCTAGCAAGACATTTTTAGAAATAAACCAATATAGCCATAGGGAAATGCCCTTTCAAAAATTGCGTAGGTATTTGATATCTTCTTGACTACTTGAAAAGACAACTATTGCTTATACCTATTGTCACTACATGGAAACCATACAACAATTAATGCAAATGCTATTTCATTGGCCTTGTCTATTAATGCAACAAATACCTTTTTATTTTAAAATAGAAAAAAAATCTACCACCTTCCTTTCTAGTCCACACTAAGTGGAGGCCAAAAATGACACAATATAGCCTAGTGTACATAAGAATAGTGAACAGTGCATTGTGCATAACAATATCAATTACATAACACTAACTATTTTATTTTATTGCAACCATCACCACGAAATGAAAGCCATATATTAAACAATATTGGTATCAACTGTTAGCCATATGGTGGATCCCAGAAAACACTGAAAAAAATAGTAACAAATCCATGCAAAACTAGTGCTACAATATTTGAACCATGAATCAAAAAATATTGGTTTGAATAAACTATAAAGTCTTCTCCCAATAAAACCTTACCAAAAAGGAAACAATATACCCTAAGGCAGAGAATGACAATCAACACTACCTTGCGAAAAACAACGAAACCTATATAACATTAAATATTTCATTGCGTTGCAACCATGGCCACAAAAATATTTCTTGCAAATACAACACATATGGAACACCCACATAACACAAAAAATCTTGCATTCACAGACTGATTAAGCCTTCACCACAAAACACGAACCATAAATGAATCAATATTGGTTTCAAAAACAACCCAGATGGAAAAACTCACAAAAAACACATGGGACTAACTTTTTCCCAACCATTGGTGTAAAATAGAAGCCATAAATGAAACAATGTAGTTTGTAAATATATATGTGCTTGTGGCAAGCTATATTGTATGATTCCCCACCAATGCCTTATCAAAAATTGTGTATACATTCGTTGTGTTTTTTGAGGGCTTTAAGCACAAGTATCCCTTGCAACTGTCGACGCTAGATGCAGATCAAAGAACAATGCACTCTTGGTTTTGGATGGGTTTGTTGCTATAAATTTTTGTGTTGATTAGGTGTTGCCATGTGATGTAGTGCTTCATTATACTTTTCTTTTGTGCACATATGTATGTATATAAAATTAGATGTAGAAAACATTTATATATACTTTGGTTCATATTGTATGTATATAAAATTAGATGTAGACAACATTCATATATACTTTGGTTTATATTAAGCATAAGAAGAATCTATTTCCCTATGTACAATGTGTTGAAAAGTTCTTAGAAGTCACTCAAGGAAGAAATTCTATAGAGATGGTGGTATCAATGTTTGATATAATAGTGGAAATATGGTTTACAATTCCAACAATGCATACCTTGTAGTCAGCTGCCAACGTTACAACTCTTAGCTTTTAAAAGAGCAGACCCAGCAACGTCAGTGGCCTCTAGCTCTACCGAGGCTAGAGAACAATCCTCAAGCACCAATCTTGTAAGTATATTTCTTGTTTAGTTTTTTTTTTCTTCCAATGATATTGACACTTTCTCAAGTGCACCAAAAAACCGAGTATATCCTTCAGTTGAATTATCAATTGCTATGATATATGTTCAAACTCATTTATAGCAGAACTCTTTGTCTTTGCTTTCCCTTTTGATTTGTTTCCCATTTGGGACTGACTTATGTGTTAGAGGGGGAAATGTCATAGCTTCAAAATGTGTCAATATTGATGTTTGCTTTTAGAGTTGAGTCATAGTCATGAATATCTCATTGTTGCAACTATGGTGATTTTAATTTCCTTGTAGGCTACAAATGTGAATCCAACATTAACAACACATGCCATACAATCTATAGATGTTGAAGATATTGTCCAATCTCCAGTCCTCTAGCTAATGTCTTTGCAAAAAATAGGAGGTGATCAAAGCCCAGTTGACTGGTACAAAGTCATCCTCTCTAATGGAACCCACATGCAAATAGGAACTTTACCTACAAAATACAATGACCATTTGTTTATAGGGGCATTAAAAATAGGTTTGATTTTGTGCTTGACAAACTATTTATGTAAAAAGTTGTAGGAATCAAGGTTAGATATAGTTTTTCCTTACTTCTGCTTGTATTTTTCTGCTTCCTCATTTGTGGGGACTTCCTTTTAAAGTATTTAATGTTCCTTTCGATCCAAGGAAATTGTCATACTATCCCTAGATGTCAAAATGAAAAATTTCCAGCTAAATGGAAAACCTAAATATTTGTTTAGAGATCAAGAAGAACAAATAGTTGGTTGTGAGACGCCCTCCCCATCCAAACGAGCCTCAAAATTTGGAATTAAGACATCCCCAAGGCAACAAGATGCTCCTACAAATATCAACCCTCTTAAAGGGTTGAATATTTACCAAACTAAATGGACGATAAAAAACGTCGGGTAACAGCAAAGAGGGATATGCACCATTACAGCAGATAAGGGCATGAGGACCAAGTATTTAGCATTGATATTATTGACGATGAGGAAACAAAAATTTAGATAGCGTGCTTCAATGACATAGCAAAATTGCATTATGATAGGGGGGTAAAAGCACAAAGTTGTGTCACACTTTTAGCCAGCTTATCAACACAACTAAATTTAAGTATTTCTAACTAAAAATCAATTTTTGTCAAACATATGATCTAGTAAGATTCATTCTAGCTAAGTTAGATGCTTCCACAAGTTTTTCAACTAAATTGTTGGATAAAAATATATGGAGCACCACTTTGAGTCCAATTTACCAAAAAAATAAAATTATTTGAAAAACTTGAAGTTTCAATAAATCTTCCTAATGTAATTAACATTTTTAAAAAAATATAAAAATACCCTTTTGTAGATCCATAAGTGTAGTTTTCAAAAATATATTTATTTTAATAGTTTAATTATTTTTTATATTTTATATTTTATTTTTACTAAAAGTAGGTTATCAACACAAAATATTAGGTTGATTACTATCCCAAGGAAAAATACTAAAAATTATTAAAAAAAATTGAAAAAAATATGATGCACTAGATAAAAGAATCTATTTTAAGATGGTATATTTTTTTTTCCATTTTAGATAAATATTTAATATGAAAGTTGACATCTGATGAAAATAGTTGTTTTTGATTCACGCACATTTTAATATTTATTTAAAAATATATATTTATCAAAATTGGAAAAAAATATATCCATGCACTAAAATTTCAAGTTATAAATACACACAAAAAATTTGAAAGAAAAAAAAAAATTACTATAAAAAGTTTGACGTCCCATGCAATTTCATTTTTCAGCATTTTATCAGCAACTAAATTATAGTTTTAATTTATTAAAAACTAGTTTAAAATAAAATTTTAAATTTTTTTAAAAAATAAAAGCATAAAATATAATAAAAAATACATATTTTACTAGTTTACACCATTTAAAAATTCAAGACATATATTCCACTTTTTAGTGATTCAAGTTTAAAAATTGGATCAGCATTGGCCATTTCCTTTATAAAGAGTGACACAACTTTGTGCTTTTACCTAGGGTTGAGGTGGGTCGTACTTATTATGTGTCAAAGGGATCAGTGAGACAGGTAGACAATAAATTTAATAAGTGAAACAACTAGATGGAAATCATTTTGGATCGAAACTCAATGTTAAAATGTTTTGATGATGAGGCTTTTGTTTTAGAGAAAGTATTTAAATTCATCCTGTAAGTGTGAATAAGTAATAATGAAAGAAAAACTAAAACACTTCTTAATGAAACATTATATCAAGATTAATCAACAATTAAACTAATTTAAAAGCATAGAAAGCTTGAAACCATCTCATTGTCTCCTATCTCCAAAGATTTATCAAGTTACAGAGGGCTCTTAGATTTGTAAGCACCATAAGTGTTTAAAATTCCTATCTAGAGAATGGAATTGATGCTAAATGCAATGATGTGATGATTGATAGTGATTTCTAGATGATATGATGCTACTGTAAACTATTCTGACATGAAAAATGGTAAATGAAAGCTACACTAAAAACTAAGATGTTGTCGTGATATGAAATTCTATTAATGCCATTGCTTCTAATTCTATTGATGCTATGATTACTTGATTGCTTGATTGCTTGATTTCTATTCCTGTAGAGTAATTTTTCATAAAACTGGGATACATTCTTTGCTTTATAATGTTGTATTTATAGATTTACGACAACACATTTGCACAGGGGTAGCACAACAAAGGCTTGGATTCAATCTAGAGAATTGAGTGGTGCGAGATTGAGAAGCTGGAGTTGATCATGGGGATTGTTCCTCCACATGAAAACATTAGGCAAGATGATAGGAAAGATCAGAGGAAGAAGATTGAGAGGATTGCCTACAAGTTTGTCCCCAAAGCTTTCTCATGAATGCTAGTTACATAAATTAGATTTGAAAAATCTAATTTTATTGGTGAGTGAATAGAGGAATATTGATTTATGCCTTTATTTGAATAATTTGATTTATTCAATTTTAAAAGAATATGAAGATTTAATGAAATAAAACAAATATTTGATATTTTCTTGTTTAATATTTAGAGGAATATGATAAGATAATTAAATTATACAAACTATTTAAGTTGTGTATTTAATTTAAGATAGAATTTAATAGATAAATTATAGAAGGAATAATAATGATAATAATTAAATAAAACAAAGTATTTAATTTTGTTTATTTATAATTAAGAGGAAAATAATATGATAAAGTAGAAGAATTAATAGTGAACTTAATATAAATAAATATTTCTATTGATTTACTAAGTAGATGAATTTAGGATTAATTAATCAAATAAATCATATTTAATTAATTATATTCTCTAGACCATTTTTAGGTGTATACATTTTACCCCTCTTTGAAGTGATGTGTTTACACATTGCTTCAAAGAAAAATTTATGCTACTGCTGCTAGTATCGACGAAAAAATTTCAGTGTGCCCTAGACATGATTTTCAAGTGATTGATGGATATATGCCCCCTCATGAGATAAATTGATGAATTTTTTATTTGTTTGAATTTTATGGAATTTTTCAATTTTTTATGATTTTATGATGATTTTGATGTAGGTTCGTTGAATATTCAGTGATGAAATTTTTTTATCTCCCGATAATTGATGTAGAAAGTGCCCCAATATGGTTTTCAATTAATCTCCTAAAAAATAAATTTAAATAATCCCACAAAAATCCCTCCTTTAATAACCTATAAAAGGTAAAGGAGTCCTTTTCACTCTCATTTGTGCATTTTAACTTTTGAAATCTTTGTGAGAGAGATTTTTGTGACACTTGGAGTGAGATGTCGATTCCATATCACACCCACCAGTTCGAGCATGTACGATGTCACCAGTAGTCACCCACCTATAGACCTCCAGTATGTACTCTTTTAATCCCTCATTTTTTGTGCATTTTCTCATTTTTCATGCATTATTTGATTTTTTAAATTTTGAATTCTTTTAGTGCTTTCAATTTTCGTTGTAGCACTTTCATTAGGTTTTTTAGCGCTTTGAAAGTTTTAGGGCGTCAGGCTTCTATTTTAGCACTTAGGCTTAGTGTTTTAGCGCTTTCAAACTTTAGCGCATAGGTACCCTGTTTTAGTGCTTAGGTGATATGAATTAGTGCTTTGGTAGTTTTAGCGCTTAGGATAGAAACTTTAGCATATCAGATGACTGTTTTAGCACTTTGAATATTTGATTGCTTTGACCCAATGTTTTAGTGCATTGAACTAATAAAATAGTTCTTTTGTAGTTTCAGTGCTTTGACTGCATGTAATAGCACTTTTGACCGATTAAATGGTGCATGTCATGATTTTGCACTTTGAATTCCTATTTTAGCGCATTCAAATCAAATTGACAAAGTTTGTCAAAAAAATTCCTTTATTTTGTCGATTTTCGATCGTGTCAACTTTGGTTTGATATGATTAATTATCATCATCAAAATAGATGATGTTCGACCTCATGATAGGCAAGATCTGATGTTTGATTTACTGATAATTATCCTCATGATAGGTGAGAAATAATTATAGTTTGATTGATGTACCTCATGATAGGCGAGGTTGATTTGATGCTTTGATGATTGACCTCATGATAAGCGAGGTTCAATGATACTTGATGATTTGACCACATGATAGGTGAGGTTCGATGATGTTCAATCATGAGATTTGATCAAAATTATCACCAAGAGCTGATTAGTTTTGATAGGATATTCTTATGTTTGATGATTTGATAAAAATACTAATTTTGAAAATTTCCTAATGATAGGAGTTGTTGGAGAACCTTCAAGTTCGAGAGCGATTTCCATGGAAATTTGATTTGGTACCTCAATTCACGCAGCCTGACATGACTATAATTACACATTGTGGACTATCTTCTCTTTTATTCATGCCCCAGATTAGGATTAATTGGGGTTTGTTGAGAGCATTAGTTTAGAGGTGGCATAGCGATCATAACACCTTTCACCTTCCTACCGGTAAGATGACAGTCACCTCAGAGGATGTCTGGTGGATTTTGCAGCTTCCCATTGTTGGAGATGTTGTCATTTATGATTCTACATAGCAAGGTAGGACTAAGGCTCTAAGGAGGGTGTTTGAGGATGAGCATATTGCTAGAGAGTGGATTCCATGGTGGGAGATGGTAGCTAATTATGCCACTTTACCTACAGTGCTTGCTAGATTTATCAGTGGATTCCTTAGTCCTGATCATAGGTCTAAGGGATTCTGTGTTGGTTGGGGCCAATTTTTGGAGAGTATGGTTGTTCATGGCACCAGATTTTCTTGAGGCATGTGTATGCTTTCCCACTTATATAATGATTTAAATTCAGCAGTGTATCTTGGAGGTCATAGTTTGTCAGCTGGTGTCACTTTGCTTCAGGTGTGAGTGTGGGAGAACATAGTTGTCACTCATCCAATTCCAGTCAGATAGAGACCACCTTTAATACCATATGTGTTCAGATATGTTGTTTTCCTTACTTAGTATAGACTAGGTAAGTTAGAGTATTGGATGAGAGTGATTGATAACATAGAGTCAGTGACATGGCGTCCATACCTAGATTGTGATTATTAGGATGAGGATGATATTCAGGTGCCTTTTCCCTGTCAGTCAATGATATTGATTGGTCATAATCGTTGGGTACTAGAGATATTTTTTATCAGAAGAGTGTATAGACAGTATGGGATGGTTCAGGGTATGCCCCAGGGTGTTGCCCATTACACCTGCCATCAGTCAGATTTTGTAGATTGGGGGCCTAGTTTGTCATATGATGTTGTTGTTCAGGAGTTTCATTCCTTGCAGCCATTTGAGTGGGAAATTCATCCTAATATTTTTGAGCCACTAGTTACAACAGACTATGTCGAGTTTCTGGCTTTGCATCCTTTTCCATGTCTTACTGTTCCTGATGAGCCTGCCCCATTACCCATAGAGGAGGTTGTTGTCATTACACATAGTCATAGGCAAAGGAGAGAGGAGGTTGATGTTGAGGTGGAGGATGTTGGTGTTGTTGGTGTGGAGGATGTTGGTGAGGAGGATGTTGATGAGGAGGATAGTGGAGAGGAGAGTAGTGGTGATGACTATAGATTTGATAGTGGAGAGGTTGTAGGTGGGTCGGGTCCTGCATTAGATTTGTCGAAGGAGATAGTGCCTCGTAAGAAGCAGGTAGTGAGGGATGTGTCAGATCAGCTACAGATAGCCAGCCTATAGGTTTAGTTAGAGACTGTTCAGGAGCAACTTCTTCAAGCTCATGGATTATTAGAGCAGAATCAGGCTCAGATGTAGGCATAGGCCCAGTTAGACGCAGAGGCACTATCATCAGTGCAGGCTCAGTTGGTGGTGGCAGAGTCATAGATTGCTACATTAACTGACGAGAGGGACTCTACTAGATATACAATAGGGGGTGTTTAGGCTTATATTACATCCTTGAATGTTGAGAGGGATGTCACCAAGCAGACAGGAAGGTCAACACATGCTCAGATCACATTCTTGACTACGAGAGGGATGCCACCATGTTTACCACAGAGGGTGCTCAGGCTACAACTGAGAGATTATAGAGACTAGTAGATAGTACTTACCTAGAGAATTATATGTGAGAGGTTTCCCGTAGTGGTGGGGAGGTGGAGTACTATAGAGGTAAATATTATGATGTCATCCCTTCTGAGCAAAGAGTGAGCTACAGGCAGTCTCGATTTGGTAGGACTCAGTCTAGGACTATGAGTGCAGGTCTGACACAACCTCTTCATAGAGATTCCAAAGATCCTGGTACATCCGATGGTGGTGGAGAGCCTGATCCTATGATTCCTACACCTTTTGGAGCTAGCAGCACATGATTTTTATCCGTGTATTCAATATTTGATGTACACTTCGATTATTTTGATATACAACCATTTTTGGATGATATATCTCTCTTCATTTTAGACATCATTGTATACTTGACATTGTGATTTTGAGATCTATATGATATGAAGTGGATTCTCCTATCCATGATGTGTTCTACATGATTTTCTGATGGATGCATTTACTTTTATGTCTATATGCTATGTGATGATCCTTTTATTATGATGTCATGGATCCAATTTATATCATGATGATATGCTTATGATGAATGATGATTTATTTATGATGTGTATAATGATGATGCATGGATGATGTATGGGTTTACATGTATATGTGGGTATGTGCAGGATCATCATGGAAAAAACAAGCCCTTAAGTGGAATTTTTTATACAAAAATCAGACTTAGCCAACTTGACGTAAAACTTTGAATAAGTTATCTATATTATTTCAAAAATATGTAAGAATATAATCTATAGCAAATTGAATGTAGTTTCTAAACTACTAGGTTTATTTTTTAAAAAAAATATTTGGTGAAAGTTTGAAATTTCAATGCAGCAGTACTTAAATTTCATGGAAAAAATTAGAAGTGTCTGTCTGACCACACTAACCATAATAAAATGATAATATATTTTTATAATATTTTAGATATAAGTAGAGGACTCATGTCCTAATGTGATGCATATTTTTTTGTAATTTTTTTCCATGTAAATAATTAATTATAATTTTTTTATTACAACTTTTAAAAAATATAAAAACTCGTATGTCTAACCACCTTAACTATGTCAAAACTTCATGAAATTCAATTTTTTTTTTTTTTAATCCTATAGTATGAAAATCATAGAATGTGATGCATTTTTTGGATTCAATAAATGTGATAGCTTTTGAAAGCTATGGATGTTTTTCAATCAACCTATCAATCAAGAGTTTAGTCATAATTCAAATAGAAAAAGAATAATAATTATTTATTAAATTCAAAGTAAAGCATAATTTATATTGGTGGAAAGGTGAGAATATCCTTTAAAAACCCTTTTTGTTTCATCAATTTTGGGTTAAAAAAAATTCATTAGCCACATACCCTACACATACTCATCATATCGCCACTTTTTGGCCCATCATGATCCTGCACATACCCATGTATGACAATGTAATTTCATATATGGTTATGGATATGATGTATTGGATGCGTGTACTTTTATTTTGGTGTAAATGCAAATATATGATGTAATAAATGGATAAATTAATGATAAATGATATAATAAATGGATGGAAATGTTATGTGATAAATGATGTAATAAATTGATGTATGATATGTGATATGATAGAGATTTATGTGTAAATGAAGATAATGAATGATATATGAATGTTTGATGGTTGTTGAAAATGCAATGATAGAGATTTACATTTTTGAGATTTTATTTATGCAATTTTTTGTGATATGGAAAATATTTTATGATTAATACAAAATAATTTGATTCAAATGTGTGAATGATAAAATGATTATTAACTGCTTTCTAATGTATGCAAATGAATTTGATGATGCAACTATATGATCATGATGATTTTTTTTCAAGTATACTCAATCTATTTATGAGATAAGATAATTGTTAATTTGAATCCTTCACGAGCTTTAGTAGAAAACACTCTGCAGATGCAAAAACTATTATGAATGCAATCTAATTTAACCATGCAAATCTATATGCAAAATATTGGCATTTTAACAGTACTTTTGTGATTTGTATCATCATTGAGATTTTCAAATGTTGAAAGTGAGTACAAGCATCGATGGTAAAATACAAACAATGATGACCTGAGTACTACTTCCATGATTTTTGATATTGCAAGAAAACACAAGCATCTAGGTATAATTAAACTGAGATGACTTGAGTATTTCTTGAGTAAACAGATAAGAATTAACCACTTTCTTATGTGAATTGGAATGTCATCCATGATACTTTTTAGAGCACTTCCCGCGACAATTCACAAACAACAGATAAATAAAATATCATTCTCCTTCCTTGCTTCTCTAGTTCAATAAATCATCAAGTCACTCTAGAGGAATGATAACAATGATCAAAGTACAACATATTCAACTTTTTGCTTAAAGTATTTCAATCATTATTCAGATTAGATCATCCATCCTGATTTTATGATGTCTATGTGTTTCGAGAGTGTTGACCAAAGACCTAACTTAAAGACCTATCTTAGGGGCCTTGGGGCTTGATCAATGGTTAGCCTTGCCTATGTTATACACATAGAGACCATGTAGTTTGACTGACACAGACTCATGTTTTTTGGATTTTTGATACTGACTTTTTGACTTTTTTTTTGGATTTTTTGATGTGATTTGGATGTTTGATGTGTTTCCAATGGTGTTTGATGTTCTATGTTGGGTTTTACTCCAATCAATGTTTTTGTTGCTTTTGTCTTGCACTTGTTTACATCCATTTGATCAAGCTCAATGTTTCATTGCCCCCAATGATGTTTAGATGTTGCCCCCAAGCTAGAGTGAGACATGACCACGTGATATGATATGATAGTGGATGCAAAAATTTTGATGGTAAAAGTAATGACAATGACATGTATCCAAATAGATGGGAGAGATGATTCAAATCACAAATAGTGGTTGTTTCCAGGTTTTCACTACATGTTTTTATTGCACTTTTTCAGTCTTTTTGAATAAAAAAATTGTATTTTTTTTTTAATTTTTTTTTTTATAGTTTTATGTCACCAGGACTCTTGTTTACTAGTTTTTCATCAAGGTACCCATTTTCAAGAACTAATTCATGCACTGGGTGATTCAAGTATACAACTTTCTGAGATGGATACTATTGATAGGTTCATCAAATAGATCCCCTTCAGGTGTAGACAATTGATATGCTCCTAATCTATACACTAATATGATTACGAAGGGAGCTAACTAGTTAGGTTCAAATTTCCCTTTCTTTTCTCTATCCTACCGATTCCTAGGATTTTCCTTTAGGACCAAGTCTCCAACTTGAAAGACTCTAGGTTTAACCCGGTGATTGTAGCTCCTTGACATTCTTTGTTGGTAGGCATTCAAATGATTGACAACTTGCCGATGGCATTCATCTAGTAATTCTAGTTCCTATAGCCTAGAGACTCTATAATCCTCATCTATAATGATACCCTTTAGTGAGACACAGAGTGATGATATTTATACCTCAATGGGAAAGATGGCCTCTGATCCATACACCAAGGCATATGGTGTAGCTCCTGTTGGTGTTCTAATGTTGGTTTTGTAGGCCCATAGTGCAGGATTTAGCTAAACATGCCAATCACGTCCAACATCATTTACCATTTTCTTTAGTATTTTTAGAATTCTCTTGTTTGAGGCCTCTGCTTGGCAATTTCCCTGAGGATAGTACGGTGTTGAGAAATCATGTTGGTTATGGAATTGTTTACATATTTCCTAGATGTCCTAATTTTTTAAAGTCCTACCATTGTTTGTAACAAAGGACTGAGGTACCCCATTCTGACAAATGATGTATTTGAGTATAAAAGATGAGATTTGCTTTCCTGTGACTATTGTCAAAAGAACCTCTTCTATCCATTTTATAAAATATTTTGTTGTTGTGATTATGAACTTGTGTCCATTGGATGAAGACGAATTTATTTTTCCTACCAGGTCTAGTCCCCACTAACAAAAGGGCCATGTTGATGTGAAAGGATGTAACTCTCGTGCTGGCACATGAATTAGATTACCATGAATCTAGAATTTCTGACACTTTTTAACATATTGATAGGACTCCTTCTCCAGGTTCGGCTAGTAATACCCTAAATAGAGGAGTTTCTTAGCTAGGGTTAGCCCACTTGAATGGGTTCCACAAATACCTTCATGGACCTCTTGTAAGGATGTCTTAGATTCATGATGTTCCAAACAACAAAGAAGAGTACCATCTAGACCTTGATGGTAAAGCATGTCAGTTATCAATGTATGTCTTGCAGATTGACGGATAAAGTTACGCCTTTGTTTTCTAGAGAGATCAGGAGGAAGGATATTATCTTTGAGGTAAGTATAGATCTCTCCATATTGTGAGGTTTGAGTGTTGGTTATTTGGAATATGGTCTATGAATCAGTATCATCGTATGAAGGGGTAGATACTTGTTCAACCATAAATTCATAACGACCTTTATTTTTTGGTAATTGAAAAAGGGAAGCAGTTGTCGCCATGGCATCCACAACTTTGTTGTTTGTCCTTGGTATTTTTTTGAATTTGATATCTATGAAGTACTTTTTAATATCATCTATCATTTTCTTATATGGCATGAGCTTCTCATCCTTGGTCTAATACTCATCATTTACTTAATAGATGACAAGCTGTGAGTCCTCATATACTTGCATCTATGTGATTTTCCATTCAATAGCTACTTTGATGTCGATAATCTATGCTTCGTACTCAACCACATTGTTGGTACATGGAAATATTAACTTATAGGATCTTGGTATGGTATTTCCTTGAGGTGTGATAAATATAATTCCTACACCAGATCCTCTTTGTGTATATGATCCATCAAAATAGAGCCGCCATTGTTGTGTTGTAATATTTAGGATGTTTGCATCTAGAAATTCAATGTTTATTGGATGCTGATCTTGCAATGGAGCTTTAGCTAATTGATCTGCTATTACCTTTCCTTTGATGGCCCTCTTGTTCACATATTGGATGTCAAAATCGTTCAAGATCATGACCCATTTTACATTCTCCCTGTTATAGCAGCTTTACTGAGTAGATATTTCAATGGGTCTATTTTAGCTATGAGCCTGACTGTATGATTCAACATGTAGTGTCGCAATTGCTGGGTTGCAAATACTACTACCAATCAAGCTTTCTCTATGAATGTGTAGTTTATTTCATATCTATTGAGAGTCTTGCTGCTGTAGTATATAGCTTGTTCTTTTCCTTCAGAATCCTCCTATGCCAATAGAGCTCCTCAAGAAATGTCGGTTGTTGCGATATATAGTAACAATGGTTTTTCTGTTGTGGGTGGCATGAGTATTGGAGGTGACACCAAATACTACTTTATCTAGTTAAAATTTGTTTCAAAATCATGATCCCACTTGAATGAAACATTCTTATGAAGTAGATGATTAAATTGGTGACTCTTGTTTACCAGTTGGGAGATAAATCTTCTAATGGATTGTAACTTGCCTTGTAGGGACCATAATTAACTGATATTTTTAGGCGGAGGCATCTCCATTATTACTTTGACCTTAGCTAGATCTACATCAATACCTTTCTCTAATACTATGTTACCAAGGACTTTTGATGATGTTACCCTGAATTCACATTTCTTTGGGTTCAACTTGACGTTCAACTTCTCTAGTGTAGTGAATATTTTATCAAGGATTTCTAGATGTCCTTCCTTGGTGTATGATTTTTCTAAGATGTCATCCACATAATCTTCCATGAAAGTATGCATTATGTCATGGAAAATAGTGGTCATCGCCCCCTGATATGTCACACCTGCATTTTTCAACCCGAAGGGCATGAAATTCCAACAGAATGTTCCCCAAGGACAAGTGAATGTTGTATTTTCCTAATCTTCAGGTGCTATTTTTATTTTATTATACCCTGAGAATCCATACATTAAAGATAGCATGGGATGTCCCATTGTTAGATCCACAATTATGTTAATGTTGGGTAAAGGAAAATCATCCTTTGGGCACACCTTGTTTAAATCTCTAAAATATGTACAGATTTTGATGCTATTATTAGGTTTTGATACTGGAACAATATTTGAGATCCATTCTACATAATCTATGGACCTGATAAATCATGCATCCAACAATTTCTTCAACTCAGCTTTAGCCATTAGGGCGATGTGGGGATGCATCTTTCTCAATTTTTGTTTGATTGGTTTGATTCCTTTTGGTAGTGACAGATGATGCATGAGATCTGGATCTAATCTTGGCATGTCAGAATAATACCATGCAAAATTGATGTGTCATTCCTCAAAAAAAAAATTGAATGCAGGCTTCTCCTGTTCTATCATGGATGTTGCTAGATGTAAGATCTTGGCCTTTTCAGTTATTTTGAGATTTATAGACATTGTCAGTTCTACTAGTAATGATGGTTTGTCATGGTAATGCTCTAGGAGAGTGTTAAATATTCCATCCTTTAGTGCCTCATAAAGGTTTCCACTAATGGATACATTCTTTATTTTTTCTTTTTCAAAATCTAATGCTACCTCAGAAAGGTTTTTACCATTAGATTTATTTTTTGTGTTGTCATTTTTGCAACTGGAAGATTTGGCACCCTCCTGTTGTGAAGCATCATTATGAGTGTTATGGATATAACTTGTACCAGGTTCATCACTACAAGGATAGTTTATGATGGCATCATCATTTGAAAAGACTGGTAAATGAATAGGTTCGGTGGGTTCCTAGTCAATAAGTTTGGGATGTCTCAAGGGTAATAAGTCATTATTTTGAGTAAGGTCGACAACTGTGAGTGTTCTGATATCTAAGTGGTCAAATTTTTCAATATGAAGGTCGAGGTCTATTATAGTACTCACCTCCAAGTCATTTGTCTCACTCGATGTCTGATTGTCCTCGCTTGAGTCATCGATATTTGTGGATCCCATAATAAATGGTCTATTTCCTGAACTTTGTCCCTCCTCTCATAAGGGTATATAGGTTTGAATGACATAAATTTGTTTGTCAGTGTATGATGTAGGAGATAAATGATCCCATTCATACTCATTGGAATCTTTGTCAGAACCATCTCTCATTTATAGATTGCTTTCTACCAGTTTTTGAGTTACTTTCTCTTTTGTTTCCCTTGTGTAGCCTAATCATGTTTTGTCTTTAGACTATAGTGTTAGAGGTTGAATAGGTTCTATAATACCATCCTTTCTCTTTCCAATTGGTCCTTGGCCTTCATAGCCCATTTTCTCTAAAATATCCTTCCCTTTTCCATACTAATCTATTTTGATGCTGATACTTGCTGATGTGGAGGCTTCTTCATCCTTATATAGCTAATTGAGAATGGCTTTGTCTTCTTACTCTTCGAGAGTACCTGCTTTAACAAATATTTCATCAAGAGTTGTGATTGGTTGTGATGATATTGGTGTATTTGTTGTGGGTTGTCCATATGATTTTGGTGATGGTAGCAATTGTGACAGGCACAAAGATTTTTCAAGAGAATACTCTCCTAAGCCTTTGTCCTTCAACTGGATCTTATTTGCAAATTGTTGTGATAACTCACTTATAGGACCTTCAATGTTTGATGAAGTTATGTCTGCAATAGTTATCTCCTTCACTTGATCTTTCTTCTCAACCCATTTAGATATGAATTTGGGTTGTCTTTCACTATTGGATGAAGTGGAAGTGTTGACTTCTCTATTATGGGGTACCAAAGTCTCTTGAATTTCTTTTAGGATGTTGCAAATCTATGGATTATTGTTGACAACTAATATTGTGACCTCTTGTCTATTGACTAGAAATTTCAAATGTTGATGGTATGTTGAGGGTACCACTTGCATTTCATCGATCCATGGATGACCCAAAAGTATGTTATATGTTAGATGATCCTTATCCAATACTTGAAAAACAATGTTTTTGACAATCGATCCTACTTGAATTGGAAGTACAATCAACCCCTTGGAATACCTTTCCTCTTCATCATATGCCTTTATTATTATCTTTCTTTTGGCATCAATGGCATTGTCAGAATAGCCCGGTGCATCAGTTAGTTTCAAAGTACAAATATTTAATCTAGCTCCACCATCTATTAATACACACTTGACGCGGTGTTCATGGATTAGAACTTCTATGTGCAAGGTTGCATTGTGTGGGTGATTTAATGACACATCATCTTACTTGAAGAATGATAGACAATGAGGTGTGGTAAGATTTCCCACCATAGCATGGAACTGACAAACATCCAAATTATTGGGCACGGTTATAGCTACTAGAACTTATTTCAAAACTTCTTTAAGTGATAGTGAAATTTTGAGAAGTTCCAAAATGGATATTTGTGCAAGTATCTTTTGTAATTGGTCCACGATGTTGTATTGATGCGATGGGGGAGCAGAATTTTTAGATGAGACTTCTTTTAGCACCACTTTGGATTTCCCCCTTGTCGTTGCATTAATTGGTTGATTTTCTTGTGTATCCCTGATCTTTAAGACATTGATTTGGTTGTATGATGTGTTTGTGCTTGGTATCATGTTCAGGGATTCAATGTCATTGATGTTTGTGTCATCTGATTGATTATCACAATCATTTTTCTCAACCTCAAAAAGGAAATGAATGGTGGTGTCATAGACATATTTTATACTTTTTCCTTTAACATTTGAAGAAGACTCCCTTTTTTGTAGTTGGGTAATGGATTGGTAAATGCACTGTGATCATTGTTTGTTTGATGCCCTTCAACAAACACCTTCTCTGCCTCAATCAAGTCTTGTATCAAATGTTTCAATTGACTACAGTCATTTGTTTTATGTCCCTTATTCTTATGAAAGTTGAAATAATCAGCATCATTCCACCAGGATGGTTTTACCTTTGGCTCCCAATTTTGAGCTTCTGGTAGAGTGATAAGTCTATTTGCAATGAGCTCCCTCATTGTTGATTCCAAAGTTTATCCTAATGGAGTAAATCTTCATTGAGTGGATTGTCTTTGATATGATGGTTGAGATTCCCCATTGTTGGTGTTATTGTTTTGGATTTCATTTTGATTTTTTTTACAGTTGTTGTTGTCAAATTGAATATTGGTTTTGTATTGTCAGTTGTAGCATCAATCCTTCCAGTATTTCTATTTTTCTACCAAAATTTTGGCCTCTCATTGTTTCCATAGTGATTTGTGTTGTTTGGTGTATCATTGTAGTTTTTAATCACTCCTTGTTTGACTATGGCTTCTTCAATTTTAATCCCATTCTCGATTACTTTTTTGAATGTTGGGGAACATTGCAATTCGAGTCTATAACTCATCTGATCATTTAAGTTGTCAATAAATAATTCAATCTTCTCCTCTTCAGGTATAGATTGAGGATATCTAGTGAACAACTTTCTCCAATGTTGTAAGAATGATAGGAATGTCTCACCATTTTTCTATTTCAGATTATATAAATCTTTTATGGTTACATCGTGTTGTATGTTGAAGGAGAATTGGGAGATGAATTTGTTGACCAATTCTTTGTAGGATCAAATCCCTGGTTGTAACTTCGAGAACCATTTCATACAATGGGCTCCCAAACTCCTAGGAAATAACCTCATGAGGTAAGTATCTTAGATTGTGCAAACTTGAGGCTCATTGTCCTAAATTCCCTTACATGGTCAATCGGGTCCAATTTTCCATTGTATTTATCATATTTAGGAAATTCACAGTGTCTCTAGGGGAAAGGTAACATATCCAAACTTGGATGAAAAGGTTAAGGAAAAATGAACTGTAATAAGTATTTCTTGGAGGTTCCCATTTGCATATTTTGAATATGTTGTTGTAGATTTTTCATAATTTGAGTTGTTAAAGCAACCGCTTGATCTGTCTCCTGAGTGTGGTTTGGTTCTGTTTCATTTGTTCTAGGTGTTTCCTTCAACCGATTGATGTTGAAATCTTTCAGAATTTTGGCAGCTAACTCTGCTAACATCAAGAGATATTTCTCCATGTCTCGTTCCAAGACCTTTTCCAAAAATTTATGAAAATTTAGGTCTTGTTGGGTGTATTGTATATCTTCTTGTGTTATTTCATTATTTTCATGTTGTTGGAATCGATAAAAGGGGTTTTCATCAGTCATGTTTGGATTTTCAGTTTCTTTCTCTCTGAGTTTTTGTCTTTGCAACCTTGTTAAGATTGGCATACAAATTTTTGGTTGTTTTCACTAAAATTGAATCCTTTGTGTTGTGATTAATGTCAATTTGATTTTAATGAAGCTAAATAGAATGATGTATTTCATTGATGAGGCTAAGTTGAAAATCTGATTACTGAGTTTTGTTTCGTGAAACTTGACTCAATAATTTAAATTTGTTTTGATAATTTGACACTTTTTATTTTGCAAGATCTAGGTTTATGTTTAAAAAAAAAATTGTCTTGTAAAACCTACATTGTTTCAGGTTTTTAGGACACTGTTTCTAACTAGTAAAAACCTGAGTTTCTAATGGTAACTGATTTGTTAGATGTTTTTGAAAGGTCTCTTTTTTTCAGTCCCATGGAAGCACTAAAAAAAAAGGTAGAAGCACTTTAACAGAACAAAGAAACACTAAAAGGTCTGGTAAAAGCATTTTCCAATAGAGCAAAAGCACTAAAACAGACCACAAATGCGCTATAAGACTAGTCGACAGAAGTGCTATCAAATTGATCAGAAGCACCAAAATAGAAGGCATAAGCACTATTTTTTACTATGAACGCACTAAAAGATAGCACATAAGCCCTAGAATAGAGTGTAGAAGCGTTATGACACTATTTTCCTACAATTTGTTTTGCTATTGATAGAAGCACTGAAATAGATAGAAGAAGCATTGTTTTTTACCATGGAAGCACTAAAATAATGTGTAGAAGCACTATAAAAAATGGTAGAAGAATTGTTTTTGGGATCACAATGTTGTTTAATTTTTCCTCTCCATGAAGAGACTAAATTTTTGTGGTTTGTCGGAGTATTCTATGGTGAGTTGCAGGATGGAAGATTGATGAATAGGTTGACTACGTTTAGGTTCCTGTGAAAGAGCTCTTCTCTGATAATAGGCTTGTGAATACAAGGGTTATAAAGCATAATCATCAGTGTAACCTCTAGCAAAGTCATGAAATCTATGAATAAAGGTCCTACGATGAAGCAAAATATTCCTACTTTGATAAAAGAAATGTCTTCTTTTTAAAAGGTTTCTATAACTAAGTGGTTTCTTGGGTTTTCTGATTCTCTTGGCAAGAGATTTCTTGACAAACTTTGTAGTTTTCCAATCCTTAATCATGTATTTCCTAGTTTGATTTTGTCTAAGTTGTGTTTTTTAGGATGATCTATTATCTGGATTTTAATGATTTTGAAATACACAACAATCAAATGTAGACATTTTTTTTAAGATCTATTGATAAACAAACACTTCAGATAGACTCACTCTTAAGGACAAGTAGGTCATCATTATACTCAATCAGCCCACAGCTTAAAATTGTGTCGACTCACATAGCCGTGTCACCCCCTAGATGGTGGCCGTGTTTTTTTCTTTTCTAGGTGCGTACTCAAAGTTAGATTTTTTTATCCCCTAAGCAAACAGTCCTTGGCAATTATATGGTGAGTGTCTTGGGGGTAGATTCTTCCCTTCTTCGGCATTGTTGAGTATTACAATGTTTGGAAACTAACTCAGATGGATACTACACTATGGTTATTAGAAAGGGTTTACATTCAAAGAAGAAATAATAAACTCCCTCAGGAGACCTCCCAACCTTTAGAAAAAAGGCTTTGGAGATGGTTATCTTGCACACTTTCAGTAAATGAGGATTTATCAGGATTTACTTTTGTTTTATAGTGGGTTGGAAAACCTGGCTTTGGTTGTTCCCACTCAGATCATTCCCATAGGGTGAGTACTTTTTCCCACTATGGTAGGCCTTCTAAAGGATTTAATAAAAGTTGGAAATTGCATAAAGTAAAGGATGAGTCTGGTGTTTTGATCACCCAGTTAAGGGGAGAGCATATTTCTATCACCACACAAACAAAAAAATCAACTTGTTCAATTTTTAGAGCCCAAATGATAATTTCTCATCTATGTGAAGATGTTGCTTCACAATGAAGATATTGCTTCACATAAAGACATGGTGTTCATTTTTAATCCCAAATTGAAATGTTTGCTGACTATCCTAGATTGATAAATTTTAAACTAAATTGAAGAAGTGACTATCCTATGATTGATAAATTTTAAACCAACTGAAGAAATGAAGTTACTGGCCATGGTTGCATCGGATCTGGATAACGATTTGCAGAAGTGTTATAACAAAGATTAAAAGTGCTATAGAAATTCTTAAAAGCACTATAGAAAGTGGCTGAAGTGCTATAAAATCCTTTAGAAGTGCTATAGAAATCGTCAGATGCACTGAAACAACTTTGAAATTTGATAGTCAGACTGTGCTGAAAGCTTTTCGGTTGAAGCGCTAAAACAATCTTCCAAAGCACTATAGTTTTTGTCGAAAGTGCTAAAATAGGTAGAAGTGCTATAGTTTGGCTCAAAAGTGCTGCAAGATCTTTTGATCTCACTAAAAGAGTTACGCTAGATTCTTGTACGACAACTTTTCTGAAAAAACTTGTTAAAAACATGGGGTTTTGCCCCACGGCGAGAGCCAAAATGTAAGTGTGAATAAGTAATAATGAAAGAACAACTAAAACACTTCTTAATGAAACATTATATCAAGATTAATCAACAATCAAACTAATTTAAAAGCATACAAAGCTTGAAAGCATCAAATTGTCTCCTATCTCCAAATATTTATCAAGTTACAAAGGGCTCTAAGATTTGTAAGCACCCTAACTATTTAAAATTCCTATCTAGAGAATGAAATTGATGCTAAATGCAATGATGTGATGATTGATAATGATTTCTAGATGATATGACACTACTGTAAACTATTCTGATAGGAAAACTTGTAAATGAAAGCTATAGTAAACACTAAGATGCTGTCGTGATATGAAATTCTACTGACATCTGCCATTGCTTCTAATTATATTGATGCTATGATTGCTTGATTTTTATTCCTGCAAAGTAATTTTGCATAAAATTGGGATCCATTCTTTGCTTTAGAAGGCTGTATTTATAGATTTATGACAACACATTTGCACAGGGCCAACACAACAAAGGATTTGATTCATTCTGGAGAATTGAGTGGTGAGAGATTGAGAAGCTAGAGAAGCTAGAGTTGATCATGAGGATTGTTCCTCCCCATGAAAACATCAGGAAAGATGATAGGAAAGATCAGAGGAAGAAGATTGAGAGGATTTCCTGCAATTTTGTCCCTGAAGCTTTCCCGTGAATGCCAATTGCATAAATTAGATTTGAAAAAAATAAATTATTTGTGAGTGAATAGAGGAATATTGATTTATGCCTTTATTTGAATAATTTGATTTATTCAATTTTAGCAAAATAGGAAGATTTAATTAAATAAAACAAATATTTGATATTTACTTATTTAATAAAGAGGAATATGATAAGATAATTAAATTACACAAACTATTTAAGTTGTGTATTTAATTTAAGATATAATTTAATGGATAAAGTATAGAACGAATAATAATGATAATAATTAAATAAAACAAATATTTAATTTTTTTTATTTAATTAAGAGTAAAATAATATGATAAAATAGAAGAATTAATAGTGAACTTAATATAAATAAATATTTCTATTTATTTACTAAGTAGATGGACTTAGGATTAATTACTAAAATAAATCATATTTAATTAATTATATTCTCCAGACCATTTTTAGGTGTATACACATCCCATTAAATGAAATTAAAAACTACACAAACAATAGTTTGATTGATGTTATTGGCACTGTAGTGCATGTAGGAATGGTATTGACTATACAAAGAATAGATCAGTCCCAAAAATTTGGAGGACTATTAAACTTAATGATTTGTCATCCTGTTCAATTGATTTTAATTTGTGGGGATCAAATTGGGAAGCAAAGGGTCATGAGTTGGAGAGGTTGTATAGCCCTGGTTCAACTCTCATCCCTGTTAAAAATGCATGTGTTGGGTACTTAAATGGAGCAGTTATGAACATAGCAGCATGGACTCTTCTATATATAAATATTGACATACCAAAAGCACAACCCTTGATCCAACGAGGACATGTTGACCCGCCAACCATTGAGCCCCCTAGATAGTGCCCCAAAACGTTTCTTTGGGAAATGGGAGAGTCATTGTTGCATATATATTGGATCACAACCTTGGCTTGCCAGAAACTTTGCAAGCTACTCTGAAGGAAACAGTAAAATATATAAAAATTGATACATTCTGTTGCGCTACATGTCCATTGTAGGTAAATGGTAGGAAATGTAAGAAAAAGTGTGAACAATCTGAGCAAAATAAATGGTTCTTCCCTAAAAGAAAGACAACAATAGTTGATTGTGACATTCGTTATTTATTGTAGCTAAAGATGGAAGGCCACATAGGTGAGCTTTGGGAAACTGCTTTCGATGAGGCTACGACGAGCCTATTGCAAATGTCAGCAAAACAACTTTACATGTTGCAATATGAGTCTACAAATACAATGAATTTTGAGTCTATTATCAATGCTATCACCTACACCTCATTTGTTCTCACTGTTCTAATTAAAACTCAGACTTATAATTCAAAAACAAGACTTAAAACAATGATAGTGAAAGTTGCAAGGGTTAACTTCAAATTTGAGTGCAAGTTGTTACTATTAGAATTGTCTGCTACTCCGCCTATCATACAAGAATCTCCAGAGATAGTTATTGTGCTGCCTTGAACACCTAAACAACCATGCCTAATTGTGAATTTGCATATTTATTATAGTTTATGTTAACTAGACATTTACTTTGTTTTCTTCCCTCGCACTACTTGTCACATCAAAAAGACCTTTCCTCTCGACTGCTATTGCTTTGTTGTTGGTTTGACTACTTATATATTAAGACAATGAAGTATAACATATAATATATTTAAGAATAAAAGATACAGTTGTTTTCTTTTATATTATTCGTGTTGCTTATAATTTTGATTTGTTTTAAGTGTATACTTCTGATTTAATTTAATGGTGTTTATTTATATAGAGTTGTCCTTTTTAATAGATGTATCAGTATCTACAAATATTCATATATCTACTTGTGTACATGGTTGTGTGCATGTGTATATTTATGTATATATATAGGGTATGTGTAGGATCATGATGGGCCAAAAAGTGGCAATATGATGGGTATGTGGCTGACGACTATTTTTGTACCCAAAATTGATGAAACAAAAAGGGTTTTTAAAGGAGATTCTCAGCTTTCCAACGATATAAATTATGCTTTAATTTAAATTTAATAAGTAATTATTATTCATTTTCTATTCAAATTACGACTAAAGTCCTGATTGATAGGCTGATTGAAAAACATCTATAGCTTTCAAACGGTATCACCTTTTTTGAATCCAAAAAATGTGTCACATTCTATGATTTGCATACTATAGGATTAAAAAAAAAAATTGAATTTCATGAAGTTTTGACCAAGTTAAGGTGGTCAAACATATGATTTTTTATATTTTTTAAAAAGTTGTAATAAAAAAATCATAATTAATTATTTACTTGGAAAAAAATTACAAAAAAATATTCGTCACATCAGGGCATGAGTCCTCTACTTATATCTAAAATATTATAAAAAAATATTACCATGTTATTGTGGTTAGCGTGGTCAAACAGACACCTACTTCTTATTTTTTCCCTAAAATTTACGTACCATTGCATTGAAATTTCAAATTTTCAGCAAATAGATATATATTTTTTTAAACAAACCTAGTAGTTTAGAAAATACATTCAATTTTCTTCAAATTCTATTCTTACATATTTTTGAAATAATATAGATAAATTATTCAATTTTTTACGTCAAGTTGCCTAACTCTAATTTTTCTAAAATTTTTGCCACTTAGGGGCCTGTTTTTTCCATGATGATCTTGCACATACCCTATAGATAAATATACATGCATGCAATTCAAATTTCCCATTGCATACAACTTTCTGATATAGATGTGCATAGATATATATGTGTAATGGATATCTATGTGTATATGCATGCACAATTCAAGGTTTATAGGTGGTTGTGAGTTGTTTTAAAGAGAATATTGTTCTAATCTTATTTTCAATGTTCTCAGTGGATAGAGTATCATGACAAAGTTATGTGTAGATATTTGTGTCTATGGTGTATTTGTCTATGTAAGTATCTATATCAACTGTGGAATTTTTTGATCCTGGTTGGAGGTAATTTCATGTTTTTAGCATCAGATGATGGTGCAAAAGCATTATTTTACAATGGGTGATGGTTGTTTTGTGTTTTCTTTGATCTCTATATTTAAACTTCTACATGGAAATTTATTCCTACTTCCTATCATGTAGCCTTTTGTCTATTGATTGAGAGTCACCATCACATGTAACAAAAGAATGGGTACCTATGTTTCAATTGATATTTACAATTTTGTTGTTAGAGATCTACATCATGCGTTTATTGAAATTTATTTTCTCAGCTGAAACATGTGGTAACTATTTTTCTGTAAAGTAATTACTTAGAACCATGACAACTACACAGAAATCGTACAACAATTAATCATAGGAAATTCGTCACTTGAACTGGGTTTTTTGTGATTATGTGTAGATCTACATTTGTATTTTCCTAGATACTATAGGATACATACCAATAATTAGAGTGCACTATATATCAAACAAGCTACTCATCTCCAACAATATTGTTCATTAGCATCATCATCAAAAGTTTCTCTTCTTTATGGTAGGGGAATTGGTTCTCCTTTCCTCTTCATCTCTATGCATATAGAATCTGCACCATGTCTAAATTCACTTCCTCATGATTTTTATATGTGATATGTAATGGTGGTATTACATATATTTTTTTTATAAATTATAGAGTGATTTAAATGTTGTAATTTACATAATGCTTTCCATGTCAATTTATTAAAAATGTATAACGTTGATTTCCATTGAACAGATTGTCTTAGGTACCAAAGCATTGCCTTCACCATTCATCAAAGTGGTTGACTGTTAATGTTAGTGCTCGGGGGTTTCCTAAGAGCCCATGACACTCCATGACCCAATATGGTGGGGTGGAGAGCAGGCCTCATTTTCTATGTCCAGACTCTAATCCATTCTACACACAAGGTATGTCGAGATTTTATATACTTAGTATGTCCTACTACAACTGTATTGCACGTTATTTGTAATTAAATATATAATTCTTTATATTTTTTTATTTATTGATTATCTACCAATGTTACATTTCTATTACACTATACTTTATATAATCCTTTCATGCTTGCAACTAGACACAACCCAGACAATCATAATTCATGGCCCTTCTAATGCCATTAGATCTTGTTTGGAGTCAACATCGACCGAAACATTGCTTTCACCATTGATCACAGTGGTGGACAATTTATTTTCTAGCTCGGGGGTTTTGTGAGAGTGTACGATGCTCTACAAACCAATATGGTAGGGTGGAAATCAGGCCTTGTTTTGTTGTGCACATACTGCATTCTGCCACATGCATGAGGTATGGCTAAACTATAATTACTTCATTCGTCCCAATACAAGTACAAAGCAAAGTATGTTTTATAACATATAGAAGTTTAATACCTCATGATCGTATTGCATCTTATTTGTAATTAATTGTATAACTCGTTATATTTTCTTATTTATTTATTTCCTACCAATGGTATGTGTTTATTACACTCAACTTCAGATAATCCTTTCATGCTTGTAGCTAGACACAACCCATACAATTGTGCTTCACGGGCCTTCTAATGCCATTAGATCTTGTATTAAGTGAGTAGTGGCTAAAACATTACTTTAACCATTGATTAGAGTGGTCGGCAATTTATTTTCTTCCTCGAGGGTTTGGTGAGAGTGCATGATGCTCCATGAGAAAATATGGTAGGGTGGAAATTGGGCTTTGCTTTGTTGTGTACATACAACATTTTTCCACATGCACCAGGTATGGCTAAATTATAATTAGTTTATTTGTCCCATTACAATACAAAGCAAGCTTTTTTTTATAAAGTATAGAACTCTATGAATTAGACATGATCACTGCACTAAAATTCACACTTTGTATACACATAAGTTGTATATGGTCTCTCCTTTCCACAAAAGGTTTTTCATAGGACTGTAGCTGTGAGTTTTAGCTTTCTGTGGTGAATATTAAAATGGAATAAAATAGTTAATGTTTTGTAGTTTATTATGTTTTGCATAATCACCACACTAAACTTCACACCTTTTTGTTATTCTTGCAGACCATACTACAGCCATAATCTAGAATTTGATGGACTAATGCATTGTAAACAACCTTTCAGAACAATGATAGTGACTACAAAATCAGTAACAATGGTCAAATAGATAATCAGATCCTAATGTACTCTAAATTGATTGTAATAAGTAAAATTCATTTCACCATTGATCAGAGTGGTGGGTAACATATATTCTTGCTTGAGGGTTTGGTGAGAGCCCATCAAGCTCCATGACCCACTATGGAAGGGTGGAGAGCAGGCGTCATTTTTTTGAGTTTTATGTTATATTTTTTATGTATAAATATCTATGCTTCTAACCTAAGATTAAGAGAAAATTCATATGTTTTATGTTATGGTAGCAACAGAATAAAACAATTAATCTTATACACTTTGTGTTCGATTCCATTGGCCACTGTTGCTTATTGTTTTCTTGCTTAAGCTATATCATTTCATTTTCGAGAACGTGTTGTTGATGGATATATTGCTTAATTTATGGCTTCTGTTTTGTGTGAATGGTTGCAAAATAGTTAATTTGGTGTGTTCTTGGTGAATTTTTCCATCTAGGTTGTTGTTGAAACCAATATTAATTCATATATGGTTTTTTTTTTCTAGTGAAGTTTTTGAATCGATCTGTTACTATGAGCTTTTTGTGTTTTGTGTGTTTTTCATGAGGGTCACTATTGAAAGGTGTGTTTTTCTGGCGATAGTTGCAACACAATGAGATAATTAATGTTATATAGGTTGCATTGTTTTAGGGTATATTGTTACATTTTTGAAAAGGGTCTATTGAGAAAAGACTATATAGTTTGTTCACCCCAATATTGTTTGATTTAAATGGTTTTGTCACTATGATTTTTAGTATTTTGTGGGTTTGGCCATCTGGGTGACTGTTGATAATAATATTATTTTGTTTATGGCATTCCTTTTGTGTGAATGGTTGCAATGCAATAAAATAGTTAATGTTATGTGGTCCATGTTGTTTCGCATAGGGAATTGTTCACTATTGTTGTCTACCTTAGCCTATATTGTTTCATTTATTGTTTCCATTTAGCGTGGTCGGGAAAAAGGTGGCTTGAATTGTTTTTTGATTTTTATATCAAGACTATTTGGTGCACCAATAGACAAGGTTAATGAAATGGTATCATATATATAACAGTGAGAAACTGTACCATAGAAAAATGGACCTTTCCCATTTCCATAGTCTATTAGGCCTTCTTTCATAGTGTTGGAGCTATGTTACTTTAATTTTATGATGTATCTTAGCTTGAACATACTTATTTTGGTACTAAAACTCAAAGAATGACGACTTGTGAAAATGTTGTGAAGTGTTGTACGACATTTCTACATTCTTCTAGACTCTATTTAATGCAATTCACCTAAAAATCGCATTTTCATACATCAACAAGTCCTACTTTGAAGTGTTGTAAATTCTTGTAACTAGATTTCACACTTTTCTAGGCATATTTTCCCTATTTACACCCTTCTCATGCTTTATTTTTTCTTTGTATGCCCTCATATGCTTATATTAAGTGTATTTTTGGGTCTTATCCTAACAAACAACATTAAATATGACATTTTCTGTGACACTTGGTTTTAGGTCCCACGTGGGACTCATTCACCAAGGGTGGCGAATGAGTCCCCCTTGGCCCCAAATTCAAAATATTTCAAATTTATTTCACGATTTTACTAAAAATTCACTTCATATCAGCCTGTGATGAGGTATGAATGGATACTAAGGCACAAGATTTCTATAAATAGGCATTTTTCACCTCATTTTACATCTCACATTCTCTCATTCACTTAAGCATTCATAATTCAAGTAATTTTCAAGCACTCAAGCATTTTGTATCTTCAATTCAAGCACTTTGGAGTAGCCTTTTGACATCACTTCAGATTTGCATATTCAAGGTGGTGGTAAGTTTACAATACTTTCATGTTGTTCATTTATCATTCTTCATGCATGCCATTCATTTCAATTGGGTTTAATTACTAAAGTGGGGTTTGACCAAGGCAAACCCCTATTCACTAATCCCTCAACATTTTCCCCCTTTGCATGTGTCTTTGCAGCCTTTGTTTTGCAGATTTGACAGGTTTAAATTTGTTGAAAACTAGATTTCAAGTCAACTAGGCTCTTCAAATCAACTCATCACCTATTCAAGCAATTTGAGTGACTTTCAGCCCATTTTCTGCAGAATTGATCCTAACAAGTTGTTATTCAGTCATTTCCAGATCTGGAGTAGTAGTGTTGACCCTTGACTTTTCAGAAATCTTGGGGAGAACTAATTAGCCACCCTTGGTGAATGATTCCCACTTGAAATCTAGAAATCTACATTTTGACACTTTTTCAATAGTAGGAGGACTGATTCGCCACCCTTGGTGAATGAGTCCCATTGTCAAAAGTCAAAATTTTTGATCAACATTATAGACATGCCATAAAGCTCACACATCATCCAAGTGGATTCATATTTTACCCTATACTTTGTGTTTTGCATATTTCTTTCTATCTCTTCATATTTCATAGTTTCTGCATATCACACCATGTTTTCAAACATGGCATAAATCTTAGTTTTGCATGCATTTTAGATTATCTTAATCAGTCAATTGCACTTAGTTTAGTTATTTTACATCATATCACATTACAGATGTCCTTATTTGAATGAACATCTAGCATTTTAGGATCTAAATATCTCTCTTTCTATGTGAAAAACTTAGGAAGAGAGCAAGCATTTCAGGTCCTAAAATCTATGTTTCTTTTTGGTGAACCCGACTTTTGAAGATTTTTAAAACTTTTGATTGCATCCATACATTGCATCCTAGTTTTCATTTTCATTGCAATTGAATTAGGACATTGATTTGTTATTGCATGCTAGGATCTTTCATTTTGCATTAGTGAAAAACTCATTTGGTTTTCATTTTTGCATTCAATCTCATTGAAAAAACTGAAATTCAACATTTTGTGCCTATTTGTGCATTCTAAAAAGCATTTAAATCATTGTTAAAATTCTGAAAAATATAAAAAAATTCCATCCTGGGACTCATTCGACACCCAGGGTGAATCAATCCCTCTACATATTTTAAACATTACTTTTTCATTTTTTTAATCATTTTCTTGCATTTTTGTTTCCTGTATTCATATCTCTGTTATAGTTAACATATTTTCTATTATTTTATTTTCACATTCTTAGATTAATTTTTATTTCCATCCACCTTTCCTTCCTAGTACTTGCATGAGTGTTTGGTGCCCTATTATTTAGTGAGATGAAGTTATAGACTCATGGCATCCCACAATAACATTTTCGTTGTGCACCTTGGGATCTCATGAGCTCCTACTCTTGGTATAGAAAATGGTGCATTAGGCCTTGACAATACCACTTACATGCCTTCACCTTTCCATCCTATGCATGTTGACAATCAAAACAAGTTTCTCTCACAAGAAAAGGTTATTAACATTCATGAGGACTTTGCACATTTACAGCAAGACTTGTCACTTGAAAAAATTTCCACCACTGCTATACTTGCTATTGAGAACCTTCATCATTTAATGGAGAGTGATGATGGCTTTCATGCTTTAGAAAAAATTTCTGAGATTTACAATAAACATACTTCTTCCAATACTCCATCAACAAACATTCTTGTTACCCAAGAAACATCTCAAGTTCCTCCTCCTTCAACCATAGCTTCCATACCAACTTACACCAATCTACAAGTCCATGCAACTTTACATCAATCCAATTTTTTTGGTACTTCTTTCATGATTTCCACTATCATTCCTACACCTTTTGTGGCATCACAACCTCCTTCCACCACCTTCACACCCCTTCATATTCCTACCACTTCTCCTAACATCACTTATACTCCACCATTTTCCCTTCCACCTCAACCCCATTATCCTAATCCCTTCATGACACAACTCCACAACACTGTTTCATCCATGCAACACCAACTTGCCACCATTAGCCAAGCTCAAACTACTTCAACCACATATCTTTCTTGTAGTAGCCCCTTATCATTAGAAATATTATGTACCCCAATGCCACAAGGGATAGAAAGACTAATATTTGAGAAATATTGAGGCAAAGGAGATCCTATCGGGTATGTGCAGGATCATGATGGGCAAAAAAGTGGTGATATGATCGGTATTTGTAGGGTATGTAGATGAACACTTTTTTTAAACCCAAAATTGATGAAATGAAAAGGGTTTTTAAAGGATATTCTCAGTTTTCCACCAATAAAAATTATGCTTTACTTTGAATTTAATAAATAATTATTATTCATTTTCTATTTGAATTACGACTAAAGTCCTGATTGATAGGTTGATTGAAAAACATCTATATCTTTCAAATGGTTTCACATTTTTGGTATCCAAAATATGTATCACATTCTATGCTTTGCATACTATAGGATTATAAAAAGAAAATTTAAATTTCATGAAGTTTTGACCAAGTTAAGGTGGTCAGACATACGAGTTTTTATATTTTTTAAAATTTGTAATAAAAAAATCATAATTAATTATTTACTTGGAAAAAAATTACAAAAAAATATGCATCACATCCATACATGAGTCCTCTACGTATGTCTAAAATCTTATAACAGATTATTATCATTTTATTATGGTTAGGGTGGTCAGATAGACACTTCTATATTTTTCAATGAAATTTAAGTACTACTACATTGAAATTTCAAATTTTCACCAACTAGATTTAAAAATAAAAATAAACCTAGTAGTTTAGAAATTACATTCAATTTTCTATAGATTCTATTCTTACATATTTTTGAAATAATATAGATAATTTATTCAAATTTTTAAGTCAAGTTGCCTAACTCTGATTTTTTTAAATTTTTTGCCACTTAAGGGCCTATTTTTTCCATGATGATCCTGCACATACCCTATCAACCATGTCAATGCTTTTACTTCCTTGTGTTGTCAATGGATTTTCTTACATTTATGTTTCATGTATTCATATCTCTGTTACAATTAGCAGATCTTCTGTTATCTTCATGTTGCATTGTTAGATTAGCTTGCATTTCCATTCACCCTTCCTTTGTGGTACTTGCATGAGTGTTTGGTGCCCTATTGATAATACTTTAGTCAGTATAAGTTCTAGACTCATGGCATCCCTCGATAACACTTTTGTTGTGGACCTTGGGATCTCACAAGCTCCTACTCCTGGTATGGACAATGGTGTGTTAGGCCCCGACAATGTTCCATGCCTTCACCTTTCCATCCTATGCATGTTGACATTCAAAACAAGTCTCTCCTACAAGAAAAGGTTATTAACATTCAAGAGGACTTTGCACTTTTACAACAAGACTTGTCACTTGAAAAAATTTCCACCACTACTATATGTGCTATTGAGAACCTTCATCGTTTAATTGAGAGTGATGATGGCTTGCATGTTTTAAAACAAATGTTGAGATTTAAAATAAAAATGCCTCTTCCAATACTCCATCAACAAACATTATTGTTACCCAAGAAACATATCAAGTTCATCCTCCTTGAACTATAGCTTCCATACCAACTTACACCAATCCGCAAGTCCATAGAACTTTACATCAATTCAATTTTGTTGGTACTTCTTTCCCAATTTCTACTAGCATTCCTACACCTTTTATGGCATCGCAACCTCCTTCCACCACCTTCACACCCCTTCATATTCCTACCACTTCTCCTAACATCACCTACACTCCATCACCCTTTTCCATTCCACCTCAACCCCATTATCCTGATCCCTTCATGACACAACTCCTTAAGATTGTTTCATCCATGCAACACCAACTATCCACCATTAGTCAAACTAAAACTACTTCAACCACATATCTTGTTCATAGTAGCCCCTTATCATTAGAAATATTACATACCCTAATGCCACAAGGGATAGAAATACTGAGATTTGAGAAATATGGAGGAAAAGGAGATCCTATCAACCATGTCAATCCTTTTACTACCCTGTGTTGTGATTTTTTCCTTGCCAATAAACTTTTATCAAAACTCTTTCCAAGGACCTTGAAAGATATTGCTTTCGATTGGTTTTCCAGCTTGGCTAATCATTCCATATGTTCATTCAATGAATTAGCATAAGCTTTCATTAATCACTTTCAAGTGCACATGACAGCTAAAAAGAAAATGGCTGACCTTATAAGATGTAGACAAAACATTGATGAAAAAGTAATAGATTTCATCTCTCATTACCAGTCCTTATATGCTCAAGTTGATGTCCAAAATCTAGATGCACATCTGCAGAAGATCTTTAATGAGAATTTGCAAACTAACCTTAAAGATAAGCTTACAATGATGAAATTCTCTTTATTCATGCATTTATGTACAACCTTATGTTAATATCAAATTTTGGTTTCCAGTCGAGAGTCAAAATCCACTATTAGTCAAATTGACAAAAATAAAAACAATAATCAACACCAAAACAACACACACCCCAACCACAACCAACTTCACAAGTTCAGAACTCAATGGCCAGCTCTAAAACAACCGTGCCTTTTCATTACGGTGATCCAAACAGACATTTCACACCTTTACCTGACACACTCCATCAGACAATGACACAACTTATCCAAAAATGCATGCTTACTTTACCACCTATTCGACCACTTGATCCCAACCAACCCTTACCACCTAGCTTCAAGCCTAATGCTTATTGCCATTTTTGTAGAAGTTGACAAACCAACTTTAGAGCCCAAGAACACCTGCATGAAAAGAGATACCTGTCATAGGGAAGAGAATGGAGAAAAAAGAAAGAGAGGGTTTTGAAACTCTAAAATATGAAAAATGTATTAATTAGAGAGTAAGATAAAATACAATGATCAATCCTTATAAAAGGAGATTTTGCAACCCTAATAGGTAGACATTTAATAGTTAATATAATTATTAAATGTCACAATATGCAAACTAAAGTGAAATATTAAGAGAAGAATAAAGCTAACTTAATTAACATAATTAAGTTAAAACCTTTACTCTAACACCCCCCCTTAAGATGAGCAAGAGTGCAACTACAAATGTGTGCAAGAAAGCAAAGGTAACTACAATGCATGAAAGCAAACAAGGGTCCCGACAACTAGGCCTGATTAGGTACCCAAATACATCCAAATCTTTGTAAAGTGGAGAAAGGGAGAAAACCTCATGGGAGCAAAATTCCCCTCCAAGAAGGGAAAAGAAAAGAATGAAATGCACTAATGAAATAAGGATAGGAGGTGGATTACATGATACCCCCCATAGACAACTTCTATCATATAAGTACATATACAATGGTCTCCATAGGAGAGATATAAAGAGACAAGAAGGCCCCCCCACAATGAAGAGACTCATGTCGCAATGGTGGATGCCTGATGTAGAATCCAGAAAGAGATCCTGAAGCAGAAAATAATATTCCTTCCCTTGGGAAGAAATGGATCCAAAGGAAGATGTCGAAGAAACCCTGTGAAGAGTGATGAACCAATCTGTCTCAAGATGTGTGCCATGATAGGATGTTGAAGAATCTCTCTGTTTGAACTGAAACAAATGATGCCAAATCCAAATTGATGCGGAGAATCCTAAAATGCAACCTCTAAATGCATGGATAATGGTGGGTGTACAATGATAACTTCACTGTCAAGGAAGAGGAGATGAATGTCCTCAAAATAATCCTCAAGATCTATAGTGTGAGACTCAACAAAAAAAAATGTGTCTACAAGATAAGAATCCCATGATGTAGCAAATAATGAATGATCAAGATGGTCAAGATGCTGAATTGAATCCATAATGTGGCAATACTAATGTCATCAGGAATTTTTTCTCCATTCTCTTCCATGTGACAGGTATCTCTTTGCATGCAGGTGTTCTTGGGCTCCGAAGTTGGTTTGTCAACTTCTACATGGTATCAGAGCATAAGATAAAATACAATGATCAATCCTTATAAAAGGAGATTGTGCAACCCTAAAGAAACCCTAATAGGTAGACATTTAATAATTAATATAATTATTAAATGTCACAATATGCAAACTAAAGTGAAATCTTAAGAGAGGAATAAAAGTAACTTAATTAACATAATTAAGTTAAAACCTTTACTCTAACAATTTTCATCATCAAAATGGCCATGACACCAGACATTACAAGTGTCTTAAACATCTAGTTCAAGACCTCATTAACCCAGGTGAATTGACCATTATGGGTGTTAATGATCAAGGCAATAAGTCTGTTGCACCCCCTAACCAAAATCTCTAAATCTTCACCAACCCTATGCCTAAACACACCACCTCATTCATCAAGGCTAGTGAACCGTCAAAGCCTAATGTAATGACTGTGGCTACACATGCTTAATAACTTGATACATCTTCTCTTGTTTCCCAAGCTAGTCCTATGGATGAACTTGTTGCTACAATAGATGTTATCCCTTGTAAAGGCCAAACCACTCAATCTCTTGATATTATTTTTCTCCTAAAGACATACTACCAAAGCTTCTTGATGGTCCTCTCTACCTAGCTAGTAGAATCTATGATAAACATACTAATGGGATATTAATAGATCCCGCTTTTGGTGATAATGTGATCATAGAGGAGTTCCTAGTATTACATGACCTATATCAAGATAACTATGATCTACCAACTGCATGGATTAAAACACATCATGATTTTGCATGCCCTACAATTAGATCAATTGTGTTACCTTTACAAATAGGACCTAATACTTTGAAGGTAACATTCTCTATTATTCCATAATTCGACCAATTTCATTTGAGGCTAGGCCTTCCTTGGCTTCACTCAATGAAAGCGGTCTCATTAGTCATTCACAATTGGTTAAAGTTTCCACATGGAAATGAGGTATTCACTGTAAACCATAGTGGCTTTAATCCTTTTTCTTCCAAAGGTAACTTTTCATTAGAATCCTTTTGGTCTGAACCCATGGAACCTATCACTCCTCGTAAGGACTTCTTTTACATTGCTTATCAGAAGTTTATAGCCAAAAATATTGTTGAATTATCCCTTCATAACACACGTTTGTCCACTCCCACTCCTCCTATCATCAATGAAACCATTATTACACCTACATCTAATATTCAACAAACCATCACACCCTTTGACAAATCTCTTCCTAGTACTTCCCAGCCATCATCTAAATGATCAAGAGACCAAGAAATGATTCCTGCCTCACTTCCTCACAACAAACAAATATATAAAGAAAAAGAGACAGTGATTGATCCTTCCCCTTCGTTTTCTTCTACTATTCCCCTTTTAGAAGTAGAAGAACCTATGTCGATTCAACCTACTCCAAAATAGAATTAAACAGAACTATGCTGCTCAGGAATGCCAGCGTCATCATTGTCTCCTAACTCATACTGAAACAAATCATGACAACCAATCTTTACCTTTGATAGAAGAAATAAATGACCATCTTGACCAACCACATGAAAAATCAATCCAACAATTACAACAAAATGAACACATCCAACCCACACTCTTGATACATCCATTCGTAGAAGAAACAATAAACAATGACTTGAACTCTTTATTTTCATCTACAATGAGCTTAAATGATAAATCCTCTCTAACAAGTGAATAACCTGGTATAAATCCTAGTTCATCTCTTGTGATTCCTCCTTTAAATAGTCAATCACCTTCACATTTAACTAAACATGATTGAGAGGCAAATGACTTGATGGATGATCTACATTTTCCTACTTAGTCTTTTTCTTTACATCCATTTTCCTTTTTCTTGCCATGTATGTATTGTGTTCCCCCATGTAGACATCGAGAATATACTGATTGACATTGTGCATCTGATCCTAACTTACGAATATCATTTATTCCTGAATCATCCCTCAGTCTAACCATTTAATCAAATTCCACTATCTGATTAAATTCATCAATATTCATCTCTTAATTAAATAAATCATTTTTTCTAATTAAGTTATTTTCTCTTGTTAATTAAATCAATCCATCTGATCTAATTATCCCTATTTAATTAAAAATCAATTTATTTAATTAAATCTCTAAAGTCTATCCATTAAATTAAATAAATTAAACCCTTATTTGATTTAATCTAACACCATCCCTTTTAATTAAATAAATCAAAATCCTTATTTAATTAGCCTCTTATCATATTCCTCTATTATTTGATTTAAATAAACCCATAAATCTAAGTCAAATAAGTCACATCATCTAATCTCTCTCATTAAATTAATTAACCCTTAATTAATTTAATCTCATCTCATGTCACATCCTCTAGATAATGCAAGTTGCACATGAAAATAGATTTAATTCATTTATTAAATCTCTATTTTCCTCACAAGGCATCTTTTGGAATATTCTCTCAATTTGAATTCAAAAATTCAAAGTTAACATGTACATCCAACAAGGTAATCAATTCATCTTACATGTCCTTTGCCTTGAGCCAAGTGGCATTTATTGCATTTTCCCTTCCCTCTTTCCTATCATTTCAACAAATTTGAAATTCAAATATTGGCATTTATTGGCACAAACCCCAAATCTTGCACATCCATCATCCATTCATAGCTTGAAAAGTGGTATCATATCATTGGATGAATGTTAGTCCCACATTGCTAAAATTTGGACATTCATCCATCTTGAAATCCTATAAATGAAGAGCTCCTCTCCTCATTTATCCATCCACAATCCAAGCAAAGTTACCATGCTCAAATATCTCTTGACTTCCATCCATCATTGAGTTCTTAGCTAGGCTTTTTGCAGATTTTGCTTGGAGTCTTCATCTTTCATCAACAAAGTGGATCAACATCATCTTCAACATATCAAGATTTCTTCATAGGGATTGGGAAAGGGCCAATTTTCACATCAAATTGGCACCAATTCCCCCATGGGATCATGTGTTTACTTTTCTAATTAGGATTTTATCTTGTTTTTGTCATTTGCATTGTGTTGTTCAATATTTTCTTCCTAATTTGAATTTGTAAATAAATTTCATGGGGAATCCTTGTTTTAGCTTGCAATTCCTTGATTAACTTGTTTACTCATGTTGTTTTGCAGGTACTAGGAAAAGGGTTCAATCAGGTTCATTCATCAAGTAAACTAGGTTCTACATTAGGTCCATTCATCAATTAGTCAACTTCACCTTCATCCATTCATCAGGTAATCTCATTAATTTCCATATCCTAAGGTCATTAATTTAAAATTAAATAAACATTGTCATCAACCTTTTAATCAAATAAATCAAACATTCATTTAACTAAATCATAATGCACATTTCATCCTTTTTTGAATTAAATAAATCAAATATTTAAGTCATAAAAGTCAAACTCACCTAATCATCATTAATCTAATCTAACAATGATTAAATGTTAATCCTAACCACTTGGATTCTCTAGATTTTCTCATTTGCACAAATAAATCAATTTATTGACTTATTAAAATCATCATTTTCACTCAACATGGCATTTATGGGGAATATTCCCTCAATTTTGAAAAATATCACAAGTTGACTTGTCCCTCCAACATTGCATTTATTTCTCATTTTTTCTTGTCCCCCTCTCAAAATTTATTGCACAAATTTGAATTTGAAACTCCCTCTCATGGGAACATTTCCCAAATCTTACTCACCCTTCAGCCTATCATAACTTGACAAGTGGCCTCCTTTCATTAGCTTACATTTAGTCCCACATTCACCCATTTGGCCAATCTCTCATCAAGAAAATATATAAATAAAGGCCTTAATATCCATCAACTCATCTACAACTTATGCAAAGTCACTCTCTTGGTTTGACAATTGATTTTACTCTTCATCTCCTTTGCATCTCATCATTTTAGCTTTTGAGCAAGGATTGGGAAAGGTTTATTTGCACATTTGACACCAATCCACTATGGAATAGGTACAAGGCATAAAGATACAACAAAACTGAGGAAAGTGAGGAAGGCAAGGAAAGCGAAGGTGAAGCAAAGAAGAAAAAAAAAGGGAGGAGAATGAAGATGACGTTTTGGGAAGATTAAAGTGTTTTTTTTAACACTTTAGTGTTTGTTTTAAACAATTTAGTGTTTGTTTTAAACACTTTTTTACAAAATTGTTTATCTTTTCGTTTTAGGACACTAATTTTTGTTTGGGTTTAAAAATAACACTTTGATTTTTCATTTGCAAAGGGTTGAAATTGAAACTTAGACACCTACTAGATTTCAATTTGGGCTAAAATTGGACAAGCAACTTCACACTTGATATTGGTGTTTTTAAAATGAATCAAATCATTGCTTTGAAGGATAAAATGAATGTCTGCCTTTATTGTTTTGTAATTATTTACACAAAGTAATATCATCAAAAGACGTATGCGCTTCTCTCGCACCTCACGGCGATCTTGAGAATCAAAAGGCTTTTGGTGACATTAAGTTGTGTAAATAATCTCCCATACACACTTTGATTTGGGTTTAAAATTGAACATCTTGTGCGAGTGTGAGTAGAGAATCATCTCCTATATTATCTTTCTTTGAGTTGTCAAAGATTGATCGAGTTATAGATTTTGTCTTTGCTTGCTTTTGTTTATCCTAGAGGGTATGCCTTGGGGAAAAAGTACTCACCCAAGTGAATGACTCAACCGGTAACACTCTATAGCCAAGAGTATTTCTAGCCGGGATATAAATATGGGTATTGGAAGAAATGCCAGTATCACATGGTTGATTCTGACAAGATGGATCCGAAAGGGGACTCTTGTCGTATGGGTCAATCTCCACGAACGGAAAGTCCTTACTAGAACCCATGTGCTAGAATTTTCCAAAATCTTTAATCTATTTATTGGTGCAAGAACGGTCGTTCTGAAGCTGCCCCATACTTTTACAGTCTTTAGTATAAATGGAAAACATGCCATGGGAGTTTCATGGGTGTTGATGCTTGGCTGCCCCGTATAAGTGAGTACCATGGAGGGGAGCCAGTGGGGTCAAGCATCTAACCATTCACTAAAGATAAGTGTAGTTGGACTTGTCCAAGTGGGGACTCAACAAATATTGTCTTACACATCCATAGGGTTTGTACTTGTTCTTGATTTCAAAACACAGTGCTTTATTCGAAAACATGTGCAAACAAACATTCAACATGATCCTCAAAATATCTATTTGTCAAGTCAAAGTCCATCACAATAAGTACAACGCCATCCTGGTCCTTTATACCTTGATAAATCATGCTTAGGCGTGCTATCAAACATAAAGTAAGTGACCCTTTTAAAATCCCAATCCTTGATAAAGCAAATCATCCATCTATCATCATCATAATCATCTCTCATAAGGTTGGATTGTTGGATCCTCTTGTCATCATCTAATGTCTTCCACACTAACACCACAGCCGAAAAAATTAACCATCATCACCAGTGCATTCATATTGCATCCATAAACCATCAGTATTCTGCATATCATCTCGCATGCATAATCATCATCATAGTATAGATCTATTAGTCTAAGCATCTCCTAAATCATCATAGTTGCATAAATCATACATTTCCATAATCACAACATATCACATCATCAATCTCATCCATCTTACAACATATCATCATTTAAGTTGTTTAAGATAATATAGATTTGTTATTCTAAGCATCTTAAAATCCTCTCATTTGCATCATCATCCATAACCATCCATTTTGAACCTATTTATTGTGAGATCGGCCTTCAAATCAAATCTTTTCACTCAATCTCTCAAGGGGGCAATGTACCAGTGTACTTTTCGCTGGGGCATCCGAAAAAAATATTTTAAAAAATTGAATTTTGATCATGGCAAGTTTATTCTTTGAACCAACACAACAAGTACATTTCTTGAAAGAGGGGCAAAATGTAGACATACAAAATTAACATTATGCATTCAATCAGGTTCATTCATCAAGTAAACTAGGTTCCACATTAGGTCCATTCATCAATTAATCAACTTCACCTTCATCCATTCATCAGGTAATCTCATTAATTTCCATATCCTAAGGTCATTAATTTAAAATTAAATAAACATTGTCATCAACCTTTTAATCAAATAAATCAAACATTCATTTAATTAAATCATAATGCACATTTCATCCTTTTTTGAATTAAATAAATCAAATGTTTAAGTCATAAAAGTCAAACTCAACTAATCATCATTAAACTAATCTAACAATGATTAAATGATAATTCTAACCACTTGGATTCTCTTGATTTTTCCACTTGCACAAATAAATCAATTTATTGATTTATTAAAATCATCATTTTCACTCAACATGGAATTTATGGGGAATATTCCCTCAAGTTTGAAAAATATCACAAGTTGACTTGTCCCTCCAACATTGCATTTATTTCTCATTTTTTCTTGTCCCCCTCTCAAAATTTATTGCACAAATTTGAATTTGAAACTCCCTCTCATGGGCACATTTCCCTAATCTTGCACACCCTTTAGCCTATCACAACTTGACAAGTGGCCTCCTTTCATTGGCTTACATTTAGTCCCACATTCACCCATTTGGCCAATCTCTCATCAAGCAAATCTATAAATAAAGGCCTTAATCTGCATCAACTCATCTACAATTTATGCAAAGTCACTCTCTTGGTTTGAGAACTGATTTTACTCTTCATCTCCATTGCATCTCATCATTTTAGCTTTTGAGCAAGGATTGGGAAAGGGTCACTTGCACATTTGACACCAATCCACTATGGAATAGGTACAAGGCATAAAGGTACAACAAAAATTAGGAAAGCGAGGAAGGCAAGGAAAGCGAAGGTGAAACGAAGAAGAAAAACAAAAGGAGGAGAATGAAGATGACGTTTTGGGAAGATTAAAGTGTTTTTTTTAACACTTTAGTGTTTGTTTTAAACACATTTTTATGAAACTGTTTATCTTTTCAATTTAGGACACTAATTTTCATTTGGGTTTAAAAATAACACTTTGATTTTTCATTTGCAAAGGGTTAAAATTGAAACTTAGACACCTAGTATATTTCAATTTGGGCTAAAATTGGACAAGCAACCTCACACTTGATATTGGTGTTTTTAAAATGAATCAAATCATTGCTTTGAAGGATAAAATGAATAATGTTCCTTTATTGTTTTGTAATTATTTACACAAAGTAATGTCATCAAAAGACGTATGCACTTCTCTTGCGCCTCACGGCGATCTTGAGAATCAAAAGGATTTTGGTGACATTAAGTTGCATAAATAATTGCCCATACACACTTTGATTTGGGTTTAAAATTGAACATCTTGTGTGAGTGTGAGTAGAGCATCATCATGTATATTCTCTTTCTTTGAGTCGTCAAAGATTGATTGAGTTACAGATTTTGTCTTTGCTTGCTTTTTTTTATCCTAGAGGGCCTACCTTGGGGAAAAAGTACTCACACAAGGGAACGACTCAACCGGTAACACTCTAAAGCCAAGAGTATTTCCAGCCGGATTATAAATGTTGGTATTGGAAGAAACACCAGTATCATGCGGTTGATTCTAACAAGATATATCCAAAAGGGGACTCTTGTCGTATGGGTCAATCTTCACGAACAGAAAGTCCTTACTAGAACCCATGTGCTAGAATTTTCCAAAATACTTAATCTATTTGTTGGTGCAAGAACGGTTGTTCTGAAGCCGCCCCACACTTTTACGGTCTTTAGTAGAAATGGAAAACATTCCATGTGAGTTTCATGGGTGTTGATGCTTGGATGCCCCGTATAAGTGAGTGTCGTGGAGGGGAGCCAGTGGGGTCAAGCATCTAACCATTCACTAAAGATAAGCATAGCTAGAATTTTCCAAGTGGGGATTCAACAAATATTGTCTTACACATCCATCGGGTTTGTACTTGTTCTTGGTTTGAAAACACAGTGCTTTATTCGAAAACATGTGCAGACAAACATTCAACATGATCCTCAAAATTTCAAACCCTTTAGGAGGCAAATACCACTAACTAAATTCTCATGTTATTGCTTTCCCTTGGGATTACATCCTTAGAGGTTTCTAAGCACTTGAATTTGCATCTCAATTTTCCCACTAAAGGTAAACAATAGGTATCCCTTGCCTTAAATTCATCAAAGTTTCACATAATATACATTGTGAAATGAGACGAAGTTGAGACATTGGACATTTAGTTTGAAAGCTAATCAAGAGTGTGTTTGTGGTAAAAATAATCCATTAAGAAAAGACTAAAAACAATTGGACCCCACACATGTGTCTCCAATGATTTCACGCAAAATCAAGATCAAGAAACCAAAGGTGAAAGCCCTTAGTCCCTGTGAATAATGTCTCTCTATGTTATACGAAGTCAGACAAAGACTACTTTTCAACTTTTACAAGAAGGCTTCAAGGAACAATCCCAATTTGTATTCATTCTATTACTGACAAAACCTAAATATTTTCAGAGAGTTTGAACATCTTGTTTAGAGAAAAGCTTGTTCTTCAATACCTAGGTCTAGGAAAACAAGGTGTCTTTTTTAGTTTCATCTTACTATCAAATCAAATCAAAATCCGTTTCATCCATCCTTTGAATCATCAAAACAAAAATCATCTCACAATCACCTTTTGGAAAATCTTGAGATCATCCTTAATACTAGGCTTTTTGGAAAAATCAAAATTCATCAAAAATCATTGAGACTAAATCCTTGAAAACATTATCAAAATCACCTTGTTTAGCTTAGTATATGTAGATGAATCCTTCGTCATATGCTTAGTGAAACTATCATCTTGTTTGGATAGGTGTGGATAGATGCATCCTTCTTCCCGCACATATTCAAATTATCATCCTTTGATCAAGTCTATCCCTTAGATAATCATGCAAACATCTTAGGGTCTATTTGTTCAAAATCAAAATCAAAATCAAAATCAATCAAGGAAAAATCCCAAAATCAAAATATGGAACATATCCAAAAGTCCCAAAAGCCTAGTAGATTTACCAAAAGATCATAACATCCGCATCATCCATCCCTTGCATCATCATCATATCATCTTTCAATCTGCAAGATATCCTAAAAAATTTCACTTTGGGGCATAAAATAAAGATTGATCCAAAGAATCAAGATTCATCTCCCATTCTTAAAAATTGATCCTTGTTTTATGGTTCAAACTAGATCTCAATACAAGAAGAGCATGGAAGCCAACAAAGAAACACCCGCTTCAAGTGATCTTAGTCAAACCACTCCTAAAATGAATCCTATTGGGTCTGGAAATCTCACAATTAACCTTCGAACATCATCAAAAAATCCACAAGAGGAAAACCAAGGAGAGGATCTTACCTTTGGAATGTCTCACGAAGAAATAATTGAAATTCTCCAAAATCTGAGGAACCATAAAATCATCAACATCATGATGAGGCTTAACCCTTCATTATACATCCTTGAACTAGCGAAACAAGGGGCCAAACTACCTTTGGATTTTGATGTAAGTACCATAGTGTAGACATCATTTCCTCCAATCTCATCCACCATCCCCATCTCATCTACACCCCCATCCCAAAACATCATGCAAAACATCCCACAAATTATGATATCATTTGCTCCAACACAACCCAATGTCAATAAGGGAAATGAATTTATTAATGCTATTCAAACACACCCCCTTGTTAATAACCAAAGCTTGGATGCAAACACTACCTTGGAGAAAAACATACCCAAAAACCCATTACACAAGAATGTTCCTCTCACCTTCCATCATGATCCATCATCATCATTCTTTCATGCAACGCCTCAAACCCCTCTCCTCACAAATCCACAAGAAGAGGGAGACATGTTCGGACTAGGGGGCATTTTTGACACCACAACATTTTCACAAGGACTCGCACCCCTTACATTTCCACCTCTCCCACCATTTCCATTGTCATCTACACCACTCCTTGGTTTAGCGCTTCCCCCTCTACCAAGTATTGATCAAAACAACATCCCAACCATAAATCAAAACATTATGCCAAATGCTCAAAACTTATTGTTGATATCACAACAACAAGCGATAAACACACCCATAACATCACAAAGCATGGTCTCTCAAGGGCCAATCACATCAACGACGCCACTCATCACTCAAACCACCACACCAACAACACCATCCACCAATCAAATAATCAACACGACATCACCATTCACCACTACCACAAACGCCATTCCGAATCCACCACCACCCCCACCACCACCAACTTCCACCACATCAAGTCAATATAATGCAGCATTGCAAGTTTCTTTTCAAAGAGGATACCAACAAATGCAAAAACAAAAAGTCATATACGTAGTTGTTGAATAAGCCGCTCAAGCTGCACAAGCTGCCCAAGCAGCCCAAACCGCACTACAAATGCAACAAGCCGCACAAGCCCAAGATTTATTGAAACAACAACAACAACAAGCCGCTCAAGCATTACAAGCACACAAGACTGCTCAAGCACAAGCTCTATTGCAACAACAATCAACACAAGCACAAGTCGCACAAGCACAAGTTCAAGCGAAAGCTCAATATCAAGCACAAAAAGCGCAAGCACAAGCACAACTTCTTGCACAAGCAGTGCAATTGCAAGCATATCAACAAGCATTAAAGCAATATCAAGAGCAACAAGAAGCAGCAGAATTGGTAGCCCAACAACAAGTGTTGTGGGAACAACAACAAGCACAACAACAAGCGCAACAACAAGCACAAACCTTAGCGCAACAAAAACAAGCATTGTTCATACAAAAGTAGGTAGAAGCCTACCTCACTCGACAGAACATACAAATACCATCGAACAACACACCAATCAACCAACCCACTCAACCCATGATTCAAACACCCCAAAACACTTTCATCCCACCCCCTAATTCACAAAATGATGTGACGACACAACTCAGGTTGCTCTCACAACAAGTGCTTGAACTTCAATCAGGGTGAACAACCAAAACGCCAAGCAATTTGTGTCCCTATCCATTTGATAGGAGTCTAGACATGAAACCATTCCCCAAGGGATTTGAAATCCCTAAATTTTACAAATATTGAGGGATGGGAAACCCTGAAGATCACATCAGGGAATTCTAGGTTCACTACATGGAGGTCACATATGACAATACTTATCTGATGCGGCTATTTCCTAGGAGCTTGGCATGCCCCACTATAGAATGGTTCTCTCGCTTACCTTCAGGCATTAGAACATTCCAAAAAATTAGAGACGCATTCATTAAAAATTATGCATGCAATATCGCAATGGATGTTAGTCTCGAAGAACTCTCAGCTCTAAAACAAGGAAAGGGTGAATCATTCACCTCATTTCTACAACGATGGCGATCCAAGGCCAATTGGAGCAAGTTGACCATGCTAGAAGAACAAAAAGTTTACACCATCATAGCCAACCTTGAAGGCTGCTTGGCATTTCATCTCAAGGTTCAGGGCATCACCACATATGAGCAATTGATCTCCAAAGTGCTTAGCAGAGAAAGAGCCCTTGTGACCCAACCTGTGGAATCAACATCATATCACAAACAACAAAATAACCGCCCACCATCCAATTACAACGATAAACCTCGCACATGGGAAAGGAAAAAAAACATCACTAATGATGGCGTCGTCAATGCCAAGGTGGTCATTAGTGGTCCACACCAAAATACACCCACACCACAAATCCAAACACAACACCAAAACAATCAACACACGACATACCATCCAAACAACAACTCAACAATCAATAATCTCAATGATCAAAGAGGACAAGCCCAACACAAGAATTATCCCAAGTGAAAGAACACTACTTTGGGGGAACCATTGGAAGTCATCATGAAAAATTTGATAGACGAAAAACTCATTCAGCCTCCTACCTTTGAAAATTACCAACAACCTGATGTCAAACCTCCTTGGTATAACAAGAATCAACTTTGTGAATTTCATAAAATCAAAGGCCACACCACAAATAGTTGCATGAGACTCAAAAACATCATCCAAGATCTCATCAATAAAAAAATCATAAATGTGGAACAACCTACGGGAAATTAGGATCTTAAAATATACATGAATCTGATGCCGAATCATGGCAACAAAGGGAATAAAAATGATAAAGGGAAGGGCAGCGTAAATCATGTTTATGAATTGTGAGCACCTCTCAAATCTGCAAACATCCTAAACTCCATAAAGAAGGTAAGTGCATACAAATTTGCTAAATACTCCTATGAAATAATGCAAAATGTTTCCTAAACATGATAGCGAATCAAACTAAATTGAAAGCATGAAAGAAACAAGATACACATCTATCCCATAGTCGATTGGTGCTTCTTTGATGTGGAAAGAAGCCCTTTCCCAATCCTTGATAAGTTTGGTGATGAGGATGCAATGGGAAAAATCAGTTCTCCATGTGAAGAGAGTGACCTTGCATGATTGATTATGGAGATGATTTGTGGAGTTGTGAACAAGATTAGTTCTCAAACCAAGAGAGTAACCTTGCATAAAATTTGTGGATGGATGAATGAGGATTAAGGCCTTCTTTTATAGATTTTCTTGATGAGAGAATGGCCAAATGGGGGAATGTGGGACTAAAGATCCACCAATGAGAAGATTACAATTGTCAAGTGGTGATAGGCCAATGGATGTGAAATATTTGGCAAGTATGCCCATGAGAGGGAAAATTTGAATTCAAATTTGGCAATAAATTTTGAGAGGGGGAAAAGAAAATGAGCAATAAATGCAATGTTGGAGGGACAAAACAACTTGTCATGTTTTTCAAACTTGAGGGAATATTCCCCATAAATGCCATGTTGAGTGAAAATGATGATTTTAATAAATCAATAAATTGATTTATTTGTGCAAGTGGCATTATCTAGAGGATGCAAGTGGGTAAGATTAGCATTTAATCATGGTTAGATTAAATTAATGATGATTAGGATGATTTCACCAATTTGACTTGATTTAGGGATTTAAATCAAATCAAAGAGAGAAATATGAATTGGATTTCAATTAAATAAAGTCTTGATTTATTTAATTTAAAGGGATGTTGATAGGATCAAGTTTTGATTTATTTGATTTAAGCTGGTGACTTTAGGAGATTGATAAATAAACTTGATTTATTTGCCAAATGGATGAATATGACCTAGTTGAATGCATTATGCCAATTTTACGTGTCTACATTTTTCCCCTCTTTGAAGCAATGTACTTGTTGCATTGGTTCAAAGAATAAACTTGCCATGATCAAAATTTAAAAAATTTCTAAATTTTTGGATGCCCCAGCGGAAAGTACACTGGTACATTGCCCCCTTGAGAGATCAAGCGAAAAGATTCAATTTGAGGGTCGATCTCGCATTAAAGAGGTTCAAAATGGATTGTTATGGATGATGATGCAAATGAGATGGTTTTAAGATGCTTAGAATAACAAATCTATATTATCCTAAATAACTTAAATGATTATATGATGTGAGATGGATGTGATATGTTGTGATTATGTAATGGATGATTTATGCAGATGCTTAGACTAACAGATCTATATTATGATGATGATGCAAATGCAATGCATGTGAAATGATCGATATTTCCTATTATGTATGATATGAATGATATGTGGTATGCTGACAGTTTTATGGATGTAGGATGGATGCATTAATGATGATTAACTACTCATGATGTGATGTTAGTGTGAAAATGAGATGATGACAAGAGGATCCAACAAGTCCATGATCTGACAAGATTTAATTAGAGATGATGATGATGATGATAGATGATGATGATGATAAATGATGATGATTTGCTTATCAAGGATTGGGATTTTAAAAGGGCTACTTACCTTATGTTTGATAACACATGTAGATACAATGCATCAAGGTATAAACAACCAGGATGGCGTTGTACCTAGTGTGATGGAATTTGACTCGACAAACAGATAGGAGTATCCTTGTTCACACTTGACATACGGAAACCCTGCTAGGGCATACCTAACAAAGCAAGTATCCGCCAAGTTATTTTATAAAAACATTCAACAAGCATAGCAGACAAAAGATAATGATTGTTGCCCCATTCCTATCTCTCTAAATCCTTCGTTCGGATATCATTGAGAGGTCCTTAGAATGAGCACAATAAGATAAATCAAAAGAAAAGATCAAGAACGCAAACAAGCCAATGTTCTTCATATCTCTAGCCAAAGGGGTTTGTTTTGATAGGATAAGAATCCAAATGATATCCAAAATGATGCCCATTGTTAGAACGATATATCCTAGGACATGCATTGTATAGGATTATGATGGTTTGATAAGTTGATTGATAGGCTGTTCATATAAGGTTGATTGTCATTTTTGCGATTGATCAAGAGTTTGATTTTTGTTTTTTTTAAAGATTTGTTGCTTCGATTTTGATTTTACGATTGAAGTTTGTTTTTGCTTACTGCTATGATTGTTTATGTTTGTGTTGCCAAAGGATGAAGGTGATGATCATTTTATTATGGATGATTGATTATTGCGAGTGAAAGCGTGATGGGGAGGGATGGATTTTTTCAAATATTTGGATGTTTTTGACCTTTTGAAATGTTTTGAGGTTGTTTTTGGATTTTGATGTTTTCGGATGTTTTTGGATTTTGATGTTTTTCGAATGTTTTTGGATTTTTGTGTCTCTGAGGCTGATTAGAGATTAGCCTTGCCTACGTTTAAGCTTAGAGATGACGTAGTTCAGATTCCATGTTTTTGATGTTTTCTATTTTATGGATGTTTTTGGATTTTGATATGATTTGGATGTTTTTGGATTTTCGCATGATTTTGACGATTTGGATAGGGATATGTGATGATATTAGTGCTCTGTTTGGGATTTTGTTGAATACCAAGCTAAGGTTGGCTAATCGAATCGATGGATTGATGATAATGATAACATTGTTGAGGATGCACAACAATGCAAGGATTGATAATGATAACATTGTTGAGGATGCACAACAATGCAAGGATAGTGTTAAGCAACACAAGGATATCTTGTTGATTTCTTGATTGGATTTGATTGATCATGATTGATGAAGCTTGATTTGGAACAAAATTTGTTCAAATGATTTGATGTGACGTTTGACGTGCAACTTAGATGCAACTGATATCATTTGTTTGGATCGATGTTTAATGGAAGATGAAGCTTGATAAGGAATTTCTTCTCGTCAAAATATGCCATGGGCTAGTGATTTGGATGTTGCATCACAAATGCTTTGACCAATTTGATATTATGTTTGCCAATGTTCTGATCACCACATAAGTTGGAGGGCATAGACCAAGATTTATTCTCGAAGCAAGATGTAAATATCTGCCCCTAGTGTCTAGCAATGTATGCAATGTCATGGGTAGATGCTCAAATAGGTGTATGGATGGATGGATATGGTATGTACACAAAGGATGCCAAGGTTTATCTTGCGATAAGATAAGGTGTTCAGATAAAGAATGCTCATTAGATAATGCTTCATGGCTCAGATAACATTGGATAGGATAGGAACAAATGAAAATGGCCCATGTCAAGATGTTTACCATAAGCAAGTGTAAATGTGCCCCAAACTTTCATCAAGATCAAGATAACTTGGATGATGGATGCAAATGGATGAAAACAGATTGGATAAATGGTTTATGGATGAATGGATTTATTATGGATAAGATGGATGGAATGCTCAATTTATTATCGATGGGATCAGATGCTTTCAACTGAACTGGCACACGTAGATGCTCGATTCCACACATGACGCCTGTTTTCCATGTTTTCATCATGGTCTTGCCCAAAGCGCTGCACATGCAGTTTTCACTAGAGGGAAATTTTTCTCTTTACTATTTTCAATCCTTTTTTTTTTTTTTTTTTGATTTTCTTTTTTTTTCTGATATTTTTGAAAGATTTTAAGCTCATGCTGAATCATGAGGTGTTGCTGATGTAGATGCCCCTGTCATAATGTGCCATCGATACCTGCTTGAAGAAGTTGCTTTGCTAAGATACGTGCACTTGAATGCAACTTTTGGGATTCTTGATCTGCTTCATTGATACAAGGGTTAACTATGTCTCTGTATGCACATCGCGATAGAGTGCCTTCTGAATCCTTATGATAAAGGATTGTTGCCAATACATGGTCGATGTGAGAATTGGATATCATGTGTGGAGGCGTGGATGGAGTGTGTTTAGGGATAAGAGATGGATTGGTTGACAACTTGAAATCCTTGACTCTCCAAACTTGGGTAGATGAGCAATGATGGGTGGATACGAAAGTGTGCATGGAATTAGGACCAACTACTTGATATACCTTATACATTGCTTGAAAAACCTGCTTTTGCTTTTGTGGATGTCTTTGATGGATACTTTTCCCATTTTTATTTTGTCCCATAGTTTCTTTGACTAATGGAGTTTGATAGGGATAATATTTCTTTGTATTCTTTGGTATCCATATGTATTTGATTTGCCCATTATGCTTTCAAACTTCTTTTGCCTTGATAGCATTCTTTGTACTTTGATTCAATTCTTTCTTTTGACGTTGGTCCCAATTCATGGATGGGGTGATGGGTGGATGAAGATTCGTGACATGGTTGGTTGTAGTATTAGCATCAGTTTCATCATAAGGATTCTTTGTGCTTCCTATGTTGATGTTTGCTTGAGATGAAGTTGCCCCCAGTATAGTGCTAGTGGCACCTTCGTTCCTTGATTCTTCCTATTCTGAGATGTCTTGTTTAGAATTCACTCTCTGATAAATGACCCTTGTAGATGATGTAATTTCAATTTGTTGCTCTGCTAACTCTGGATGTTCTATCTGACTTGTTTCCTTGAGCAGATAATGCTGGATATCTCCATATATGATGTCTTCAGCCTATATTTTGGATATATCTGATATTGATGTTGATAGCTTAGTTTGACTATAGGAATCAATAACATGCTTCTTTTGTGTAATAATGTCAGGAGTGAAGGGATCTTGTTCTGAATGAAGATCATCTACATGTCCATCCATAGAAAGCATCTCATGGGTAGATGAAGGAGTCAGTGCTATGAGGATATGATCATCTTGCATAGATAGGAGAGTGTCCATTAGATTGTTGTAGTATCTTGAAGATACAAATTCTTGATCTTGAATGATTTTGGAGTTGCTTTTGACATGCTTTGGATCAAGTTCCTGACATGGATCTGTTTCAAAGGATGGATTGCTTATAAAGGGCTCTTGGATGTCATCATTAGACATGGTAAGTGGTTCAATATCCTCAAGTGTTGAGTTTAGGGTTCCTTTAGTATCGGTAACCATGAGGTCAAAAGATGTCAACATGTCTTGGAAAGGACCATTGCTAGTTTTTGGTGAAAGATGTTGATCTTGCTTCAGAATAAATTCTTGAGATATGTCCTCAAACTCATAAGGTGATGTAGAGACATTTTCAACATGATCATAGGTCAACAGATCATGCATTATGTCAATAGGATCAAATAATCCTAACACTCCTAGAAAGAGATCACTAAAAAGTGGCTCTTGATGTATGGTGAGTTGATCATCGGATGGGGTGGAAACATCTTCAAGGTGCTCATCGATGGAGAGATCTTGATCTTTGTTTTTGGCAAATGTGGTGAAGGTATTTCCAATGTTTTCAACCATAAGGTCAAATGATGTTGACATTTCTTAAATTGGATCAATCTTGGTTGGCAGATTTTGACATATGTTGATTTGATTTTTGGATGAGATAGAAACATATTCAATGTTCTCTTGGATGGATATATCTTCATGATTTCTCTCAACCGTTCTCATTTTTTGTGTTTGTGCTTGTGTTTATTGGGTAGCTTGAGAGGCTTGGGCAGCCTAGGTAGCTTGAGCGGCTTGGGTAGCTTGAGTGGTATGGGTAGCTTGAGTGGCTTGTGGAGCCACCTGATATTGTTGAAGCATTTGTTGGTAGGCTTGATGTCTTTTTAGTGCGATGTTACGATATTGACTTATTGCACTTGGTTTTGGTGGTAGTGGTGGTGTATTTGGAATCATGTTGGATGTAGAGATGAGTGGTTGAGATATGCTTGGAGCTATCATGGTAGTGAAGGGTTGAGATGTGATTGGTGTGACAGTGGTGATTGGAATGATTGAAGTGATAGGGATGGTTGGAATGACCGAGGTGATAGGCCCTTGGGAGACCATATTTTGATTGGTTGGGATCAATATTGTTGCTTGATTGAATACCATGTGTTGGTGCAATGTCGATGGTATATTCAAATGATTTGATGTGATGGCTTGATTGGTGTTAGGTGGATTGATTTGGATGGAGTGATTTGTGCTAGGTAAAAGGGGAAGCCCTAAACCAAGGAATGATGTTGATATGGGTAATGGTGGTGGAGATGTCTCTTGGCGTAATGACTCAACTATTTTGGTAAGTGTAGCAATTTTATCTAGCCAAATTTGTTCTTTATTTCGATCTTGACTCCCTTGATATAGTTGATTTGGCTTGTGTTTAAGCAGATTTGGAGTGTGTACTTGTGTGTGATTTTGGACAATGTTTTGATTTGGGATGACACTCAAATTTGGCATGATAGGTTGAAATTGACCATTGTTCATGTTTGGAATATTCGTATGATTTGCAAATGTATCCATCCCAAAGTTGGTAGGATTCATGTTTTGAAAACTTGTACTTGGTACATTTTCATTTGGCATGTAGGGATTTGGTGGGATGACGTTGTTCATTTGAAGGCTCGTGCTTTGATTGTTCGGTTGGAAAACTTGTAGGTTTGGATTTAGATCTACCAACGAGAAATGTGTTCCAATCTTTGATTTGGGAATAATCACACTTGTTTTACCGTTGATGTTTGTCAAAGGCAATGATCCCATGTATGGATTGTATAAGTGTGAATTTTGATAATCAATAGGCATTGTAAGGCTTTGAGCGTTTAATAGATTCGGATTACTCATGATGTATGGAACAATTTTGTATTCCATGTTCTCCTTGTGTTTTGACCTTGTTGCAGAAGTGACCTCTAAGGTTCTTAGGACCAATGACGAGATGAAGGATGAAAGGGGGAAATGATATGAGTGTTGAACGTTTGGGGACTTTGGATCAATGCTAGACTTAGGGTTTGATTTTGATTGGTTTGATTTGGATAATGAACTTGTAAACCCTAAGATGTTGGATGTGATCTTAGGATGAACTTGTTCAAAGGATTGCAGATTTAATTAAATGTATGAGAAAGGATGCATTCCCATACACCTAACTAAACAAGGTGATTTTGATTGTGATGATTTACCCAAGTCTAGAATGATGTTTCCAAAAGCTCTAAATTTTTTTGGGGGATGGATATGATAAATGTTTGGGATTTGGATGAAGTGTTTGATTTGATCATAAGTGAACCTAGGAAGGACTTTTTTACTAGGCCAAGATAGTGAAGAACATGCCTTTCTCTAAGAGTAATTCAAACCCACGATACCAATGTTTTCTCGAAAGATGATAAAAAGATAAACAAGCACATGTGTGGTGTCAAATTTGTTATCTTTGCTTTAATGACTTCTTTTACCAAACAGACACTTGATTATGTTTCAAATTGAATGTCTAATGTCACAACTTCTTTTCATCCCACAAAGTGCTATGTGGAAGTTCCAAGAAATCAGGACAAGGGTTGCCTAATGTTGACCTTTGTAAGAGAAAATTAAGATGTAAACCCAATTACTTAGAAACCTTTAAGGAAATAATCCCCAGGGTAAGCAATAGTTCTTGGGTTTTATCAAATGTATTTGCTCTAACTAAGGGGTTTGTAATTTTGATGATGATGTTGAATGTTGGTTTTCCAATGTTTTCGATAAACACACTATGTTTTCAAACAAGCAATGTAACATCCTAGCTCAATTGGTACATTTTTCTTGGTGGGCTTGCCTCATGCCCTTCATAGTAGTAAACATGACTTTACATTCAACCAAGGATAAAATATAAAGGTATGTTAAGAATGAAGTCTTAACCTCTATATTTCAACCAAGATCGGACATGGCAAGTAACTTCTTGGAATCTAAGTTCCAATGCACCACTTTGATAAAATCGTTAGATGGACTAGTTGGAAACTACAAACAAGGTTCTTAATGACACAACATAGGGGACATGGCACCTTGCGAGCATCCAGCAAGTGATTAAAGGCTTTGATCAATCCTACTAGGGGCTCTTATATGTTTTACGGTAGTACCCCATTTTCAAAGACATTGTATGGCTAAGGCCTACATACCATGAAGACTTGACAGTTTAGTCTTATCTATTTATATACCGGCCCGAATGAAAAACTAGATGGAGTCACCTTCGAGTTCTCCTTTCAAATGCGTCTCTTAGGCAGGCCCCTCTAAAGGTAAACAATAGCGAGCAAGCACATCCATAGTTCGATCGACCTTCATTTAGAAACAAAGGGAGAACACATGCGATATACCTAACTCACACTCACAAAGTGTTTTGTTCAATTTTAAACTCAAATCGAAGTGTGTATGGACAATTATTTATGCAAATTTAATGTCACCAAAAGCCTTTCGATTCTCAAGATCACCGTGAGGCGAGAGAGAAGCGAACACATCTTTTCATGATATTACTTTGTGTAAATAATTACAAAACAATAAAGGGACATATTAATTTTATCCTTCAAAACAATGATTTGATTCATTTTAAAACACCATTTTTCACTATTTTATCATCACCGCTTCATTTTTTGTCATATGTGAGGACCTCTCAAATCTGCAAACATCCTAAACTCCATAAAAAAGGTAAGTGCATACAAATTTACTAAATACTCCTATGAAATAATGCAAAATGTTTCCTAAACATGATAGCAAATCAAACTAAATTGAAAGCATGAAAGAAACAAGATACATATCTATCCCATAGTGGATTGGTGCTTCTTTGATGTGGAAAGAAGCCCTTTCCCAATCCTTGAAAAGTTTGGTGATGAGGATGCAATGGGAAAAATCAGTTCTCCATGTGAAGAGAGTGACCTTGCATGAGTGATTGTGGAGATGATTTGTGGAGTTGGGAACAAGATTAGTTCTCAAACCAAGAGAGTAACCTTGCATAAAAGTTGTGGATGGATGAATGGGGATCAAGGCCTTCTTTTATAGATTTTCTTGATCAGAGATTGGCCAAATGGGGGAATGTGGGACTAAAGATCCACCAATGAGAAGAGGACACTTGTCAAGTGGTGATAGGCCAATGGATGTGCAAGATTTGGGAAGTATGCCCATGAGAGGGAAGAGTTGAATTCAAATTTGGCAATAAATTTTGAGAGGGGGACAAGAAAATGAGCAATAAATGCAATGTTGGAGGGACAAATCAACTTGTCATGTTTTTCAAACTTGAGGGAATATTCCCCATAAATGCCATGCTGAGTGAAAATGATTTTTTTAATAAATCAATAAATTGATTTATTTGTACAAGTGGTGTTATCTAGAGGATGCAAGTGGGTAAGATTAGCATTTAATCATGGTTAGATTAAATTAATGATGATTAGGATGATTTCACCAATTTGACTTGATTTAGGGATTTAAATCAAATCAAAGAGAGAAATATGAATTGGATTTCAATTAAATAAAGTCCTGATTTATTTAATTTAAAGGGATGTTGATAGGATCAAGTTTTAATTTATTTGATTTAAGCTGATGACTTTAGGAGATTGATAAATAAACTTCATTTATTTTCCAAATGGATGAATATGACCTAGTTGAATGCATTATTCCAATTTTGCGTGTCTACATGAATCAGTCATTGCCTCCCTAAATTAAGATTGCATGGTCATCACCATCAAGGGTGCCCATGTCAAAGATTGTAGAGTCACCACAAGAAGCGACAAAGTATCTATCACAGGCTCATCCCAGTCAAACAAAGTCCCCGCATCCTGACCTATCCATAATGGCTACAATGTCCTAGATCAACTCAAGAGAACACCAGCACAAATCTCCATCATGGAGTTGCTAAAAATATCATCTACCCATAGGAAAATTCTTGAAGAATCATTAGCCTCATCCACCATCCCCGCAAATCTCGATGTGGAGCAATTCCAAGCTACGGTCGAAAATATCATTACGCCTAATCTTCTTACATTCTCTGACCAAGATTACCCCACCCAACCATCTCACAACCGTGCACTTCACTTGGAAGCCATAATACATAAGAGAGAAAATCAAAAGGGTCTTGGTGGATGGAGGTGTGGGTTTGAACATTTGTTCTCTTAGCCTCATCAAGCAGCTAAAAATATCAGAAGATTCCATTGATAAAGGAAAGGGCATCACGATAAGAGCATATGATGACCAAGAAAGAGTGTCTCAGGGCATAATCAAACTCCCTATTCAAGTAGGGCCAATGCTCATGGAAACCACATGTCAGGTCTTGGACCTCGACTTACCATATAATATCCTCCTAGGATGCCCATGGATCCATGTGATGAAAGGCGCAACATCAACATTCCACCAATGTGTGAAATTTACACATAATAGACAAGAGGTTACCATTCATGGAGATCCTAAACCATTTTCATATTGCAAAAATCTTGAAGCCAAGTATTACAAAATGCTCCAAGTGCCAAAGAATGATGTGGGACCATCCACACTATATATTGACCCCACCACTCTCGCGTCCACTTCTGTGATAGAGACACCAGCCATCCCCACCATCCCCACCATCTCTGGTATCAAGCTCATCATCCAAGAGGACGGTTGTGGAAGCTAAAAACTCCCTAACAATGCTTTTGTCATAGGAGAGTTACCACAATCTCCTAGATCACGGGGATGTCCACAAGAAAATCAAGCTTCCACATCAGAAACCTATCCTAGAAACTATCTTGAATTCACAAGATGGGGAGATCTTGGCCATGAGGTTATTGAAGTAGATCCATCTCACATGTTGTATCAAGATGAAAGACCAGAAGCTAATTTACCAATGGTCGAAAGAAGCAAGGGCCTACAAATGATGCTTGCAATGGGCTACAACAGAAATCAAAGACTGGGACAAAATGACAATGGGCTCATAATACCTATCATGCTAGAGACGCGAACCATAACAAATCTTGGCCTTGGATGTACCACTCCGAGAATAACCATACATGGCTGAGGTCCTCTGGTTATAATGGTTAATATCTCTCCTTAGCCAATACTAGTACAAGTACACTCACCTATAGTCATAGGTAGAGAAACACATAATTTTATAACCGAGCCCTATATTAGTAGCGATGAAGAAGATACCATGACCAATCTACCTAGGTTATTCGAGGACACCGCCTTGTGTATGATTAGCACCGTCTCTTTTGAACCAGACTAGCCAAATCATGAGATTTGCTTAGTGTATCCCCATCTGATCGACTATGACCAACGAGGATCACCAGTTCTCGATACATTCAAAAATGATGAGGCACTCTTAGAATTCATGGGATTGAGGGATAACATTCCAGATGCAGATCACAAGGTAGGGTTTATAATGGAATTGGACACACATGCCTATTATGGGGAAATGATAGAATCCTTTAGTCGCAAATGTGAGAAACTAAGAATCATATCTAAGTCCTTGAGTGAAAACCACACTGTGACACTCTCTGACAATAAAATAGTAAAAAGAAAGGACGTATCCAATGGTGAAAACCTCTCTAAGGTGCCTTAGGATGAAGGATTCAATCTTCCTCTAAGAGCTATCCATCAGGAAAAGTCAGCAGTCTTGGCCGAAAAATGCAATCCCATCAACCTAGGAACAGAGGAGGCCCCGCATATCACATTCTATGCAAAATCACTACTATGAGAAGAGAAAGAACCCCTAGCAGCATTCCTAAAGGAAAGACAAATAAACTTCGCATGGAGTTATGCTGACATGCCAGGGCTAGACCCAGAGACTATGGTTCATCACTTAGTAGTATATCTAGAAGCAAAGCTAGTCAAACAAAAGCTTCAAAAAATGCATCCTCAAATAGCCTTATTGGTCAAAATGGAGCTCAAAAAGCTACTAGATGTAGGATTTAGCTGACCAATTGATTATCCAGAATGGGTGTCAAATTTGGTACCTATTTCAAAACTTGACGGAGCCATCAAAATCTATACAGACTTCAAAGATTTGAGCAAAGCATGTCCCAAGGATGGTTTCTTGCTTCCCAACATCGACATGATCATAGACATGACAGTAGGGGATGAAATGCTATCACTAATGGACGGATTTTTAGGATACAACCAGATCATGATAGCAAAAGAAGATCAACATAAGATGACTTTCACTTGTCCATGGGGGACCTACTACTGGAACATGATGCCATTCGGCCTAAAGAACGCAGGAGCAACCTATCAAAGGGCCATGGCATTAATATTCCATGACATGATCCACAAAATAGTTGAAGACTATGTCGACGACATTCTAGCTAAGTCAAGAAAGAGACAAGATCATATATCAACCCTATGTGCTATCTTTGATAGACTTGAGGAATACAAAGTTAGACTAAATCTCAAGAAGTGCTTCTTTGGCATATAATCAGGTAAATTGCTAGGATACATAGTCTCCATGAGAGGTATCGAGGTGGATCTAGCAAAGGTGAAAGAAATCCTCGAGATGGAAGCACCAAAGACATTAAAACAATTGAGAGGCCTCCAAGGCCGACTTCAATTCATTTGACGATTTATAGCACAACTGGTAGACAAACAGAATCCATATTCTCACCTACTCCACAAAGGGGTAGCATACAAATGGGATACAAAGTGTGAGAAAGCATTCAACAAAATCAAGGAATACCTACTGACACCACCAGTTTTAATGCCACCCATCTCAAGAAAGCCATTGATCTTATATGTGTCAGCAACAGTAGCAACCCTTGGAGCTCTTCTTACTTAGCATGATGAAAACAGAACGGAAAGGGCTATCTACTATATCAACAAGACAATGGTTGGTCATGAACTAAATTACTCATTTATTGAGAAAGCTTTCCTCGCAGTAGTGTTTGCATCCCAAAAATTTAGACATTACATGTTGGCAAACAAGATAAAGCTCATCGTGAAAATTGATCCCCTCGAGTATCTCTTATCAAAGGCAATGCTCACGGGTAGAATGGAAAAATGGGTGATGATACTATCAGAGTATGACATTGAGTATGTAGAGAGGAAAGCAATCAAGGGATAGGTTATTGTGGATCAACTAGCAGAAGCACCTATTTACTCTAAGAATCCTCTTGTCTCAAAATTCCCAGATGAATCCATTTTTAACCTCAACGTAATTGACCATTGGAAACTATACTTTGATGGTTCATACACACAACATGGATCAGGAGCTAGCATCTTCTTCATCACCCCACAAAGGGATTGCATACTGAAGTCATACAAACTAGCATTTCCTTGCACCAACAACATTGCAGATACGAGGCCTTGACTATAGGCCTCAGGATAGCAGTGCAATGGAACATCATAGCTCTCAAGGTGTATGGAGACTCTTAGTTGATCATAAATTAGGTCAATAATGAATATCAGACTAAGGATGATAAGCTCACTCCATACAAGAAATTGGTGGAGACTCTAAAGGAATCCATCATTGACATAACATTTGAGCAAATTCCAAGAACCAACAACAAAGCAACAGATGCCATGGCTACAATTGGGTCCCTATTAGACATCCCCCATAACATGCCAAAATATGAATTTCTGATCAAGCAGATTCTCATCCCCACATTCAAGGTACCAGAATTGGAATATGTGTGTGAAATCATTGGTCCTGGTGATCCTTGGTACCATGACATCTACACATATCTTCGCATAGGAGTCATACCCACTGACCTACCATCAAGCTTAAAATGAACTTTTATTAAAAGGGCATCCAAATTTGTGATCCTAGGTGACACCCTCTACCATAGAAGCATAGAAGGTACCTTACCACATTGTCTAAATGTTGAGGAGGCATTAATCACTCTAACCGAAGTTCACAACGGTATCTATGGCTCACACTCGAGTGGGATGACCATCCCCAAGAAACTGCTTAGGATCGGGTATTATTGGCCCACAATGGAAAGAGAAGCACATGATCATGCTAAAAATTGTCTATAATGTCAGCAACATGGGGACCTCATCCATGCTCTAGCTCAAAACTTCACCCCATCGTCACAACTTGGCCCTTTTCATAGTGGGGACTCGATCTTATTGGGAAAATCACACCCACCTCATCCAATGGCCACAAATTCATTATAATTGCAACTGAGTACTTCACAAAGTGGGTGGAAGCCATACCCATGACGTATATCACTAGGAAGCAAATCTCAAAATTCATCCTGAACTATCTCATCTGTCATTATGGTGTTCCACAAGCCATTATCTCAGATAATGGGACACCATTCAAGAACTAGGAGGTTCACGACTTGTACGAGAAATTCAAAATCTAGCATTGCTTCTCCACCCCGTACTATCCCCAAGGCAATGGCCAAGCAGAAGCCACAAACAAAACCATCCTCAAAATCCTTAAGAAAATAGTCAATGATGCAGGTCGTGACTGGCACTTGCAGCTTAATCCCGCCCTTTGGGCTTATCGAACTAGCATCCGCACACCCATTGGTGCCACCCCATTCTCCTTGGTCTACGGATTAGAAGCCGTACTTCCTATTGAAATTGAGCTCCCATCCCTCAGAATATCATTGCAAAACCTCATAACTGACAAGGACTACTGGGTGTCAAGACTAAACGAGCTGGAGCTACTGGATGATAGACACATAGATGCTTTAAATCATTTTCAAGTCTATCAAAATAGACTCAAATAGAGCTATAACAAGAAAATCAGAAGCAGGACTTTCCAAGTCGGAGAACTGGTCTTAAAAGAAAATTAGAAAAATGCTCTAAACCCAAGCAACAAAGGTAAATTCAAACCTAATTGGTTAGGACATTTTGTCATCATAGCAAGTTATAAATCAGGGGCATATCAGCTATCAACACTTTAAGGGGAACCTCTGCAGGAGCCCATGAATAACTCCCATCTCAAAAAGTTTTATGCCTAATTCTTTCAAGGTATAAAACCAAAAAATTAGAAAAATTAGAAAAAGTCCTAAAAAAATGGTTACTTAGGTGAAAACCTGGCAAGCAAGTGTCTTAGTGACAACAAAAAAATCAAAAAAGCAAAAAATAAAAAAAAATCAGAAAAAGGATAAAAAAAATCGTCCTCTAGTGAAAACTACTTCGATGGCACTTTGGGCAAGTACCTTGGTGAAAACCTGGCAAACAGGCGCCTTGTGTAAATAAGCACTTTCCATCCACCTGGATCTGTATGGCTTGTTTGGTAGCATCCCTCCATGTCACTTTCATCATCCATCACATTCAGGTCTTCATCCATCACTCATCCACTCACATCCAAAACCATAGCTTGGTCATGTTTTCGTATCGTGATCCCTCCTAGTACTATTCGGCCCATTCTCAAGGTCAATTTGTCCTACCTTTATCAGAGTAGTCTACTGCATCATGCTGGGGGCATGTTCTTATCGGATCAGATTCGTGTATGATCTTAAAGTTCTCAAATCAGAAAAACCAAAAACATCGAAAAAGCACAAAAATCCTAGAACATGTCAAAAATTTGAAAAAAGTCAAAAACACAGTCGTCTTTTTGAACTACATCCTCTCTGAGCTTGAATGTAGGCAAGGTTGATCTTTGATCATCCCCCAAGACATTTAGGTCAGTCCTATAGGAGTCCATCATAATAAACTGACATTTCATCATGTATATCATCTGTAAATTGTTCAGGTCGTTAGTCAAACTACGTGGTCTCTACGTGTATAACGTAGGCAAGGCTAGTCTATTGACCAACCCTCGAGGCCCCTAGGATAGGTCTTTAGGTTAGTTTATTGGTCAAAATCTCAGAAAATCCCAAAAACATTTGAAAAATAAAAAATCAAAACATTTGTAAAACCTCAAAAAATACCAAAAACATCCAAATATTTGAGAAAAATCCATTTGTCTCATCTCACTTGCACCCGCAATAATACCACTCATAATAAACTGATCGTCATTATCAACCTTTGGTGAAACAGTTAGAAACAAGTCTAGCAGATTAAAACTAGAACTCTAAACGTTAAGCCTTAAGTCTAAGTGTGTAAGCAAGCTGGTCATCTCTTTGTATTGGTAACACATCATCTAAATTAATCCCATATCAATCATCCCTTAGAACACTTTGGGTAAACAAAATGACGTGCCGCCATCCACTAACATGTCCTAGGATGAATCCTTCCTATAATGGGCATTATCTTTTGGCAATAAGTTTCAGTTATCACCCTTAGAAAACACATCCTCTTTCCATTAGCGGTATTGAAGAGCATTAGTCTATTTGTTTACTTGGTCTTTTCTTTTGACTTATCTTATTATGTGCTTATTCCAAGGATGTCTCGATGATATCCCAAAATAGAGGATTTAGATAAATAGGAATGGAGCTGTAGACATGTCAAATTTACATCATGCATAATCATATTCCATTCATCAAATAAATCAGGACTTTATTTAAATCAAATCCAAATCATACTTCGTCCATTTCTGATTTAAACAAATCAAATATTTAAGTCCTAAAAGTCAAAATCATCTAAGAACCATTAAATCAGCATAATCATCATTAATTTAATCTAACTTTGATTAAATGCTAATCTCACCCACTTGCATTATCTAGATTTAGCCACTTGCACATATAAATCAATTTATTGATTTATTAAATCCAAGATTTTCCATCAACATGGCATTTATGGGGAATATTCCCTCAACTTTGAATTCAAAGGAAAGTTGATTTGTCCCTCCAACATTGCATTTATTGCTCATGTTCTTGTCCCCCACTTAGCATTTACTCTCAAATTTAAATTCAAATTCTCCCTCTCATGGGCACATTTCCCTAATCTTGCACATGCATCAACCACTCACATGATAAGTGTCCTCATCTCATTGGCTTGTTTTTTATCCCACATTGCTCTCTCATATGCATTCTTTCAACTTGATAATCTATAAATGAGAGGCTTCATCCTTCAAGCAAGGTCTTCACAATCTTTATGCAAAGTCACTCTCTTCATTTGAGAATTGATTTTGTCCACTCCACAATTTGAGCATTTCATCTCCAATCTCATACAAGGTTACTCTCTTCAATGGAGAGTTAATCTTGTCCATCTTATCATCATCATCTAAGCTTATCTATCAAGGATTGGGAAAGGGCTATTTTCAACTATAGCACCAATCCAATATGGAATAAAGTTTTGACTATGTTTTTATATGCTTACATTTGATTATCTTTGTTTATCGAATTTGCATGTTTCATCATAGTCAAGTATTTCATAGGGATTTTAAATCTAATTTTTTTCAAGAGACTAACATGATGATGTTATGTTAATATTGTTAACCATTTGCAGATTTGATGTCCACATAATGGCGCTAGAAGGAGGGCTTTTCATTTATATTTTGGCTTATTTTTGAAAGTCATTTGCTTCATTCTATTTTCTATCATAAGAAATAGGAATTTTGTGTTTACTTTCAATTGTTTTGACAGCCAACAATCTCTTTGTTTATGGTTAATTCATAGAAAGAAAAATACTGTTTGTGTTAGAGAAAAGGGGTACACTGTTAACATGTTTCATGCTTTCTCTGTTTTCAACATAAAATCCCCTATTTTCTGCTTTCTCTATTTAAAATCCTTTGTTCATGCATTTTTCATAAGGGGGAACGAAAATTCATCCACTATTTCAAAGCTCCCATACTGGCAGTAGGCACAAAGGATGCTAACAAAGGTTGGGGAGTCTGACTTTACATTTACCAGATGCGTTTTCATAAAAGTTTCAAAATTCCTTTGCAATGAAACCATTCTTTGCAGTTTTGGGATCATATTTCTTCGAGTAATACAGTCAAAAAGTTCATCTGTCTTGTCTATGCTTTCACAGTGTATATTTGTTTGAAAATTTCTAACATATCTTTTAAATCTGTTTTGCACACATCCTACATTAATTTAGCCTTGAGACCACATCTCTCTGAGGCTTTCTGTCAAAAACGTTCATGTGAATTGTCTTATTTTCGCATACATTTCTTCCTTGCTTCCATTTTGGTATGGGCAATGAGGACACTGGCAAAGGTCTAGTAGTCATATCATTCTGTAAAAAGATCTAAGAACTTATGTCATCTCCTGAGGCATTCTGTCAAATGGTTCTCGCACCTTGTTTGTGTGTCTACATCTTTGAGTTCATGTGCCCATTCCTGCTCCCACATTTCACATAGGGAGAATGCTGGCAAAGGTTGAGAGGTATGGCTTTACATCGCCAGTTGCATTTGCTTAAAAGCTTCTAAAGTCTTTTTAATCAGACCATCGCAACACAGTTCTTTAAGGATTTTTGTCAAACATTTCATTGACAAACAAATCACGCACCTTGTCTTTGCTTTCACATTTCATCCAGTTCACATGTCTTGTCTATGCTTCTACAACAGTCCATGCACTTTTGTCTATTATTTTAAACTATCAACAGTCCACGCGCTTTGTCTATGATTTTAAATTATCAAATAGTCCACCCGCTTTTGTCTATGATTTTAAACTATCAACAGTCCACGCGCTTTGTCTATGATTTTAAATTATCAAACAGTCCACGCGCTTAGTCTATGCTTCAAGACTTTCAAATAGTTCACGTGTCTTGTATGTGCTTTCACAACCTTTGGCCATTAAAAGATAAAGCAAATCAAAGTAAAGAGTTGATGTTCATTTGGGGACCCTCAGCCTACTTTTGAAGTATTTTCTGATCTTTTTGAATAGTTTCCTGCCTGCGTTGATACTTGGAATGAATATTTTATTTTAGTAAAATGAGTCTATTGGTTTTGCGTAAGATCAATTTGAAGTTTGGAATGTGTTATTGTCTGAAGCTTTCCAACAAATTCATTTAGTATGTACCCTGCATTTGGCTTAAATTTCCTATCATCCATTATGATGGATGAGCTGCACACATTCTCAATATTTTAAATTTGGTCGCTGGCTGTGTATTTGTTTCTACTATTTGTATGTTCTTTCTGCCTCAGCCTACTACACATATCCCACAGTCATTAAAAGTAATCGAATTTGGTCTCACACCTGTAAATAAGCATTGGCTTGAAATATTCTTACGCTTTTTACAAACATGTCCCTTTTGCGTGAATCTTGCAATTATTATTGTCTAGAAGCTCATTTCACTTTCAAGCATTCTATCCAAACAACAATTTGGTATGTCATGCACTGGAAATCTGCTTGCAATAGGAATTTAATACTACACTGAGTTTTTTGGACAATCTACAGGGCAATGTGATGTGTGTGATATGTGAAGGAGCCTTCTTTATGATGTTCACGTTCTGATTTATTCACATTGTAAAGAATAGCTTATTCTTTATGATATTTGATGCTAACTAAACAATGCGCAGGTACAACTGACTTCTTGGATTCATTTAAAGTTATCAGATTTGTCAGAGGTCAATGAGATTCAACGTAGAGTGCCAGAGCTAGCTGGCTTTGATGCTTGGTCATTGAATTTTTGTCATTAAATCATCAAATTAGGTGAGAAATTATGGGAATATACATACTAGGAAGAAATAGACAAAGGCAGAGATAGAAGCAATATATCATTTGGAAGCTTTCTTGTATAGCATAGTAGCTATCAATAGCTAACAATGACATCTGAATATCATTTCGAATCTTTCTTGGTTTGATGTGATCTTATTTGTACCGCGCAGTAGCTAACAATACATGATAGGAGTTGCGTAGAGTAATGGTGAGGAGTGGAAGTAACTGGCTGCTATGATTTATCATGAACTAAATGATGGGTCAGCGTATTTCTTGGCCAACGCATTTGTCTCATGTACTTATGATCAGTTTAATGACTTGTTGAAAATCTACTTTGCACTCATTCCCAATTTGGTTCTTAAGACGCCTTCAAGATGAAAAAGTGCTAACAAGACCCCAACGCCATCCATTGTATATGGATAACATATCCAACATATCTTATTTCAATCTTCTCTGACAACTCTGTCTCATCCATAATAGTGCGACCGACAGGGGGAGGTTGTAGTTTTAAAAATATTTAATATGGTTGAGTGGATCTAGGAGGATGCAATTTGGTTTATGTTTACTATGCTTTGGATTTAAACATTCTCATTACAATCAAATTTTTTGAATTGTTTTCCTGCTGCTAAATCAGAACTTTGTTTGCATTTAATTTGGTTGAAATATTGCAAAAACTTACTCATTGTGCATACTTTTATAGTTTTGCAAAGAATGCATAAATCTTATTTGTGATTATTTTTAATGATTGTAGGTTGACATCAACAATGGTCTCTCTCACGTAGGAAACAAATAACGAAAAAATTGAATTGGAAAGTGGGGACTTGAACTTGAAAAAATAAAAAAGTGTTTTTTAATGCTTATTGCAATAACTTGATACATTCATTTCTTGATTTCGTTTTCTATTTTAGGACAACTTGATTTCAATTTGAATTTAAAATCAATCTTCTTTTTTGATTTTTTCAAAGTTGATCTAAAACTGAACATTAGAAACTTACTAGATTTTGTTTTGGGCTAAAAATTGGACAAGCAATCTTCATATTTCATTTGGTGCTTAAAACGAATAAAACAATTGCTTTGGAAGGATAAAATGAATGTGTGTTTTCCTTGTTTTGTGGTTATTTACTTAAACTAAAGTCATTGAAAAGGACGTATGCGCTTCTCTCGCGCTTCCAAGCAATCTTGAGAATCAAAAGGCCTTTTTGATGATTTTGGCGTAAGATAAAGTGATCACCTCCACACTTTGATTTGGGCTTAAAACTGAACAATATCTTGTGTGAGTGTGAGTAGGGGCATTTTTGCATATATTCTCTTTCTTTGTGTCTTCAAAGATTGATCGAGTTACGGATTGTGTCTTTGCTTGCTTTTGTCTATCCTAGAGGGCCCGCCTTGGGGAAAAAGTACTCACCCAAGGGAACGGCTCAACCAATAACACTCTGAACCCAAGAGTATTTCCAGTTAGGATAGAAATGTGGATATTGGAAGAAACGCCAATATCACGTGGTTGACTCCGACAAGATGGATCTGAAAGGGGACTCTTCCCACGTTGGGTCAACTCCTACAAATGGAAAGTCCTTACTAGAACCCATGTGCTAGAATTTTCCAAAATCCTTAATCTATTTGTTGGTGCAAGAACGGTCATTCTGAAGCCGCCCCACACTTTTACGGTCTTTAGTAGAAATGGAAAACATGCCATGGGAGTTTCATGGGTGTTGATGCTTGGCTACCCCGTATAAGTGAGTGTCGTGGAGGGGAGCCAGTGGGGTCAAGCATATAACCTTTCACTAAAGATAAGTGTATCTAGACTTGTCCAAGTGGGGATTCAACAAATATTGTCTTACACATCCATAGGGCTTCTACCTATCTTTGTTTGAAAACACAGTGTTGTATTCAAAAACATTTGCAAAACAAACATTCAACATGATTTTCAAAATTTAAAACCCTTTAGGAAGCAAATATCATTGACCAAATTCTTGTGTTGTTGCTTTCCCTTGGGATTACATCCTTAGAGGTTCCTAAGTACTTGAATTTACATCTCAATTTGCCCCCTAAAGTTAAACAATAGGTAATCTTTGCCTTAAATTCATCAAAGTTTCGCATAATATACCTTGTGAAATGAGACAAAGTTGAGACATTGAACATTTAGTTTGAAACCTAATGAAGAAGTTTGTTTGTGGTAAAAGGTACAAATTAAGCAAAGATAACAAATTGGACCCCACACATGTGCTTGATATCTTTTGGTCATATGATTTTTATGCAAATATTGGTCTTTTGATTGCTCTTAGAGAAAAGTGTGTTCTTCAATACCTTGGTCTAGTAAACAAATTCTCTCTAAGTCTCTTAGGATCAAATCAAACATGTCATCCATCTCAAACACTTATCAAAATCCATCCCACAAACAACTTTAGATCACTGGAAACATCATTCTAGGCTTGGGTAAGTCATCAAATCAAAATCATTTGTTTAATTAGGTGTGTGGGAATGCATCCTTTCTCATACATTTAATTAAATTAGCAATCCCTTGAACAAGTTCATCCTAAGATCACATCCAACATCCTAGGGTTTACAAGTTCATCATCCAAATCAAACCAATCAAAAATCAAGCCCCAAGTCTAGCATTGATCCAAGGTCCCTAAACGTTCATCATTCATATCATTTACACCATTCATCCTTCATCTCGTCATTGGTCTTAAGAACCCTAGAGGTCAATTTTGTAACAAGGTCAAAACACATGGAGAACATGGAATACAAACTTGATCCATACATCTTGAGTAATCCAAATCAATTGAATCTTCAAAACCATACAATTCTGATTGATTATCAAAACTCACACTTATACAATTCATACATGGGACCATTACCTTCTTCAAATGTCAATAGAACAACAAGTGTGAGTATGCCCAAATCAAATATTGGAACACATTTCCCAATGTTAAATCCAAATCCAAACCTACAAGTTTTTCAACCAAACAATCAATGCATGAGCCTTCAAACAAACGTCATCCCACCAAATCCCTACATGCCAAAGGAGAATGTACCAAGAACAAGTTTTCAAAACATGAATCTGGCAAACTTTGGGATGGATACATTTGCAAATCATACAAACAATGGTCAATTTCAACCCATCATGCCAAACCTGAGTGTCATCACAAATTAGAATATTGTCCAAAATCAAACACAACTACACACTCCAAATCTGCTTAAACAAGAGCCAAATCAACTATATCAAGGGAGTCAAGATCAAAATCAAGAACAAAATTGGCTAGATCAAATTGCTGCACTTTCCAAAATAGTTGAATCATTACGTGAAGAGACATCTCCACCACCATTACCAACATCATTCCTTGGTTTAGGGCTTCCCCCTTTACCTAGCACCAATCACTCCATCCAAATCAATCCACATAACACCAATAAAGCCATCACATCAAATCCTTTGAATATACCATCGACATCACACCAACAGATGGTATCCAATCAAGCAACAATGATGATCCCAACCAATCAAAATATGGTCTCCCAAGGGCCTATCACCTCGTTCATCCCAATCATCCCTATCACTTCAATCATTCCAAACACCACCCCCATGATCGCTCCAAGCGTATCCCAACAACTTGGCACTACATCCAACATGATTCCAAATACACCATCACTACCGCCAAAACCAAGTGCAATAAGTCAATATCGTAGCATCGCACTAAAAGCACATCAAGCCTACCACCAAGGGCTTCAACAATCTCAAGCTACCCAACCAACACAAAAGATGACAACTATTGAAAACAAGGATCAAGATCAATCCATCACTGAGCACACGTTTAATTCATCCAATGATCAAATTGACATATGTCGAGAGTCACTTTTGAATCACGATCAAAATCCACCAACAAAACTCGACAATGAGCCAATTCAAGAAATATCAACATCACTTGACCCTATGGTCGAAGACATTCACAATCTCTCCACCGCAATTATCGAAAACAATGATCAAAACCTCTCCATCGAGGAGCACATTGAGGATGTATCTACACAATCCGATGATCAATTCACTATACATCAAGAGCCACTTTTTAGTGATCTCTTTCAAGGAGTGTTAGGATTATTTGATCCAATTGACATAATGCACAACTAGTTCACCTATGATCATGTTGAAAATGTCTCTACATCGCCTTATGAGTTAGAGGACATATCTTAAGAATTTATTCCAAAGCATGATCAAAATCTTTCACCAAAGTCTAGCAATGGTCCTTTTCAAAACATGTTGATCACCTTTGACCACATGGTTATAGATACTGAAAGAACCTTGAACTTGAAACTTTCAGATATTGAACCACTTACCATGTACAATGATGACATCAAAGAACCATTTATAAGCAATCCATCCTTTGGAACTAATCCATGTTAGGAACTTGATCTAAAGCATGTCGAAAGCAACTCTGAAATCATTCAAGATCAAGAATTTGTATCTTCAAGATACTACAATCATCTAATGGACACTCTCCTATCTATGCAAGATGATCATATCCATGTAGCACATAATCCTCCACCTACCCATGAGATGCTTTCTATGGATGGATACATGGATGATCTTCATCTAGAACAAGATTGTGTTACACAAAAAGAGTAGATTATTAACTCCTACAGTCAAATGGAGTTATCAACATCACAATCAGATATATCCCAAAATCAGATTGAGGAAATCACAAATAAAGATATCAAACATTATCCACTCAAGGAAGAAAATCATACAAAAGAGTATAATCCAGAACTAGCAGAGCAGCAAATGGAAATAATGTCATCTACAGTGATCATTGATCAGAGAATGCATTCTGAACAAGAGCTCTTCAAACAAGCAGAATCAAAGCATGAAGTTGCTACTACCACCATACTGGGGGTAACTATGTCTCAAGAAAATGTCAACATAGGGAGCATGAAGAGTCCTTATGATGAAACTCGTGCCAATACTACAACCAACCACGCCATGAATCTTCATCCACCCATTACCCCATCCACAAGTTGGGACCAACGTCAAAAGAAATATTTGAATCAAAGTACGAAGAACGTTATCAAATCAAAAGAAACTGAGAAGCATAATGGACAAATAAAATACAAATGGATACTAAAGAATACAAAGAAAGATCATCCCTATCAAACTCCATCAGTCAAAGAAACTATGGGGAAAAATAAAAAAGGGAAAAGTATCCATCAAAGATGTCCACAAAAGCAAAAGCAGGCTTTTCAAGTGACATCCAAAGTGTATCAAGCAAGTGGTCCTAATTCCATGTACACTTCTGTATCCACCCATCATTGCTCATCTTCCCAAGTTTGGAGAGTCAAAGATTCCAAGCTGTCAACCAATCCATCTCCTATCCCTAAACACACTCCATCCATGCCTCCACACATGATATCCAATTCTCACATTGACCATGTATTGGCAATGACCCTTCATCATAAGGATTCAAAGGGCGCTCTATCACAATGTGCGCATAGAGACAAAGTTAACTCCAGTGCAAGTATCTTAGCAAAGCAGCTCCTTCAAGTAGGATATCAATGGAACATTATGACAAGGGCATCTACATCAGCAACACCTCATGATTTAGCATGAGCTTAAAATCTTTTGAAAAAAGAAAAAAAAGAAAAAAAAGAAAAAAAAAATGCAAAAAAAATTAGAAAAAGGATTGAAAACAGTAAAGATAAAAATCGTCCTCTAGTGAAAACCACTACGGTGGCACTTTGGGCAAGACCATGATGAAAACCTGGAAAACAGGCATCATGTGTAGAATCGAGCATCTATGTGTGCCACTTCAAGTGAGAGCATCTCATCCCATCCATAATAAATCCAGTATTCCATCTAGCCATAATAAATCCATCCATCCATCAACCATTTATCCAATCCATTTTCATCCGTCTTCATCCATCATCCGAGTGATCTTGATCTTGATGAAATTTTGGAGCACACCTTACGCTTGCTTATGACAAACATCTTGACATGGGCCATTTTCATTGATCTTATCCTATGCAGCATTATCTGAGCCATGAAGCATTATCCAAATGAACATTCTTTATCCAAACACCTTATCTTATCGCAAGATAATCCTTGGCATCCTTTGCATATCCATCCATCACATTCCATACATTGCTAGACACTTGGGGTAGATATTTACATCTTGCTTCAAGAATAAAACTTTATCTATGTCCTCTAACTTATGTGGCAATTCAAACATTGGCAAACGTGAAATCAAACTAGTCAAAGCACTCGTGAGCAAAAATCTGAATCACTAGCCCATGGCATATTTTGACAAGAACATGTTCTTTATCAAGTCTCCATCTTCAATCGAACATCAATCCAAACAATCGATATCAGTCACATCTAATTTGCATGTCAACGTCACATCACATCATTCGAACAACTTTTGTTGCAAACCAAGCTTCAACAATCCTGATCAATCAAATACAATAAAAAAATCATCATCAATCCATCATCATCTTGGGGATATCTTTCCCAAATCCTTGTGTTGCTTAACACTATCCTTACATTGTTGTGCATCCTCAACAATGTTATCATTATCAATCGTCATCAATCCTAATCAATCCTATCCTTGCATTTTTGTGCATCCTCAACAATGTTATCATTATCATCAATCAATCGACCCGATCAATTGACCTTAGCTTGGTTTTCAACCAAATCCCAAACAACGCACTGATATCATCACACATATCCATATCCAAATCGTCAAAATCATGCAAAAATCCAAAAACATCAGAAAATCAGAAAATCCAAAAACATTCAAAACATCAAAATCCAAAAACACTCAAAAAGTAAAAAAAAACATCAAAAAACATTGAAATCCAAACTACGTCGTCTCTGAGCTTAAAAATAGGCAAGGATAATATATGATCAACCCCCAAGACATCAAAATCCAAAAACATTCAAAAAACATCAAAATCCAAAAACATTCGAAAGACATCAAAATCTGAAAACATCCAAAACATCAAAAAATCCAAAAACATTAAAAAAAAACACAAAATCCAAAAACATTTGAAAAACATCAAAATCCAAAAATAGCCTCAAAACATTTCAAAACGTGCAAAAAAACATCCAAATATTTGAAAAATCCATCCATCTCATTTCGCTTTCACCTGAAATAATCAATCATCCATAATAAACTAATCGTCACATTCATCCTTTGGCAACGCAAAACAGAAACAAGCACAACAATCAGCAAAATCAAAGCTTCAACTGTAAAATCAAAATTGAAACAACAAAATTTTAAAACAAAATCAAACTCTTGATCAGTTGCAAACATGTCAGTCAACCTTATATCAACAGCCTATCAATCAACTTATCAAACCATCATCGTCCTATACAATGCATGTCCTAGGATATATCATTCTGACAATGGGCATCATTTTGGATATCACTTGGATTCTTATCCTATCAAAACAAATCCCTTTGGCTGAAGGTATAAAGAACATTGGCTTGTTTGCGTACTTGATCTTTTCTTTTGATTTATCTTATTGCACTCATTCCAAGGACCTCTCGATGATATCCAAACAAAGGATTTAGAGAGATAGGAATGGGCCAACAATCATTATTCTTTTGTCTATTGTGCTTGTTGGATGGTCTTGTAAAATAACTTGGTGAATACTTTCTTTGTTAAAAATGTATAGAGGATGTTTTAGATGGCTTGTTGACTATTGCATTGATTGGTTATACCTCTCTGTGTTTTGTTCTGAGATGTTTAAAACTTCTAAAGTGCATCCTAGCAAGGTTTCTATATGTCAGGTGTGAACAGGAATACTCCTATCTGTTTATCAAGTCAAAGTCCATCGCACTAGGTACAATGCCATCCTGGTTCTTTATACCTTGATGCATCGTATCTACATGTGTAATCAAACATAAGGTAAGTATCCCTTTTAAAATCCCAATCCTTGATAAGCAAATCATCCATTTATCATCCATTAATCATCCATTTCTCATCATCATTTCTCATCATCATCTCTCATAATGTTGGCTTGTTGGATCCTCTTGTCATCATCTCATTTCCATACTAACACCAATTCATCACCAGTTCATCCATCATGCATCCATCGTGCATTCATATCATCATCATAATATAGATTTGTTAGTCTAAGCATCTCATAAATCATCCATTTCATATCATAGCATATCACATCATCAACCTCATCCATCTCATATCATATCATCATTTAAGTTGTTTAGGATAATATAGATTTGTTATTCTAAGCATCTTGAAATCATCATCTTTGCATCATTGTCCATAACCACCCATTTTGAACCTCTTTATCATGAGATCGACCCTCAAATCGAATCTTTTCACTCAATCTCTCAAGGGGGCAATGTAACAGTTTACTTCTTTCCACTAGGGCATCTTTAAAATCAGGAATTTTTTTAATTTTGATCACGACAAGTTATTCTTTGAACCAACGCAACAAGTACATTGCTTCAAAGAGGGGAAAAATGTAGACATGTCAAATTTACATCATGCATAATCATATTCCATTCATCAAATAAATCAAGACTTTATTTAAATCAAATCCAAATCATACTTCATCCTTTTCTGATTTAAACAAATCAAATATTTAAGTCCTAAAAGTCAAAATCATCTAAGCACCATTAAATCAGCATAATCATCATTAATTTAATCTAACCTTGATTAAATGCTAATCTCACCCACTTGCATTATCTAGATTTAGCCACTTGCACATATAAATCAATTTATTGATTTATTAAATCCAAGATTTTCCATCAACATGGCATTTATAGGGAATATTCCCTCAACTTTGAATTCAAAGGTAAGTTGATTTGTCCCTCCAACATTGCATTTATTGCTCATTTTCTTGTCCCCCACTTAGCATTTACTCTCAAATTTGAATTCAAATTCTCCCTCTCATGGGCACATTTCCCTAATCTTGCACATGCATCAACCACTCACATGATGACAAGTGTCCTCATCTCATTGGCTTATTTTTTATCCCACATTGCTCTCTCATATGCATTTTTTCAACTTGATAATCTATAAATGAGAGGCTTCATCCTTCAAGCAAGGTCTTCACAGTCTTTATGCAAAGTCACTCTCTTCATTTGAGAATTGATTTTGTCCACTCCACAATTTGAGCATTTCATCTCCAATCTCATACAAGGTTACTCTCTTCAATGGAGAGCTAATCTTGTCCATCTTATCATCATCATCTAAGCTTATCTATCAAGGATTGGGAAAAGGGCTATTTTCAACAATAGCACCAATCCAATATGGAATAAAATTTTGACTATGTTTTTATATGCTTACATTTGATTATCTTTGTTTATCTAATTTGCATGTTTCATCATAGTCAAGTATTTCATATGGATTTTAAATCTAATTTTTTTCAAGAGACTAACATGATGATATTATGTTAATATTGTTAACCATTTGTAGATTTGATGTCCATAGGGGCAACAATCATTATCCTTTTATCTTATGTGCTTGTTGGATGTTCTTGTAATATAACCTCAGTGAATACTTGCTTTGTTAGGTATGTATGGAAGAGGTCGAGGACAACTTGTTGACTATTGTATGGATAGGTTTAACTTTCTATGTTTTGGTCTGAGATGTCTAAAACCTCTGAAGCAAATCCTAGCAAGGTTTTCATATGTCAGGTGTGAACAAGAATACTCCTATCTGATTGTCAAGTCAAAGTCCATCACATTAGGTACAATGTTATCCTGGTTCCCTATACCTTGATGCATCATACCACGTGTGTTATCAAACATAAGGAAATCGGTCCTTTGAAAATCCCAATTCCTCAGCAAGTAATTATCGTCATCATCATCATCATCATTTGCATTTGTGTCACCTTGTATCTTGTTGAAATGACTTCTTCTCTTCTTACTAACTGCACTAACAAGGTACTATGACAATTGATCATCACCACCATCATCACCATCGATCCTGCATCCACAAATCATTAGCACATTTGCATAAGCATATCATATAGAAATCATTAGCATATTGCATAAACATATCATATAGGAAACATACACATTGCATTTTTAGCATCAAATAAATAGGTTATCATAAACATTCTTCATAAATAGGTGCATTCATGTCATTGCATTTCACCCATTACATTGCATCTCATGGCATTATATCGATTATTGCATAAACATTGCATTTGCATTTCATAACCATTTCATATTACCATCTAAATTATTACATAGCATGAACAAAAGCATTCCATAATCATTTTGCATAATCATAAGTAACAGGTATATAAGCATTTAATTCATTAGGCATACATGCTTGCATAACATCATAACATCATTTCACGACATTACGTTCACATTACAGCATATCAGTTTGCATCAACATATCATTGCATCACATACAACATCATTTAGGATAATAACATTTGTTATTCTAAGCATCTCATAAAACCATTTCATTTGCATCATATCACAACCATCGCATCATATCACATCCATCCATAAATCATCTCATATATAAGCATATTCCACACATCATTGCATATACCATAGATCATATCATTTTATATATTAAAACCCATATCACATATTGCATTAGCATAAAATAAACCATCATATAGTTAACATCATTGCAAATTTGCATATGATAGGTTAGCATAATATAGATCTATTAGTCATAATCATAACACATACATCATTACAAATAAATGCATCCATAAAACATCACTGCAAAGCATATAGAAATAAACCATTCATGCATAAAGCAGTACATAGTACATCAAATCAAAATCGGCTCATGTATATCATCAATCACATCACTATCATAGTACAAAAAATAATAATCAGATCACTGTACATATATGTCAATCGATACAAAATGCCCATCCGGTTATCAAAAATGAGCCCATAAGGCACATAAAATGTATCATCTAAATCAAGCCCGATCTCTGTGAATGCTGCCCTCACCCTTGTCATTGTGACCCTTTGGTGGTCTCTGACTGGCCCGCTCTGAGTACTCGGGGACCCAATCTGCTCTAGGTACGGTGTCATGGTAAGCCCGACGGTAGTACTCTATCTCTCAAATAACATCCCTGTAAGATCTTACTGGCACTATACCCTGGGAGGAGGAGGCTATCATGCTCTTAATCTGCTACCTACAGCCTAGCTCTGTGGCTGCCTATAGCTCTGTAGCTTGTCTCTGCTGCACAACCTGATCCCTCTTGTCCTTGAGCTACTCTCTTTCATCCCTATCCTAATCTCTCTCTATGGTCACTGCCTGAATCTTGGCCTATAACTGTGCAATCATCACATCCCAACCATCTGCCTATCCCTATGGTTGTACCCGTGGCTGCACGTGAACCTGGTCCTCACCCTTGGCTCATGGTGGTGGGACTGGTGGATCTTGCTGCTGATCCTGCATGTGGACATCCCTATGACCTAGTGAGACTAGGGGCACCAATGGTGGATCCTGTCGAATCTCAACCCTTGGTCCTCACCCTCATCCTCGTCCTCTCCCTCTGCCTCTAACCCTACGCACCTCTAGATCCTCACCTAGAATGGTCAACCAGAGAGGATTTCTAAACTAGTCTCTGTAGGCCTGTGTGGTCCCTAGATCTGCCAAGCCCTGATCATAAGCCCATGGTTTGGCCACCAACTATCAAAAGTTTTCAACTACCTCGGAGGTAGGAATACCGGGCCCCCATGACACCTATGTCATTATGCGCACAAAGATGGCTATGTAGTCATCATCTGGCCGATCCTGCGGCTCTCCGAACTGACATTGTATGCACCCAGGAAGGTACCTCTCAATCATCGTGTTCTCCCACCCCTGCATATATCGATCTTGGCGGCAATAAAAGAGCTAAGCAGCATCGTCAACCCATCTGGGCTGACCAAGATATGGTCTCCAAGTAAAGACAAGCATCTCTTCTAGCACCCGCCTCCAGTAGGGGATCCCATGCTCACCAGTATGTGTGAAGGACACACTGCCTCTATATAGTGCCACAAGGGCATCCTCTACCCCCATCGGAACTGGAATGACCCGTGGATGTACCACAAAAATGTGCTCCCATGCCTAGACATGAAGTAGTGTCACTCCGGCCCCCAGTGCTCTACCATCCACGTATACGTACTCATGCAGGTCTCTATAGAGTGAAGCCAGAAGGACATGCCCCCATGCAAACCGAACTGGCCTATCTCGGACCATCCTCTCCTAGCAATAACCCCAGCGGGGACTGAAATATCGCCCTCATTGGTCTAGGGCAACCAAACCTGAAATGATCGTTGTAATCGCCCAATGGAAGGGAAGTGCTATAACCCTGTACCACTTGAGCTCAATCTGTCCCTCGTAGTAAATGTCCCATGTGGCGAGGACTCTAATGCAACACTCGCGTCCCTCCTCCATATCATAGATCACCCGTCAGCCATGAATGGGAAATCGAAGAATGCGCCAAACATTCTCCAAAGTAATGGTTGCCTCACTAGTAGGGAGATGAAATGATGATGTCTCCTTGTGCCACCTCTCAGCTAGCACTGACAACATCCCTAGGTGGGTGCGCATGGGCACCCCATACGCAATATGCCATAATCCTGCTGCTCCCAGCTGATCTTGGTCCCTATCCCTCAAGTCCCATAAAATGCTCACCAAGTCTCGTGACTCGTGCTGCCGAGAATAGAGCTCCCTGGGCTCGTCTTGCATCAAGGAAAGTCAGCGTGTTAAATTTTTTTGAAAAATCCTGGCCTAACGCTCCAAACTCGTTCCCGTCAGTGCAGTTTGGGAAGGCGTCACAGTTTGAGTTTGCTCAAACTCCGTCGTGTGAGCCCAAAATGAGCCAAATAGCATTGCTGCAATGCACTTTATCCCCAATGTTGCAGCTTACATGAAAAAGGGGCCATCGCGGCACACTTTAACCAAACTGGCCCACCGAGCCCGAGTCCACCGATGGAGTTTCTAAACTCTAAACTGCACCACTGCAGCACTAAATAGCATCGCTGCAGAGCAAAAAGGAAATTAGCAGTGCAGTTCAAATGCTAAGTGGCGCTATAATAGCGCTGCTGGAGGTGAGCTCCCTTTTAAAGTAGTAATAAATGCGTTAAATGAAAACACGAAGCTTCAGTAAGGGTCACATACCGGTGCCCCGATGTCAGGTGGCCACTGGTATGTTCGAACTCGGTCTGAAATGTTTAGAGGAAGCTATCATTGCACCATATTGTCGGAGGGTCAGAGCTCAAATTGCAAGTTTCCTAGCAGAGGTGTGTGAAAATCACTTGAAAGTGACCCCTTGGGCCCCTTTTAAGCCTAAAAATTAGGGTTTTTTTAACCCTAAATGGCTGTCTTGCTAGGGTTTTGGACCCCTGAACCTATTTTTGTCTGTTTGAGGCTTGTTTTTCATTGTTTCATTGCATTTAAACACATTTTTAGCCTCCCGGACCCCTTTCGGACCTGTCGAAAACTTTTTTATCTTTTTTCATGAGATCACCCAAAAAATTAAAATTTTCATTCGATCTCTCGAGGGGGCATTATAATGGCATGTTTTCTCTTGCCATGTAGCAGTGGGGCAAGTTTTGAGATATCAAATTTTTTTGGCTTTGATTGAGATTGTTTATTCTTTGAACCAATGCAATGAGCGCATTGCTTCAAAGAGGGGAAAAATGTAGACATCGAAAATATACTATTTGACATCATGCATCTGATCCTAACTTACTAACATCGTTTCTTCCTGAATCATCCCTCAGTCTAACCATTTAATCAAATTCCCCTATCTGATTAAATTCATCAATATTCATCTCTTAATTAAATAAATCATTTTGTCTAATTAAGTCATTTTCTCTTGTTAATTAAATGAATACATCTGATCTAATTATCCCTAATTAATTAAATAATCAATTTATTTAATTAAATATCTAAAGTCTATCCATTAAATTAAATAAATTAAACCCTTATTTGATTTAATCTAACACCATCCCTTTTAATTAAATAAATCAAAATCCTTATTTAATTAGCCTCTTATCATATTCCTCTCTTATTTGATTTAAATAAACCCATAGATCTAAGTCAAATAAGTCACATCATCTAATCTCTCTCATTAAATTAATTAACCCTTAATTAATTTAATCTCATCTCATGTCACATCCTCTAGATAATGCAAGTTGCACATGAAAATAGATTTAATTCATTTATTAAATCCCTATTTTCCTCACAAGGCATCTTTTGAAATATTCTCTCAATTTGAATTCAAAAATTCCAAGTAAACATGTACATCCAACAAGGCAATAAATTCATCTTACATGTCTTTTTCCTTGAGCCAAGTGGCATTTATTGCATTTTTCCTTCCCTCTTGCCTATCATTTCAATAAATTTGAAATTCAAATATTGGCATTTATTGGCACAAACCCCAAATCTTGCACATCCATCATCCATTCATAGCTTGACAAGTGGCATCATATCATTGGATGAATGTTAGTCCCACATTGATCAAATTTGGACATTCTTCCATCTTGAAATCCTATAAATGAAGAGCTGATCTCTTCATTTATGCATGCACAATCCAATTAAAGTTATCATGCTCAAATAGCTCTTGAGTTCCATCCATAATTGAGTTCTTAGCTAGGATTTTTGCAGATTTTTCTTGGAGTCTTCATCTTCCATCAACAAAGTGGATCAACATCATCTTCAACATATCAAGATTTCATCATAGGGATTGGGAAAGGGCCAATTTTCACATCAAATTGGCACCAATTCCCCCATGGGATCATGTGTTTGCTTTTCTAATTAGGATTTTATCTTGTTTTTATCATTTGCATTATGTTCTTCAATATTTTCTTCCTAATTTGAATTTTTAAATGGATTTCATGGGGAATCCTTGTTTTAGCTTCCAATTCCTTGATTAACTTGTTTACTCATATTGTTTTGCAGGTACTAGGAAAAGGGTTCACACACCCCGTATCATGTGTTTGATGTTTCTTCTCTTTGTACACTTCTATCGGTATCTCTATTCTTCTTTTTATCTTTTTGTTTTTAGTTTTCCTTTTTGGCATGATGCAAAGCATAGAGATACCCTATGTCTCTTCCATGTTGACCCAAACGGTCTTTTTTTTTCTCTTTTTTTTGGTGTTTTCCTTTTGGTGATGACACAAAGTGTAGAGATACCCTGTGTCTCTTCCATGTTGACCCAAACAGTCCTTGTCTTTTTCTCTTTTTCTTTTGTTTTAAGTTTTCCTTTTTGGGATCATGCAAAGCATTGAGACCGAAATGTCTCCTTCATGTTGACTCAAAATCTTTTTTTCTTTTTGTATTATTTTTCGCTTGTGTTTTCCTTTTGGGGATGATGCAAAGCATCAAGACCGCAATGTCTCTTCCATGTTGACTCAAATTAGACTTTGTTTTCACTCTCTTTGTGTCATTCTTCTAGTTCTATGTGCTTTGGGGAATGATGAAAGTTCTGAGCTCTTTCATACAAAATAAAAAAAACTATAACAACGAACATGGGTATGTGCAGGATCATCATGGAAAAAATAGGCCGTTAAGTGGCAAAAAATTTAGAAAAATCAGAGTTAGGAAACTTGACGTAAAAATTTGAAGAAGTTTTCTATATTATTTCAAAAATATGTAAGAATAAAATATGTAGAAAATTGAATGTAGTTTCTAAACTACTAGGTTTGTTTAAAAAAAAAAATCTATTTGGTGAAAATTTGAAATTTCAATGCAGTAGTACTTAAATTTCAGGGAAAAAATAAGTAGGTGTTTTCGACCACCCTAACCACAATAAAATGATAATATTATTTTATAATATTTTAGATATAAGTAGAGGACTCATGTCCTGATGTGATACATATTTTTTGTAATTTTTTTCCAAGTAAATAATTAATTATGAATTTTTATTACAACTTTTAAAAAATATAAAAACTCATATGTCTGACCTTCTTAACTTGGTCAAAACTTCATGAAATTCAATTTCTCTTTTTTAATCCTATATTATGTGAAGCATAGAATGTGACGCTTGTTTTGGATTGAAAAAATGTGATATTGTTTGAAAGCTATAGATATTTTTCAATCAACCTATCAATCATGACTTTAGTCATAATTTGAATAGAAAATGAATAATAATTACTTATTAAATTCAAAGTAAAGCATAATTTATATTGGTGGAAAGTTGAGAATCTCCTTTAAAAACTTTTTTGTTTCATCAATTTTGGGTAAACAGAAAGTCATCACCACATACCCATCATATTGCCAGTTTTTGGCCCATCATGATCCTGCACATAACCACATCTGACCCCAAATCCATAGATCCCTTATGTGTTTTGTGTACTTTTTTTTTCTGGGGGAAAACTCCCTTCCTTTCTTTATTTTTTATTTCCCTTGACATGATGTAGCTTAACTTCAAAACATATGACTTGGCATAGAGCTTTCCAAGTTGGCTCTCATGTCTTGTTTTCTTTTTGGAATTTTCTTTTCTTCTCTACTTTTAAGTAATTGTTCACAAAATAATGTGTAGAAATTCCTTTAAAGTGGGGGCATACATTACCATTATTTCATTTGCATTCTTAGCAAAGCCTTGTCATTTGCGTGATGTGTTTGTCACTTTGTGGATGACATTGGATATGATTTCCTTCATAAGTGTGATCTATCTCAGTATATTGAATTCCTCTTTATGGTTTGATGTGACGCACTACATCACATAAGGTGTGAATATACTATTCTTTGATTGGTCCTCTTTTGGAGACATTAGACACAATGTTCCCTGAGTGACTGACCTTGCATAAATTGAACAAGAATCCTTTGAACATATTACACAACATTTTTACATATTGCATTATCATTCATCCACCTTGCATAACACAACTTGCATGCCTGTGGAGTTGTCTTACTTGTTTGGCCACCTTGCATAACACAACTTGCATGCCTATGGTGACATCCTATTTTAAACCAACATTTTCATTTTCTTTGGCTTTGTGTTGCCTTGTTAAAGTTATCAAGTGAGTATAGCTTTGGCATGGTTGAGCAGGAAGCCCAACTAGCAACATGACTTTTTCCCATAGCCACTTTTGTGTTTTTTTGTGAGTGCATGGGTATGTGCAGAATCATGATGGGCCAAAAAGTGGCATTATTATGGGTATTTGTAGGGTATGTGGTTGACAACATTTTTTTTACCCAAAATTAATGAAACGAAAAGGGTTTTAGAGTAGATTCTCAGATTTCCACCAATATAAGTTATGCTTTAATTTGAATTTAATAAATAATTATTATTCATTTTCTATTAGAATTATGACTAAAGTCCTGATCAATAGGCTGATTAAAAAACATCTATAACTTTAAAATGGTATCACATTTTTTTTAATCTAAAACATGCATCACATTCTATGCTTCACATACTATAGGATTAAAAAAATAAAAATTAAATTTCATGAATTTTTGACCAAGTTAAGGTGGTCAAACATACGAGTTTTTTATATTTTTTAAAAGTTGTAATAAAAAATTCATAATTAATTATTTACTTGAAAAAAAATTACAAAAAAATATGCATCACATCTGGACATGAGTCCTCTACTTATATATAAGATCTTATAAAGAAATATTATCATTTTATTATGGTTAGGGTGGTTAGACAGACACCTACTTATTATTTCCCTCAAATTTAAGTACTATTGCATTGAAATTTAAAATTTTCACTAGATAGATTTTATTTATTTTTAAATAAACCTAGTAGTTTAGAAACTACATTCAATTTTCTATACATTCTATTCTTACATATTTTTGAAATAATATAGATAACTTATTCAAATTTTTACGTCAATTTTCGTAACACTAATTTTTTTGAATTTTTTGCCACATAAGGGCCTCTTTTTTCCATGATGATCCTGCACATACCTGCATACCAACTAGAGTATGTATCTTACTTTTTGGGAATTCTCACCCCACAGACAACTAGTTTTGTGGCCTCAAAGTGAGTACACATTTTTTCAAACAATCAACCTAGATCTCTTTCCACAACTGGTTGGATCGATGATCAAATTTTTACTCAATTCATTTCAACACTTGTGTGTTCCTTTGTTCTTATGTTTAGTTTTCCATGGGATTTTCATCCTAGGGGCTTGATCACACTCCTTGTTTGTTGTATTTCATCAAGTGCTAAGATAAGTGCATTAAAACCATCTTCTTGATGTTCATGGCTAATTTAGTGTGAGGAAGCAAGTTTCTCTCACTAAAGTGGGGGCTAAATGTACCATAGAAAAATGGACCTTTCCCATTTTCATAGTCTTTTAGGCCTTGTTTCATAGTGTTGGAGCTATGTCACTTTAATTTTATAATGTATCTTGGCTTGAACATGCTTATTTTGGTGCTAAAACTCATAGAACAATGTTTGGTGAAAGTGTTGTGAAGTGTTGTAAGACATTTCTACATTCTTCTAGACTCTATTTAATGCAATTCACCTAAAAATCACCTTTTCATACATCAAAAAGTGCTAATTTGAAGTGTTGTAAAGTCTTGTAACTAGATTTCACACTTTTCTAGGCATATTTTCCCTATTTACACCCTTCTCATGCTTTATTTTGTCTTTTTATGCCCTCATATGCTTATATTAAGTGTATTTTTGGGTCTTATCCCAACAAACAACATTAAATATGACATTTTCCCCGACACTTGGTTTTCAGTCCTAGGTGGAACTCATTTGCCAAGGGTGGCGAATGAGTCCCCCTTGGCCCCAAATTCAAAATATTTCAAATTTCTTTCGGGATTTTAATAAAAATTCACTTCATGTTGGCCTGTGATGAGGTATGAATGGATACTAAGGCACAAGATTTGTATAAATAGGCATTTTTCACCTCATTTTAAATCTCCCATTGACTCATTCACTCAAGCATTCATAATTCAAGTAATTTTCAAGCACTCAAGCATTTTGCATCTTCAATTCAAGAACTCTCAAGCACTTTGGAGCAACCTTTTGACATCACTTTAAATTTTGCATATTCAAGGAGGTGGTAATTTTGTAATACTTTCATGTTATTCATTTATCATTCTTCTTGCATATCATTCATTTCAATTGGGTTTAATTACTAAAGTGGGGTTTGACCAAGGCAAACCCCTATTCACTAATTCCCCTACATTTTTGCCCTTTGCATGTGTCTTTGCAGCCTTTTTTTTGTAGATTTGATAGGTTTAAAGGTGTTGAAAACTAGATTTCAAGTCAACTAGGATCTTCAAATCAACTAATCACCTATTCAAGCAATTTGAGTGACTTTTGGCCAATTTTCTGTAGAATTGATCCCAACAAGTTGTTATTCAGTCATTTCCAGATCTGGAGTAGCATTGTTGAACCTTGAATTTTTAGAAATCTTAGGGAGGACTGATTCACCACCCTTAGTGAATGAGTCTCACTTGAAATCTAGAAATCTGCATTTTTCCATAAATGAATTCTTGACTATTAGAAATTAGTTCTCGACACTTTTTCAACAGTAGGAGGACTGATTCTCCACCCTTGGCGAATGAGTCCCACTATGAAAAATATTTTTTTTTATCAACATTCCAGACATTCCAGAATGTTAGAAACGAAGATCTGAAATGCAAACCAGAAAAGCCTTCCACAGAAGAGAAAAATAGAAAAAGTAGAGCTTTGCATAAAGATGTGCAAGTAATAATTATTTAGGAATTCGATAATTACAAGATATGATTTTCTTTATAAAAGTAAAGATGCATAACCCTAATCTTATCTTGAGAAACAAGATAGCTCAACAAGATACGGATGACAACTAATTAACCTAGGAATTAAATAATTACATAAGTTATGCAAGTGTAATTAAATATTAATTACACTAACACCCACCCATAAGTGCAACATAGGGAGACTAAAAAGGCATGGACCTAAGAACTAAGATGAATGCAAGAAAGCATGAATGGGTCCCGGCAACAAGGCCTGATTAGGTAACCAAGTACAAATGCAATAATGAGCTAGAGAAGGAAAACCCAGTGGGACAAAACCCCCCTACAATGAGATGACTACTACAAAGAAGCACTAGAAGAACACTGTGGAGTAGCACTGGAACCGCAATCCGACAAGAAAGGAAAGATACTTATGTCTACAAGAAACCAAAAATGAAATCATAATAATGTGACAGCAGACCCGATCCCATGAAACACTGGAAAACTCACAAACTGGAACAACTCTGGAATATTTGAAGCAACAGTAGATGAAATGATGACATAATCTAGAAACCGTGTATCTCGATGTCGATTCCAAACTGTGACTAAAACTCTTCCATGGGAAGGAGTACCAAAAAGACTCTGGAAACATTAACCATAAAAATATGGCCCTCAAACTGAGAAGGATCTGAACCAATGCAGATCAAGAAACATAATCTCTCAACTGAAGTGTGAACTGATGAATCCAATATGTGTCAAGCAATAGCAAAAAATTGGCCAAAAGAAACTAAGAGACCAGATAACCCATACAATTTTCCAACAAATCAAGATGGATATGGAGATCAAATTGTATGCACACTCTAATCAAATTATTATGCAAGAAACCCCCTCTGATGGAGCTTTATCTCAGTTTATTTATTACAATAACCCAAAGATTGTAAAAGGAGAGAATGCTAAATGTGCATAAACAAAAAATAAGATGATATGGTACTGAAATGAAGTACAAATATTCAAGTTTCACCTTTCCAACTACCAAAACATCCAAATAATCTCCAAAACACCCATTGGGAAAAATTTGGAATAATGATAAATTTGGGATAGATACAGAAAAAAGTGCATGGATAGAAAAATAGAGCTCCTCAATACCTTTCCAATGCCGCAAAGAAGACAAAAAGTGGAGATCGTGGCAAAACATTATGAGCTCAGAAGCCCAAAATGAACATCTGAATTCAAATAGAAAAAAAGTAGCTAAACAAAGAAATACTGAAAAATAAACTACACCACAGGAAAGTACTTGGAACCAACTTTCTGGCGATATCTCATTTTCCCAATTTTGATACCGTATGCCCAAGTTATGCCAAAAAGAAAAAAAAGTGCTCCTTTAGGGAAAATCAGGGCTAGGAGGGGGCAAAGAGGGTCATACGGCCGATGATGTCATGCTGATGTCAGCACTTCAGGGGAAAAAGATTGACGGTCTGGAGGCCGTCAAGCCAAAAAAATGCCCCCCCTGCAAGAAATTTGACGGTCGTTTGGCAGTTTTGCATGTTGCTGGAATATTTGCTGCAGAACAGAATATTTTGTTGCCAGATGTGAGGATGTCGCCAGAATATTCGCTATAATTTTTGTGGTTGTTGGGGGCTGGGCTCAGGTCTAGTCTGCCATAGGACCGCTAACTGTAGCTAGAGGAGCCCGCGGGGGCTGAAAGGGCTAAACGACTGGTGGGCGGTGGAGCCCGATGGCCGCCCAGCAACAAATTCATTTTTAATTACAGGTGCCAACACAAATCCCCAAAAAAATGTTTTTTTGAATTTTTTTTGAGATTCAACCCTCGGGAAGCGTGCAGGGGAGGTCGTACGGCCCCCTAGACAATTTTTGTTTGCCTTTTAGACAAACTTCACCAAAATTGACGAAACAACAGTCGTTCTTAGGGTTTTTGGCTGTTGTGAATGCGATGGTGACCTCCGTTACTATCCAAACTACTCTAAAAAATTGGCTACCTCCAAAACTTGCAAAAAATCTCCTAGCTTGAAACCCTCATGGATCTAGCAAATGATGGCCAAAATTTGCAAAATAAAAGCCAATCCTGACTTTTTCCAGCTCTCTGAATCCAATGGTGAAGCCCGATCTGATCCAAAACACCCCATGAATGAACTCAAGGCATGATACCCTTGAGGAATCCCAAATGAACCCTGCAATTATTTTCTCAAAAATCTAAGAAGGGGTTGCAAATCAAGGCTCTGATACCATGTTAGAAACCAAGATCTAAAATGCAAACTTGAAAAGCCTTCCATAGAAGAGAAAAACAAACAAAGTAGAGCTTTGCATAAAGATGTGCAAATAATAATTATTCAGGAATTCGATAATTACAAGATATGATTTTCTTTATAAAATCAAAGATGCATAACCCTAATCTTATCTTGAGCAACAAGATAGCTCAACAAGATAAGGATGACAACTAATTAACCTAGGAATTAAATAATTACCTAAATAAAGTTATGCAAGTGTAATTAAATATTAATTACACTAACACATAAATCTCACACATCATCCAGGTACACTCAAATTTGATACTATACTTTCTGTTTTGCATATTTCTATCTCTTCATATTTCATAGTTTTTGCATATTACACTGTGTTTCCAAACCTGGCATAAATCTTAGTTTTACATGCATTTTAGATCATCTTAATCAGTCAATTGAACTTAGTTTAGTTAGTTTACATCATATCACATTACACATGTCCTTATTTGAATGAACATCTAGCATTTTAGGATCTAAATCTCTCTCTTTCTAGGTGAAAAACTTAGGAAGAGAGCAAGCATTTCAGGTCCTAAAATCTATGTTCCAAAAATGAAAGTAAAAATATACTTATTTCTCAGTGAAACCTTATCAAATATTGAAATGATATAGCCTTCTCATGATTTCCTTCTCAAATATTAATAGTGAGAAAGCCATCCAGAAATATACTCCTTTCGAACAGAACCTTATCTAAAATTGAAATAATCTAGCCTTTTTAAAACACCTTATGGAAGTCCAAGGGATTGAGCTTAATTGGTTAAAACATTGAGTTTTCATTGTGGAGACCCAAGTTCAAATCCCAAAGGGACATCTAATATGGAATTTTAAGTTGATTCTTGGTCTTACATAATAAAAAACACCTTATGGAAAATGAAACAATATAGCCTCAGGCAGAGAAGAGTAATCAAAAATATTTTGTCAATTGTTATTATCTACTTTGGGCTATATTCTCTCATTTTTTATACGCTCCTATTCAACAGACTCTATTCTTTCAATTTTCAATAGTGTGATATTGAGAAAAGATCAAAAAGCTTATTGATTATTGTTCTCTATCTTAAGCTACATTGTTTTATTTTTGATAGGGTGTTGTTGAACACAATATATTGTTCCAATTTTTGATATGGTCCTATTGATAGAAGACAATATTATTTGCTAAAAGAAATATTGTTTCATTTATGGTTGGGTTATATAGTTGTGCTTTGGTTGTTGTCGATGGATCACTAGTGGGGAAAGTATTTTTGAATGTGCATGTTTCTAATTTCTATTTTTTTTACTTTTGCACCATGTGTTATATTTACAACTACCACGTCGCTAGATATGCACCTAATGCATACTACAATAAAATAGCTTGTCTTATACAATTAATGTTAATATACTATTGCATCCTTCATTTGGTGATCTATAACAGTCTACATCTTCCCATACGTTGGTTAGCCTTTAACTATTTATCTTTCTCTCTGTAACATATTCCTTATTGTCACTCTATACCCTATGCTATGTTATTTCATGTCCAATTTGTTTGTTGCATTCCCTATTGTGCAATTTTCTATACAATAAGTATGTATCTACTATGGTATACATACATATGTGCACATAGGTGAGACACATGTTCCACCACTACAATCAATGTAGCACTATGTCACTATCTTCTTCACATCTACTTTGAGATATACTGAAATCTACCACCCTCGGTGTTTGCATGTCTCTTACCTTTCATGTTCATCTCCACCTATTGACTCATTGTTGTGTGTTACTACACACAACTGCTAGTTAAATAACTAGTATTTAATTAATTAATTATCTTGACCAATTTTAGGTGTATAGTCATCAGCTGAAAATTAGTGTCTCGGGCATCAAAATTTATTTTTTTGTCAACATCAGCAACAAATTATTCTTTGAAGCAACATGAAAAACATATTACTTCAAAGAGGTGAAAAATGTATACACGTAAAATCAGTCAAGACAATTAATTAATTAAATACTATTTATTTAATTAATGAACCCTTTTATTTCATCTACTTATAAATAAATTCTCAATTTATTTATATAGTTCACACTTTTCTAAATTATTCATCTTAAACCACATTCTTCTAAATTTAATTAAATAGACAAATGTCTATAGTTCTTTTTATTTATTTAAATATCTTCTTACTAAGTTTGAATAATTTCAAATTCAAATTTAGTCACATGTCTACAACACTTTTTTTCCACATCATCAAATGTCACATGTATTTAAATATGACTAATATTTAAATTACATTATTCTCAACAAATTCCATAACAAGTTTTTAACACTTGGCTTTCTCACACATTTGATTGTCTCATACATTTGGCATGTTTCCTTTGGTCAAGGGAACATCCTCTGTGATTCTTCTATCTCCACCATTCATCTCTCATGTTTCAATCCTGACTGTTGATTTCTGCCACATCACAAGATGCTTTGGAAATCCTATATATACAACCTCTTGATACATCATTTTACATCACATCTTTGAGAAAACTTATTATGCAGGAGTAATATTGGAGAATTTGGAGGATTTAGAGTTTGAGTTTAGAATATTTAGCATTTATCATTTGAGAATTGTAGCATAATGTTAATTTAGAATCATGTCTTAATCCATAGTTTCATTTTAGTTATCATCTTAGTTTCCATAAAACATTTGCATCATAGAATTTGACATCATTATCCATTGTCAATATCATCATTATCATTTATAGAAGCATTTAATATCACAACTTGAATCAGATAGTTTATCCTTCATGTAGGAACTTAGATTCTTGCATTTACAACATCTCATTTCTTAAGTTGTCATCCAAACCAGTCATAGTACATACACAAATCTGAGAGCACTAATGATTTAAAGTATCCTTGAGAATAGAGAACAATGGAATATTTTTAGAGATTTGTTTTGCTAAAAGTAGATTAGTATTATAATTCAAATCTTTAATGTAATACATCTCATTTATTTTTGTGTGTTTTATTATTGATTTTCTAAATCTTGCAATTCCAAAAATACAATATTATATTATATTATATTATATTATATTACCATACTTTTAGCAAGGAAATATTGGTTTAACAAGGAAACACTTCTATTAAAAGATGACACTTCATAAAGAAATTCCATTATTTATATTACTATTTTTTCATATCCAAAGGTGAGGAGATCACTCCTTTCAAAAAGAATAAAGAAAAGAAGTCAATTGTCTTAGCATCTCATGATCTTATACATGCACTCTCATCCATGTTCAAGTTATAGCTGGTTCATTACTCATCCCATCACCAACTTATCAAGAGATATTGATTACTCACAAGATTCTGTCTTTTTACGTGGCATAACATAGCACTATAAATCAATAATAATAAATCAAATATATTATTCATTAGTGTTACCTTACAACAACTTTAGAATCAAATCTAATCTCTCCTTTATATAGGACTTGTCCTTTCCCTTTAAAATAAAAATTTAGATCTCTATTACAATTTGACCTCTTTCTATTTGACATAACACTTAAATAGCGAGGAATTGGGCTAGAAACATTCTTAGAATGTTATCCTCCTCTAAAAATAAGCTATGAACTATCTATGTACGTCAAAATGTGAATCATTTTTTTAAAAAAATCTCTAACTACATTTATCTACTTGGGGTTGGGAATCAACTCTAGTTTTATCATAATAAATTAGAAGAGGATAATTAGGAACTAAAGCATAAAAATATTGTAGGCCATTGTGACTCCTTGTATTTTATTTATTATATTTTTATATAATTAAACATTATAATGAAATAATAAGAATATGAGGAGGGATTTGAGTGGGAAAGGGAGCGGGGGGGAGTTTTTGAAAAATATTGAAGGCGAGAGTGATGGCAGTGATGATTCAGAGGACAATAATGGGTTCTCCTAGATCTTTGAGGGTCTTTCATATTGTTATATGGAGCCTAATCATAATCAGAGGTTAAATTTTCCCCACTTTTATCAACATGGTTTCCCCCCATATTATTTAACGGGGGTTTGTGGGAAATGCCCCCAAGACGAGGTCAAGGGGTAGTGCCCCTTGCGGGGTCAAACTATTTTTATTATTTTATAAAGGCGTCGAGAGTTATTTTTCTATTGGCCGACATAAAAAGACCCTATTTTGTAACCGATATAAGTCTTGATAAAATGACTAAGGGTTAGGGTTTCCATTGATATTGTATTGTAGCATTTGTAGTGGTATTGAGTTGCAAGGATTGTTGGTTGTAATCGATTCAATTTGTTGGATAATAATATTTTTTTGGTGGATGCAACCCAAGTTTTAGTGAACCACGTTAAAATTGTCTCTCGATATTATTATTTCTATATATTTTTCATTCCTTTGTTTATTCTTTATCTGCATTTAATTGATATCTTTTGCATGCAATTCCTAAAATTTCTCTTATCAAGTGGAATTGTTTGTTTCAGTCGGGTGATGTGACACTTTCCTATGCTTGGTTTCCTAGAGCTATTCATCTAGGGCTTTTGTATGTTTGGAAGGTACTGTAGTGGTAGATGTTTTCTCCTTTGTCTTTTTTATGGCTGGGTTGTTGGGCCCTACCTCCTCTTCTCTTGTTGGTAGCGAGTTTGGCCCTTTCATGGGTTTTCCCTATCACCACTTTTCTTTTATGCCTTTTCTGGCCTGTTGAGGAAATGAATCTATATTTATGGTGAGGACCCTATTTGTTGCATGTCTACTAGTGGTTTGGGGGTTGTGGGTTTGTTTGCTCTCCCCTTCTAAATTTAGAGCTCATGGCTCTTGCATGTGCCTACTACATCACTTTGTGCTGGATGAGTCTATCCTACTTCTCCTTTGTTCAGACTATTTTTTTATTGCTCTACCTCCTATTTGTGGCTATGGGTATTGTGGTGACTATTAGGTGTTGCTTGTCTCTATTGGCATTGGGTATCTTCTACTCCAATGTCCATGATCTTCCTTAGCTTCCTAATGTGGGTTGTAGAGATTTGTCTGAGTTTTTGTTGGTGGTCGCCAAATTTCTTTTGGTGATCTATTTTTTGTTTAAGGGGTTCTACTTGTTAATCTTGTTAGAGTTCAAACTCTTTTTGGGGCATCTTACTCTGGCTATTAGTCTAGGTTTGTTTTCTATCACTCCATATTTAGTAATATGGCCTCAATTGTTCTAGCTTCCCCTATTCCCTTTGGGTTTAAGGCTTGGTTTTTTCTTGTGGGCTTCATTGTGTTACCTAGGCTCTCTTTGAATTCCCCTTTCATGGTGGGGCTTTCTTCTTTTGAGGTGGAAACTGGTTGGAGGGGTTTGGGTTTGATTCTTATGTTGGGCTTGGTGGAGTTATTACATAGGGGTTGTTTCCCTTAGTTTTTATGTGTGTATGTTGGGTGGCTCTCCTCCCTCTTGTTATCTTTCTCCATTGCAACTCCTATCGAGGTGGAGTGTGCTCCTTTGGAGGTGGAGCTTCGATCTATTGGCAAGGTGGGTTCTATTGTGGAAAGGAATTATTTCTCCATTTGGTCTATTTTGTTTTGATGCCAAAAAAAATGGGGTTGTTACAAAGATGTTTCCTTGCTCTATGTTCTAATTTGCTAGCTTGCTTTGGTTTTCCCTGTTCCTGGAGGGTGGTGTTCTTGCAGTCGATTTCCTTTCTTGTTGTTGCCTTTGGTTCCTTTTGTTTTTTGATTTCATGATTCAGTCAAAAGCATGAATTGTTTGTTGTTCTTCTTGGCTCATAGCTAGTGTTTCATGCTCTTCTATTTAGGTTGGCTTATTTTTTGCGAGTCTCCGTTCTTTTGCTGACATGGCTTCTTTGTAACGAGTACTAGCCCTTCTATTCTTATCATAATCAAAACATTACAATGAAATAAAGGAATATTTAATCTCACATTAACATCATAATTTATTAATAAAACTAAAATTAAAATGATTTTGATTGATATCACTTTTATGTTGAACATCACATTATTTATGTTGACTAGACATGGATTCTAATGTAATTTCTAGTCATATTTCATACATCAACATAAAATTAGACTAGAATTAGTTTTTGAATTTTAGCATTTTCCCAATGTTGAAGGTGATTTTATGACATTATTGACTTAGTAATTCACTCAATATTATGAAATTAAGACTAAATAACACATTAATATGATATTATGGACCATTGTTTGTGATGTTATTTCTAATTACAAATGTTTTTGACAAAGGAAAAAATGGGTTTTAGTTTTTATATGCCAAATGAAAATTAATTCTAATTCCAAATGTTATTGTTAGTTCTAAAATTAATTCTAATTCCAAATGTTAGTGTTAGTTCTAAAATTAATTGTCACACAACTTTTCAATTTTAAGTACAATGCTAAAGGTAACATTTATTAAGAAATGGGTATGAAGCAGTGCAGTTAATTTGGTTTGATTTCTGAAGATGCTAACAGAGGAAGCGATGAATTTTTGGATGATGTAGTTGGGAGATTTTTGTTTCTACATCTTGATAGCTACAACTTTGGTGTCATCTTCTTCTCCAATTCTTTCTTGTTGGGAGTTTTGTTTTCTCCTTGGCCAACTCTGTCTTTGAGTGCAACTCTATGCCTACCAATGTTGGTGGACGTTGTTGGAACTAGCCTAGTGTTGTTGCATTTACCCTTTTGATGGAGTTGAGGCACTGGAAAGGATGAGGTGTGGTATGGGGAGTATGATTACCCCTAAAGACACTGGGATTTGTGTTGTTGGTTATCTGGCATATCCTTTTATTTCTATTGCCACTTTTTTGAAAGTTTTGTAGAATCTGGGTGTCTATGGCCTTGGTGTTTGATATTCAGTGGTCTGCAAAGCTTTTTCTCCTTTGGTTGATTTTTCTATAAAACATGCTACCTCTATTTGGTGTTGATTATTTTATGGTGTCTTCTATTTTTAATGCCAGGTTTTTATTGGTCTAGCTTTGTTCGATGGACCTTTTGTGTTTATTGTCCCTATTTTCATTTTAGCTTCTCCTATTAAGGTAGATAACTCTCCTATAGAGGTGGAGATGTTTTATGCTAGTGGAGATGGGTGTTTTTTGGTTGGGGCTTTCATGGCCCATATCTATGACTCAACTTGTTTTACTATTGCAATGGAAACTTGATGGAATCTTGGTTCAGCTTGAAGCTGTGATGGTGCTCTTGTTTGGGTTGTGTTGTTTCCTCCTCTTTACGACTTTCCATTCAGCTTCTCCTATCGAGGTGGACAAATCTCCTATTGAGGTGGAGATAGTTAGTGTTGTTGGTGTTGGGAGCTATTGCAAAGGGGATTTTGAAACCATTATAGTTTGACGTTTTTGATGCCTCCCTAGGCATCCTTGTTTTACCCAATTGTTGGGTTAGATGTTGGATGGGATTTGGACATTTGTTGTTATGGTTGGAGCTTCAATATTTGTTTCTCTTGATATGAATGGATTTGTTATTGTGTTGGTGATGGAATCTAGAGTTACTTCTTTTCTCCTATTGAGGTGGACATTAGTTGGTGTTTGGTTTCTAGTCCTTCACCTTTAGTACTGACAACTAGTTCTAGTAATTTGTTGGCTTGTACTGGTTTTTTCCTGTCTTAGAAGTTTTTTTGTTTTTGAGTTAGTTTCTTGCTATTGCTGCCTATTTTTGTTGTAGTTGTTTTCTATTATCAATTCCATGCTCCAGTCAAAATCATAGTTAGTGTGGTGTTCTTTTCAAGCTCACTACTGATGAGCCTCACTTTCTATTAACTCACTTTTTGCGAGTCACATCTTTATGCCTTTATGGATGCTCTATAAATTGGTACTATCCCTTCTAGACTTTAACCTAATCAAAAAATTTATTTAGAAATTAAATTTAATATTACAACTTAATGTCCTATTTGATTATTGAGCATTTAATTTGTATACTAATAATAGAAAAAGAAATCTATAATAAAATAAATAACTTTAACAACATTAGGAAAGTTTGAATTGTATAAAAAAAAATTATAAAGGAGCATTCAAGGGTAAGTCCATGGAGATGAAGAAACATAATGAACAACCTTGATATTTTCAACAAATTGTGAGCATGTTATATAAAGGAAATAGAAGACATAATATGTATGCATTATTTTTTGTAAAACTCAATGCAATATATAACACAAGTCTATTATATTTTCCTTTATTTTTTATTTATATAGCGTAAGTCATAACATGACTTTGTTATAATTTGTAAAGAATACACTCTAATTATGGTTTTAATTGATTTTACAATATTAATGAAAAATAAATTTCTCATGTTCTATTTTGCACTAATATTTTTAAAACATAACCCATACATAGTTTTTTTTTGTTTAATTCAATATTTTATGACCCTGTCCATTTAAGCTTGAACATCAAATCCAAAGTTTTAGAAATCTTTCTGTCCTAATTTCATGTTTGCAACATAAAATAGTAAATTTAAAGTTCAACCTTCTTAGTGTTGGAGTTGATTGTTGAGCCCCATAACTCCCAAAAATGATGTACACCGAAAACAACAATCACCAATGGAGAGAGAATAAACTAATTTTTTATCTAACACTTAAGAATTATATTGTTCTATAAAAGTATTTAAATATTACAATATACATTAATGAATCCTTATAATAAAGAATGAAAAAAATCTATCATAGTTGAAACTTTGGGTGAGCATAAAATTATATCATGAGATGTGTCCTTATCCTATACTATAAGATAATAAAAGTACATTGTTAGGGTGAATAATTTATCTATTCGCTATTCTTAAATGTACTTAGGTTGATGAGGTCAGACACCATCTTGTCTAACTGAATGTGCAACCTTTTAGACCTCTAGAGGTTTCCAAGTTATTTGGTAAACCTCATGTGCTACCTTTTTGAGGTTGGAAAAATTTCCATCTCACCTAAAAGGTAACTCAACACTTGGCATCAAGGTTGATGAGTTGGTCAAATAGGTTGTTGGTTTGCACATTCCTAATGATCCTAAGGTTGACACCTATAGGACACTTGTCTACTCACTTGTGTCACCTTATGGGGCACTTGTCAATCCACATCCTAGGTGGATTGTCTCTTCCTTGCATATATATGCAAGGCTTTGTACACATTATAATTTGGGTCATCTAAATACAATATTGAACATTATTCATTTTTCTTGATTCTCATCTCCATAATTTCCTGTTTCTTATGATATTAGAGTTGGACAGACATAGTTTCAGGCATTAGGTGAACAAATTTCATTGTATTTTGTTAGTTTGGATACTGTCTGCCATTAATTTTGTAGATCTATCATAGAAAACGGTAGAGAAAGACCCCTGTCCATCTCCCCAAGCCCATATTTTTCTGAGGTGCAATTTGGTATAACAACCCCTTCGTTCTATTTGCAGTTTTGGGCGTCACTACAGAGGTGCAGTTAAGGGATAGTATTGGCCTTTTCTCTGAAGACGCGGCGATTGAACTTTAGAAGCCTCGATTTGGAGGATGTGGGGCGTGATTAGTAGATCCATGAGGCTGTGATTTGCGTTGACAGGCACAAAATCCTTAGGTAGTGAGGCAAATTCCTCACGCAATTTGTAGGGTAGTGGCAATTTGTTTACATTGGGGGAATATTGGAGGCAATGTTTTTGGGTGCTACGCCTGAGTTTTGTAATAGTGGCTCACATTGTGAGCTTCTCGGCTTAAGGTTCATGACTCATAGTATGTCTTTAACCCCCACACCCTTACACAATTTTCAAGTTGTGAAAGGTGCCTCATTCCCTCACAGCATACCATCAAATCTTTGGCGCTGACAAAGACATTTGTGAGAGGTGTGATTTGTTTTTGAGGCATGGTTTTGCAAGGTTCGTGAGAAATTGTGGAGGGTATCTTGGGTGTTCGGATCTACAATGTCTGGCGTTGGAGCATTTGAATTTTCCCTGTAATTGAAATCTATGGCACAAGAGTGGATTTTTTTGTGCAATATTCAGCTTGCAATAAATCTAAATTAAAGTCTTCTTGCTAACCCAACAGGTGGTTGTATTCTGCAATGCAAATTGTGGCATCTAATTTTTGGCGGATTTCATCTCTTCTGCCAATCCGCGTCCACCAATATCTGCCAACTTCTACCTGTGGTGTTACCGAGTCTTTGGTCTCATGAGGACTCTACAATCTAATGACATTCATTGGTTGAGAATTTTCAGTTTTCAATTTTCAGATTTTTCAAAGTTAGGATCAGTAAAATTCTATACTTTACAGTTTTCATGTTGTATTTACAATAGCATTCATTGGTTGAGAATTTTGAAAGTTGTTTGCGTACTTCTCTTTCATTTTACAAACTTATAAAATTCTGTTAATTTTTGGAAATGTATTCACTGCCAGACCTACACAGTCATATAATAAGATAATCAAATAATATAAGCTCTCAACAAAAATTTAAAATTTACAAAAATACCTTTCCAGTTTAGGATGCACCATGTCCTTGACCAGGTTATTGTTTCTCATTTTTTTTATGAAAGTAGTCTCTCAAGATCTTCTATCTAGATCTACTTTCAATTTTCTATTCACTATCTTATAATGGTTTGTAGCTCAGTGCATAAATCTGTTAAGCGTAAAGTTATCATAATGGTTGAATGCTTTGGTAAAATGTTGTCTTCTTTGAAATCTTTGGTTGACGTTTCATGTTGTGTTTTTGGTAACGAATATTCTTTAAATGATGGGAATCATGCTCCTTTATCTCTCAATACATATCTTCTTCATGAGAATATTTTGAGGCAAGAAGAAGTAATCATAGATGAAATCTTAAATAATATAATACCTAACACTGAAGCAAAAATTATCCTTTATCCTTCACTAGTACGGCCTTCTCATTCTTATCAACAATTGGAAACACCTACCATGCCCCCACTTGTCATGTTCTCTTCTTCACACACTTGGAGAGTGATTTACAATTTATACCTCAAACATTAAAAATCGGAAACCTTCCCAATATAACTCGTGATAAACCAGTGAATGATCCCCCACCCTATGAAAAAAAAGTGAGTGATACACCTATTAGCTTAGAGAAGTGTGATGGTCAAGGATTTAAGAATCTCACTAAATAAGGTTGTGACATAAAGAATGAACATGAAATCCACACCCTCTTGGAACAAATACCATTCAAAGATACAAAAGGAATTTGTTATCAAGGTCCTCCACCTTTACATAAAAAAGTTACACCATCCTCTAAACCATATAAACCCTATGAACCTATTAGAAGGGGTCTCCTACCCACTCTATGTCCATTGTCCAAAACAAATTGTACCTTAAGAACACTTTTACAATTCTAATTCATTAAATTACCTCTAATGAAAGAAAAAAGAGATGTTCATCATAAAAATAAAAAATCACACTTTTGTGAATATCAAAGATTATTTGTTCATTTTGCTAATGAATGGCTTACTTTAAAGAAGATATTAGATGACATAGATCATTGTAAGGATGAATATGATAAGATGGTGACTTTATTTCTTGTTATGTAGTAGTTATAGTATCATTAGATGCTCATTACCATGCATGGAGGAACAAGATGTTTTGTGAAATCATATCTTATCACTAAGGAGCAATGCAACATAATCCATATAGACTCACCTTTTCTCTTAGACTTGTGGGGTAAGAGGTAGTTAGTCTCATATAAGGTGTAGTCCTTTGTATAAGGGATCCTTTATATTCCATTATGTCCTTAAAATATTAGTGTAACAAGTTTTGTTTGACCTTTCTGGTCTTTTGTGGGTGGCTGCTACTTGTTCTAGTCTTTTCCTTTTGTGCAGCCGGTTTTGTCTGTTGGAATTTTCTATCCTTTCTTTTTTGTTGTAATCTTTGTGGTTTCGGGTCCCTGTAAAACCCATTTTACCCTTTATCCAAAACATTTCAAGCGGGGTACATTACCCTACATATTATACTTGTTGAATAGAAATGGTCCCCTTTTAGTGACAATATCATGCATTCCCCAGAAGTGTGACCATGTTTCTCACATTATGTATCTTTGAGTAGTAATATCAAATGGATGTTCACTAAAGTGTGTATGTTTCAATATATGTGAGTTATCCTCTTTGTGGTAGTATTAGGTGTGATAAACCCTACAATTTTGACTTTACATGGCATGTTATGTTCCCTTTTTTGGTAGTACTATTCTTGGTACTCACTATGTTGGGACCCTTCATTCCACAATTTGTCCTCTCTTAGTGATGATTTCATGTGTGATACTCGCTAAGGTTTGACCTCTCATGTATTGAGTAGTATCCTTTGACATATTGTCATTTATTTTTTGACATTTACGGGCTAGTGGTGGTGTTATTTGTAATGCCCCTTGAGGCATGACCTTTTAATTTTCATCCCTCTTGGCGTTAAACTTTGTACACCTCCTAAGGTGATTTGTGTTCTTCCCCTATGAGATTAAACTTTGTACACACTGTGAGGTGATTTTTGTCCCTTGTGATGTTAAACAGTCCCTCATGATGTTAAACTTTATGAACTCCCTAAGGCTTGATTTGTAATACAATCCATGGATTTAACACAACACACCATACTAATTCATGAACTTGAGCACCTTTTAACATGGCCACCTAGCATAACACAACTTTCTTGCTAGTGGAGATGTTTCTTTCATGAGATACCTATTGTAACACAACTTGCTAGCCTTGTGGAACCTGTCATATTGCATGGACACCTAGCATAGCACAAGTTTCTCGCGAGTGGATATATGTAGCTCATGAGTGGCTTGACATAACACATCTTGCTAGTCCTCATGAGAGCACTATCTTTGTTTAAAATACATTCGAGATGAGACATTTGGTATTTGAGAGAAGTTTAAGACCGAGGTCTCTTTTTGTTAAAAAATTGAATCCTTTTTAGCACTAAGCTTGTGTTTATGTTTTTTTATTTGTGTCTTTTATGTGTTCTCTTGGTGTTTGCACCATGTTATGTGTTGTGCTTTCATCATGTATGATTTTTGTTTTTAATGTTACATTACATTTCATATGTGCATGTTCCTTTGTCCTTATATTATCTTGCCATAGGATATTGAATCTTGGGGGCTAGTGCATCCCCATGATTCAATGTCATTCTCTCTCATCAATATTTTGATAATTAAACCCCTCTTGACTTATCCATATTTTAATGTGATTTTGAGAATATCTTCATACTCTCACTAAAGTGGGGTCTAAATGTAGCATAAAAAATTATCACCCTTAAAAATTTCATAGTAGGTTTCTCTCCCCCCTATGTGCTTGGACCTATTATGTACTAGTTTCCCATTTTTTATAAATATTAAATTGGAAAATCAAACATGGGAACTCAAACTATTCATTTAATATTTTTCCCTACACACTTTTAATTTCTAAAATGTACAAATCTAATCTGGGGAACACTACACCCTAGACCACTTAATTTCGCCCCAAATTTGAATATGTTGGTGTTGGTAATTTATTATTTTAATTTCCAATTTCAAGTTTCAGTTATTAGTATTTAATTTTTGAGAAATTAGAATTATTGGATATAAATAAAAGGTATTTTCACTATTTTAAGCTAAGTGAATTCAATTTACAAAATTAAGTGTCCTAAAAAGCATTTAAGAGCATTTAGTAGAAGAATTATCAATATTATTGCAACATTTCATTATTCAAGTATCATGTCATGTGTTATGTAATATTCTCATATTTTTTGCATGCATTTTTGCTTATGTACATACTATCAATTGTAGGTCATCAAATCAAGCAACAATTGATCCTTGAAGGTGATGAGTGTGACTTTGGTCCATCAAGGAGATCCAATCTGACTAGTGAGTTGCAACAAGTTCTTAATTCATTACATATTTGTCAATTAACCTCTATCAATCCAAGAATACACTCTTTTATCATAATTTCCATTATGGGTGTAGAAATACCAACATCGGGTTTAAATTATGCAAACCCCTATATGGCACAACCATTCCTCTCCTCTCATGTGTGTAGGTTGTAGATTTTAAGTGACTTGAAGGAAGATTGAAGGCTACTTGGTAATTCATGCACTCTAACCCTACAAGTTGAAAATTCATGGAATCTACATTTTCCCATCAATAGACAAAGTTTCAACAATAATACCCATAGGATAGAAGCTACAAATTGGTGTCTTGAAGCTTGTATTTTCATATTTGAGAAAAAAAGGAGGATAGAATAAGGCATATTGCACCTTATACTTGCAAGATTCAACTCAAATATACATATCAGATGAATCTATGTTTTCCCTTGGAACTAAAATTTCTCTTTCTACATCCATTTTATTAAAAATCATAACAAATGGTTGCATTTGCATAGTTTTCATAGTTCAATCATTGCATTTATAAATTACTCATTAAAATTCACATCCTACACATCACACACATCCTAAATAATTTGATTAAAACTCTTTGTCATCATTTTTTATCTCCCTAATAGGTTGGTAGCCTAGTAGTTCTTGAGGTCATCTGTAATCCAATAAAACAATCAGGAAGTGGGTCTTCATCCTTTTCCCAATCAAACAAATTATTTTCACTTCATTCCATTATTTTTTGGGTGCTAATAGTTTAGGTGAGTCAATATCAACAAGGGCTAGAATATTGATGATTGGAACACTTTTTGAAAAACTTCTCAACAAAATAAAAAATATTTTTTTTTCTAAATAAAATTTCTGTCTAGAATTTTCTATTTATCGAGGAGTCTTAATGCATTGTTATCCCTAAGGGTTATAATTTTGGGCATTTATATGATATATAAGTATTTTCAATAAATTAACTTTATGTGGTCTAATTTGTTGTTGAATATGTGTAATAATTTTATGAAGGCTTAATTTTTGTGAGAATAACCTAAAGGTGAGTAAATCTTATACATGGTTGGATATCTCAAGCTTGTTGATGCTACCTATTTTTAATGATGATTATATATTACATTATTATGAGCAAAAATAGGCATTTCATGGGATTTATTTCTCTAGAAGCTTAAATAAATCTCAAATGATAAGGCATACATGATACTTTTTGAACCTCTACTAGATGGATATTTAAGAAAACAAGGTGTGAATTAATATCTTAAGAATATCAAAGAGACAAGAGGTCATTGTGGTGTACAAATATTGACTTTCTTTTATTTTTCTCATAATTCTTATTTATGATAATGTAGAGAAATTTTAATCTCCTAATGATTATAATATTTATTCTATGTGAATGTTAAGTTTGATCCCCATATACTTCCTTTATATTCACCTATATTTATAAATTTAAGAAAGAAAAAAAAACACTATTTGAATGTATCTAATATTAAGCATGAATTATATTCCTTTCTTAAATCCAAATTCAATAATCAAAATTATATTAACTGGTTTGAATGAAATATAAATGGTATAGCTTCTAGGCTCCTTCATTAGATGAGTTATATGAATGAATGCATTAAAGAGCACAAAAGAAAATTAAGTGTCTCACTAAACCAAAAATTTTCTTTGCAACGTAAGGATTGGACAACTAACTCACTTTACTTCACAGAAAATTTGGAAAATTCTAAGCCACCTTCTTTTCTATTCACTTAACACAATGAAATAGAGCCCATAAATACCTTTACATTCTTTCTCCTCTATATTGGACCATTTTCCTTTTGAAATATTTTTGGCTATTCAATATACTGTAACACATTCAAAAATCTCTAAATAATCATTCTTCAAAATGCATTATTATCAGTACATGATATACATGCAAACTATGATAAACTTAAAAACATTAATTGATATAATTAATTATCTTTTTTAAACTATTTACCAACATAAACACCTTTAAATTGAACCTATCTCTAATAGCATATTAGGAAAAAAAAAAAAAAACTATAACATCCTTAAGTATTAATACTTATACTACAGATCTTTGGTGAGATCCTTTTAGACCTAATATTATGTTGTGCACTCCTCCAGAGTAGTAAAATGATAATTTTAAATATTGGCAAACTCAACTATGGTTATATAAAAAATGTACTACTGCATTCACATTTAGAAAATTGAATATTAAACCCTATAAAATTGTAAATTAGTAAACTAGAAGGAGTCTTACAATTATGACCTTTATAACATTTTTATCCATTATTTTAAAAATGACTATAGATGTTGGAAGTAAAGTGCTTTAGAAGCATTATTTATGATAAATTGTTAGTATAATTTTGGGTTTTGTAAAGTTCAAACTTGTCATTCAAATTTTTTATGGATGGATGAATAAATAATAGATATAAATCTTTTAATTTATCATTCATACATTATAAATGCAAGTTTCAAATTTAGTTTATATCCCTATATCACATTAGGGCTCTCCCTAGCAAGAATTTACTCATCTTTTCCCCTATAGTGGCGGTTCACCCATTCATATAGTAGTCTAGTAAAATAAAGTAGTTATTTTTTTATTCTTTAATTAATCACTAATTTTAAAAGGCTTAGAATAAATCTTGTTTGGAGAATGTTATTCCTTCGCACATTTACATGGTCTTTATTTTCTTCAATATTAATTTCAAGTGTGATTTTGAATATTTCAAAATTATGTGGTTATCATACACTTAAATATTTCATTCTTGAGAGATATAATATGAATCACTTCCTAATTGAAATTTGATGGGAGATGTTGTATGGGTGAACTCATATTTGAGCTTTATCTTTCTCTTCACACTTTTATTTTCTGATAACACTATATTTATCCTAAAATCTCTTCAAAGAAAGAAAAAATACACTATGGTAAGGGAAATTTCCCATTACTTGGTAAACTGACATAATTAGTGAATCCTAAAAATGATATAGAAATAATCTTACTTGTTCCATTCAATAAAACCTTAGAATTGTATAAAATTCATGAGCCTTCATTCGTTAGGTGTAGATATTCTTTTTATTCTTATGCTTCTATACTCTTTTTATTTTACCTCTCATCTCTTGAAAATATGAAACATGATTATTTTACTTAAATAAACAAGAAGCTAAAACATAAAAATATTTTCCACTCCATCCATGAGGGTAGAAACAACACATAAATATCCTCCCATACCTTTTTGCCAACCAATGCAACTAGATATATAGATGAACATAAATATAATGGAGTTGTTTGAGTTAAAGAATTAATTATATTAACATAAGAACCTAAAATGGTTGTTTTTAATTTCATTTCCATATTTTAGTATATGTATTATTAGTCGATGCTTCCACAATTATAGTACTATTCAATGACACTTCCACAATTATGCTACAAAATTCATTATTTTTAGCTCTAAAAATTATCAAACACCTATCTATGAAAATAATTTCCTTTGCATTACAAGTTTTATGATCCACTCAAATCATATCGTATTTTATTAGTGGAATGTTAGGTTCCAAAATATTCATTTAAGATAATAAAAAATTTAATCAATTTGTGACATCTTTGTATACATCATCTTATGTTGAGATTCTAATAGCTACAACAATAGATGTCATGGGATATAAAAAAAAAAAAATCATACTTGCTACTTAAGAGAAGTGGTACAAATGAATTCAATTACCATGGAATAAAACATGTTGAAAATGTTGGACATAATGTCATACACACTCCTAAACAACTCTCTTTCATACTTGAGGTTGAATCAACTTTCTAAGCATGAGAAAAAGAATTGAAATTTTTACTTTGTTTCAATCAAATGCCCATACAAGTGACACCAACTATTAAACCTTCTTTCCTTTTTGTTAATCTAGTAGTAACTTCCATACAATCTCACAAATCCCAATGGTTTATGATATGCTTTGATACAAAATTGATTTCCCATTATCATTTGTATAAACTATAAATATATTTAAACAAGAAGTTGAACTATGCCCCTTAATCAGAAATTAAGGATTGAAAAGAAACGAAGAGGAGAATTTAAAACATCATATTTATCTTGAAAACCATCCCAAGCAAGAAAAACTAGATAATTATTATAATATTTCTCTATGACCTACATATTTATTAACTTAACATATAAAATGTGTTATAAAAATAATATCAATACAATCTACTCACTTTTCTCTTCAATAATAACAATATAAATTATATGCGGAGGCGGCTACTTCCTATCATAGTCTTGATTTGGATTGGAGAAGAGGGTATAGGAAGATCTGGTTGGAGGGTGACTCTCTGAACATTATCAATAATTTGAAGAATATATCTCCTTCATCTTGGACAATTGAGGCCTTGATCAAGGATTCCATTGAAATTATTAAATCCTTTGATAATGTTTATATCTCCCATATTTTGAGAGGAAAATATGTTAGTTGATTTCTTCGCTAACTTTGGAGTTAGAGATAGTAAGGTCTGGGATTTAAATGACCCTATCCCTTTTGAGGCCACGACCATTATTATTAATGAAAGTTAATCTTATGCTGATCCTTTTATTCATTAAGGTGTGCACGTCCTTACTCACATGGTTGAATGACATTAGTAAGGATGTTAAAGTTATGATTTTGAGGAAAGGCTGGCATAAGGCATGAAGTTCAAATTCATTATGGTATGTATGTCCTGTGGCTGGCTTCGCATGGATTGTGGGTGTTAGTCGCCTAAGTTTCTAGAGTCTTCTACTAGTTACTTCAGTTTTGGGTGGTGTTTGTTGCCCTCTTCTATGTTTCTTGCTGAGTGTGTGGTCTTTGTTTTCTTTCATCATGGGTGGGGACAAAAATCGTGTTGAGCCTAAATCCTGTGATACTACTAAGCAGAGAAAGGAGGTGTGGGAGATTTTAGAAAAGTGAGGTTTAACTCCATTCATGGAGAAATTGCATGACAATAATTCCCAGGCCACTGATTTGGTTGTGGAAGGGTGGAAAGAGAAAAACCTAAATTTGGGTGGTAGGGAAACTGTGGTGGATGAGGAATTCATTGCCTAGATTACTGGTTTGGCTATTCAGGGTATGAAAGTGTTCAGGGATAAGAAAGAATCTCAAGTCATGATGTCCCTTTTATTCAAAAAGAATGAGGTTGATGACTTGAAGCCCGTAAAGAGTGGTGGGTATCTGAGGAGTTCCTTGAAAGCTCTTTGGTGAGATGTTGTCGAAGAAATCATGAGGTGTGTTACCCTAGAAGGAAGGTACAAGGCCATTAACAATTACCACTTTATGTTGCTTAACCATTTTTGGCACAAGAAATGGGTGTCATTTCCCTACTATTTGCTGATGTCGATGGACTATGGGTTTAAAGAGCATAGGAAAAACCCCAAAAATCTTATTTTGCATTCGGGTGTGATTCTCTTGATTTATGAACATGTGAAAGCTCATGATGTTCACAAAACTCTTCTTTCTCTTAAGGACATTTCTGCTAAAGCTAGGGAGGGCTATGAAACGGATTTGGGAGAGGAAAGGGCTTATAAGAAACTGAAGAAGAGGAGGCTTATTTTAAATAAATAATCTGAGCCGGATAGGGATGATGATGCTAACTATGTCCCAGATTTGTATGCCTCTTTGGAGGAGGGCCCCATTTCCCCTGTTCAAGGTAAATCTGGGAAAAAGAAGTTAGATGAGAAGGAAGGATATATGACTTACAATGATGAAGTGGAGGTGATTGTTACTTCTAAGGGGGCCAGGGATAAAAATGATCTTTATGGGGAAGCTTCTTCTCCTCCCCCTACGACTAGATTCATGTAGGAACTTGAGCAGGGGAGTTGGAAGAGAAAGGTTTTGAAAGCTGGGAAAGTCGTGGAGAAGGGTTTACCTTCCTCCCTGGCTGGTGGTGTCCATGATGAGGATGTTATGAGCATTGTCATTGGGATTCTGAAGCATGAGTAGGTTAGAGTTATGGGGGGTGAATAGGCTATGGGAACCACTAAAGCGGATGCAGATAAGATTCAGAAGAGAATGGTTGTTGTGGAGCAGATCGCCAATTCCATTTGTAGGATGAAGTCTCTTGTCCCTACTGGTAAAGGTAATGATGCTTCTGCTGAAAAGGTTCATGTGAGTTCCTCTGAAGAGGATGTTGCTGTGGGAAAACGTATCAAAAATTTTGATAGGGAGGATCTTTCTAATTTGTTGGGCTCGGCCTATGATAGTGTTAATGTGCTTTTTAAAGTTTTTAAATGGTTCTTTCATGAGATCAATAGCACCAATGTTTGTATTAGAGGTGTTTCTAGCAAGGTTGAGGACCCTTTGGTCCAAAGCCAAATTGATAATTTAATGGATGGCCTCAATACTATTGCTAATACTATGGTGAAGGAAACCGTCAATCTCAAATAGAGTATGGAGGGAAGAATGTCATCCCTTGAGGAGAAAATTGATAAGTTATGGAATGTTGTTATGAAGAGTGGTGAAGCTCCTCTAGTCTTGAATATGTCAGACTCTGCGAAGGCTATTTCCCCTGTAATTATTGTTAAAAAGAGAAAGGAAAATGTGTCTGTCAATGTAATTGTTGTTGAGGGTAAGCTGATGGTTGAGGATTATGTTGCTATTAAGGGTGTTGCTAAAGGTTTTGTGGTTGAGGATTATGCTACTGTTAAGGGTGTTGCTAAAGGTTGTGTTTTGAGTAGTGAGGTAAAGACTGGTGGGCCTGGGGTTAGGACTAGAAATAGAATAAAAAATTGGGCTGGGGCCTCAGGTATTGAATTTTTTGATAATGGGGCTAAGGGGCAGAAGCTTGCTGCTAGTGAGATGGAAGCTGTAGAAATTTTGAACAATATGTAGTGGTGCTGGCTGGTTTCCTTCTTTTTGGCTATTTTTTGGCTGGTGGTCTGCTGACAATGGGCTGATGCTTATCTAATGTTGTTTCCTATTTTTATCAACTTTCCTTTTTTGTAAAGGATTTCGGGCCCCTTCAAAACCCGTCTTTTACCTCTAATCAAAACAATATAAATTATATACAATGTTTAATCTACTCCTTGTTTCATTATTTGCAAATTTTCCTTATTTGATTACGATTTTTTTCTTTTTTTTCATTTTACCTCTCATCTTTTGGAAATAAAACACACTCTTATCTTCTTAATTGTAGAAGAATTAGAAGATACAATATGCAAGTGCACTATTCTCTATCAATATTGTAAGAATCAACATACAAATATTCTTCAATACCTATTTTAAGAACAATACAACCACATATCTATGTATTTCTATGCATAATTGAGTTTTTCAAAGCTGAAAAAGAAATATCATTGACACAAGAAATTGAAATGATAATTGTTTAGCTTAGATTGTAATTTTTTGCATATAAATCATTGATGGGTGTTTATGCAAATTCATTACTATATAGAACACTTTAAAAACTATATAATAATCTCTATTATCTAACCTTTAAACACTATTAAATACATATCCATGAAAGTAAATGTATTTGTATTATAAATCTAATGAGCATTCAAATCACTTATCCTAGCACAAATTACATTGCCAATAGCACTTTGAATGAAACGTAAAGTTTGATTGTCTTTTTTCACATTCACTTATACACTTATTTATTCATTATTTAATGCCTTTACATTTGTTGGGAGTGCATACCCAGGCTGTAAAACTTCATCCAAATCTTTAAATTTTAAGAATATTTGTATCTTAGTGCATCAATAATTAGAGTCCCCACCTTTTAAAGATTTGATTTAGCATGCGAGTCATCACATTTCCTACAATATTTGTCATCACAAAAATATATATAACAACAAAAAATCCCAATCCATAAAAACAAAACCCCCACAAAAAAAAAATCACTCTATTTATTTATTTATTCCGAAATTACAATAAGAAAATTGTTGTTCTAATTCAATTTGAGTAAACCCAAAATTCCAAAATAAAATGATACCAGTTACCTAAAATGGCTTTAAAACCGTTGGGCCATCCGGCTACATAAAATGGATTAGAAACGATTTTTTTTTTGTTGAAGCAGCAATCGATGCTTCATTAGAACAACATCAACGCCTCTATCCTGCCAGCGATAACGGGCAGCAACGGCTATCTCTTCTTATGATAACTGCCGTAACAAACTTCAACTACGTGAATCCAGTTGCCTCTTAGATCATTAAGTAACAATAACCCATCGCTAAGCAGAAATCACCAGTCGATGCTCCTTTTTTTGTGCTGTTCTGCGCCAGCCTTCTTTTTATTTTATTTTCATATGAGGCGGCTGCCCCAATTTTAAATTGCTTTCCAAGAGCTACCCCATATTTTTTATATCCGTAGCAACGGGCATTTTTCAACTTCACATTTAAATTGTCTTTTCTAGGCGGCTTGTTCCACAACTGCAGCCACTAGACCCTGGGCGACGACCTTCACAATGGTCGTTTTACTTTTGACTGGCTCTGATATCAGATGAATGAAAGTGAGAGAAAGTAAATAAATTGGTAGTGGTGATCTTTTGATCACAAACAAAAATGTAAAAAAGGAAATGTTCCAGTTGGGTTGATAGAAGAGGAGTGTTATATACTGATTATTAACGCAATACAAGTACATTCATGAGATTCATCTGAATTCCACAGTATTTCTTACATAAATGATGAGGAAACGTAATAATACAAATAAGCCTAACAAACATTATTCCTGTGATGCGAGTTTTACTGAAATATTATAACAGTTAAACGTAGCTTAAAGTGGTGCGTGCTCGAGTGTTGAATATGATCTGCTAAGAAAAACAAATCAAAGAATGGTGAAATATGTTAAATTAAGTCTCACTTTCTTGTCGGGTTTTTGTCCAAGACGAAGTTCCAAGTCGATTTCCTCATCATCCTGTGACGAACCCATCCCATTGCCTTTAAATTCTATTTGGGGTTTCTCATGAGACGGTTCACTGTAGGCATTCAAATGAATTCTATCGCAATCCTTCTCCCGAATATATTTTTCTGTACTGGGTCCTTCGGAAGACTCGGGGAGTAATGAAGACCAATCGGCCTGATCAAGAGGAGGTTGTAACGATAAAGAACATGGTGGAGAGGACGAGCCAGGTGCCTGGTCAAATGCTGCCCGTGAAGATCGGCTGCGAAGGGCCCGTTCCCGCCTGTGGACGTTCATATGACCGCCCAGCGCCTCCGCACGGCTGAACCCTCCTTTGCAATACGCGCATTCGGACCATTTTTGTCCTGGTAATTGCGAGGCCGCGTGCCCCATATGACCTGCGGTTACACCAGCTTGCTCTCTCGTTTGGTCAGCTTCCTCTTTTTCATTCTGCTCAAAACTCATCTTGTCTGAATTATCACAAACAGAAAGAAGCATAAAAATGTTGTTAATGGTGGGTGTTTGTCAATTCGTCAGTGACTAAATTTCTTCTTGGAGCGGCCTTTATAAGTGGTAATTGCGCGTGACTTGAGAGTCATAATCCAGAGAATGATAGAATGGCATATCAACATTCCTCAGACTTTCGTCATTGCAATCGTCATCTGAAGAAGACAAACAGAAATATCGGAAGAAGTCTGCACGGGAGAAAGCAACACCTGGCATCCCGTATAACCGGCCTCGAAATATTTGGACATGACGAGGTTCTACTTGTAACCTGTCTAGTTAACCTTGATCTCTAATCAAACCGTCCTCTATATCGACTAACTAGGTTTAAGGAAAGCACACCATTCACGATAAAACAGTTCATGAGTGTATGCTTATCATTTACACCAAAGGCGTATCCTTATTTGAAGCTCACAGACCTTCTTTTGTCTATCTACGGCGGATAAGGCTTGGGAGATGATTAAAATAATCGTCACCTTTCCTCCCGCATCAAAATAATTCTCACGTTCCTTTTTCTCCGTTGTTATTCACTTACCGTGTTTTATTTGCTCCCTCCACGTGGTTGAAGATAACTCCCACCTCCCTAAGAAAACTCGCTTTCCCTAAAGCGAGGGAAAAAATAAAATCATGGGTTTTGGCTTTATTTTATTTTAATTTTCATTTTACTTACCTCTGCAATTGCCGCTCAAGAGGAGTGTATTTGGCTACAAGAAGGTTCCTGTAGATAGAGGTGACTTCCCAGCAGAGTACTGCATGTGAGTTCGCAGGTGAGTTCCTGTTGTTGGGGATTATGGCGGTTGCATAGTCTAAGGTAAACAAGAATTGTCACTTGCCTGAATGTCCTCTATGCAAGCATACTGAGGTGCTTAGGGTTGGTTTGATTATTGTATAAATATCTTAATCTTCTCTCACAGGTGAATTCTTGCGCAGAGTTTGAAGCCCATCCATTTTTGCCTAGGATTTGATTATTGTATTATTATCTTAATTGCATATATTATTGGTCCATATTAAACTCTGCAAACCCTAGGTTTATATGGTTTTCTAAATACTTTCTTTTAAATTTGCAAACCCTAGATTCATATAGTATTGTCGATTAGGTTTTGAAGTTGTGTAGAAATGGCGGAAGCTGCAAATGGGGGCTCAAAACCCTCAAAATCTTCTTAAGATGGCTACGAAATAAATGTGCAAAGCTTCACTAAAGATTGAAAATTTAGTATGACCATTGGAAGAGCATAGGTAGTGCTTATGGGGAGCCTACAAGGTGATAACGGTTTCCACCCCTCCGCTTCTAAAGATTTGTGTTATTTGAAGTCATCAGCATTGAATATTTACATGCATTCTAAGGTTGTGTGGAGATGGACTTGACCATCTGATACAACCTACGCCCTATCACAGGGGTTGTCTCGCCTTGTCTGTTTTGGTTTGCAGCATAAATCTGTGGAATCTACGGAAATCATGGAGTCAAGATATTGTACATTTTGTAAGACGAAACCTTCTTTCCTGGCAAGAAGTCTTGGAACTGTTAGTAGGGTTCTCTCGAGTCTAATTTGGTTTTCTTTGTTACAGTTCACCATTCTATGATATGTGTAACCATATCTGGATATTTATTCAGGAAGAATATTTATAGGGAATTGAAAGTTCAAGTTTTCTGCAATAATATAAAATTATTTTTCCTAATGTGATTCTTTTCCATTTGTGTTTTCATCTCTCCCATTCTGTACGAATGAGAAAGAAGATGATAGTAGTATAATGATGAGCAGGATTATCCCCCGGTAAGATTTTCCTAAAACCCCTGCATTTTTTATGTCCGGCAACGATCAAATCCTTTTACTTGCAACAGAGAAAGATTTTTAAAAAAAGCAGAACACACATTATCCATGCTAGCCTGGAGGATATGATATTTTGTTGTATTGGGCACTAGAAGTTTTACCGTGCTTTGACTTAAATAGAAACTGCACCTTTCTAAATTTTCTCGTTAGAAATATTGGTGACCTTAATATTCAAGACTGCAGAGTATTCTGTAGCGATACCATTGATATCATCTGAATGTCTCAAAATCTAGATTGTAATCAGACAGAGAGTAACCATCTAAACATTTGGTTTAAAAAGTAGCAATGTGGCAAAAATGTAACCCAATTCAACAAATGGCCATTGCTCATTGGCACAAGGAAAATTCATAATAAAAAATAGTAGCTCCTTGGTTTCAGCAAGATATTTAGACACTTGGCTTTCTTTGCAGCATAAATTTTGGACGATGTTTTTTCATGGATTGATTGCTAAAACGGACTGTATTTGATATTAATGGCGGAATCTTGCTGAAAGAAATAGCTGAAGTTCACCGAAGACGACTCGCATAGCTAAAGCTAGATAGAATTGAATGAAGGAAGAACAACTAAAACAAAGTAAATTACAGAACAACTAAAATATCACTAGCAGATACTGAAGATACAGTAATTGCAAACCAACAAGTTCACCAATGCTTATCGAAGTCTCTGCCAATCTCACCGGCAGTTATACCACCAGTCATTGGCCTCATGATTATCCATATTTCCTTTCCTCAACATATTGTTTACATAATCCAAATTTTCGGTTTGGAGAATCACCTGCCCTTTACACCCATCGAATTATTGCTGTGTGACAATGATATAAACATATATTTCTTGGGTTCTTTTTATTGGGAATTGGTAAATTTTGAGCTTGTAAGAATAGTTCATAAGAATTTGACAGAGACAGTAGAATAGAATTTTACAGCCTGTTGAAGGGTAGCTATGGTAAGACATGACTATGAGAGTTGAACCTGTGGCTTGGCCAATGTACAATATCCCTATCCGTTCTCTAGCAGATTCCTCAAACATAACGTATCTGCTCTCTAAGAAGTGAGGCAATCAGAGGAACTGTTTTTAATGGATACTGTTACATATTGAGTGGGTGCTCTCATTTTCTCTACTATGGAAGGTAAAAGGTAAAACCTAATGCAAAGGCCCCTTTCATCCATAGCCATGGACAAAAGACTCCTGCCACTCCCCATCAGTGACTGCAAACCTGCAAGGTGTGGCTAAAATTACCGATGAATTACCAAACAAGGTCACATTTGCATTCATGCAACTGGAAGCAATTGAGCAAGGGGCGAAGCAATTTCACATGGAGGTAGCAACTATCAACAACACCCAAAAGAAATTAGATTGGGACTTCTGGTTTAACAGAATTTGGAACTACAAAGGATATTATTTACTTGTATGAGGAGTGCAAGGATTGTATTGCTCATTTTGATATTAAACTAGAGAATAAACTCTTAGATGAAAATTTTAATGCCAAGATCTCTGATGTCTATAGTTATGGCATGGTTCTACAAGAGATTTTAAGTGGTTGAAGAAATTTACTACTATTTCCTCTTCACCGCACTCTCCATATTCGATATGCATGCCAAAAATGAAACTTAGTCAAGGCACTTAGACAGTTACCTATTCCCATGCAACTGTGTGAATGTAGACAAAACACGTAAGCAAGAGAGTTAAATGTGGACTGTTTGCAGAACTCAAGGAACCACACCTACCTAATGCATTTTCCTTTTCTATGCCCCACATTTTTTAAGGGCGTAATGAAAATGTCTTAATGTTAATCCTGTTCTAATGAAAATGTTCTGCTGGTAATCTCATTTCAAAAAAGAAAACAAAACCCCCAACTGCCAAAAATGTTGCTGACGTGGCATATTAATATCTAATAAAATATTGATAGATGTTTGGCCTTAATGCCAACCTTAACAGCGCCTTCTCTCACCTTGCTAGAAAAATGTTGCTAGCCTGCCATAATATTAGACATTCAAATCATTGTTTTGATCTGCTTAAGAACAGTGCGATTTTGGGATTTGACGGAAGTGGCATGATTTTGGGACTTTATTATTCTTATTCTCTATGAAAAAGAGTGAAAATATGGAACGTGTTTCTTGAGAACTTATTTCTTTATCACTTCTCCATTGAGATCTTCATTGTACAAATGTACCTAAAAAATAACCATTTTTTCCAAATCGACCTTCTACACCTCTTTGTCGTACCCATTGCACACCAAGGTGTGATTGCTAGTTTTAAATCTCTATAAGACTAGCTATTGCAATTTTTGTGTGCAATTGGGTATGCCAAATATTTGGTTGAAATAAATAACAATTGACATAATAAGAAAAGGCAGAAATGAATAAAAATAGATGCAAACAATTATTTATCTTAGTTGATTATGTTTTGATATATTGTTTGAAATAGATCACCTTTAATGAAATAAATAAATTTAAATTGATTATAAATTGCTATTCATTGTCCTTCTTCTATCGTGCTTAGTCTTGAGCACTTGTTGCATACTTGTAATGTCAATCTCTTATGTCATTTCCAAATAAATATTTTAGAATGCAACTTGTTAAATTTGCACACAACACTGGAAATATACACATCAATGGAAAGAATTTGATGCAAACGATTGTTTATTTGAATTGATTATGTTTAGATATATTGTTTGAAATAGATCACCCTTAATGAAATATTTTTTAAAAAATTGATTGTAAATTGCAATTTATCATCCTTCGTCTAACATGCTTATTGTTGAGCACTTGTTCCATACTTGTAATGCCAGTCTCTTATGTCATTTCCAAATAAATATTTTAAAATGCAACTTTATTAAATTTGCACATTATACTGGCCATATTTGTTTTGAGTATCGAATTGTTTTGTAAATTTGCATACAAAATTGTTTAAAATTTAGCATTGAGCATCCTTTTTAGAAAAATACACATCAAAGTTAAGACTGTTACGTAAAGGAGCACATTGAGTCATCATTACATTGAAATTTGAACCAGACACTATTGTGCATTGCGCTACTCATGTATTTTATACTAAAAAAAAAGCATATTGGTTGGAAATGAAAAAACACAGTCTAGAAAGGTGGGTGACTAGGAAACATTAACTTCAATTTTCTTGGGTTTCTTAGGCTCTAGAGGAGGAAGCTTGGGAAGGGTAATAGTGAGCACTCCATCTTGACAGCTAGCAGTAATGGCCTCCATATTGTAGTTGTTAGGTAGGGTAAATGTAGGCATAAATTTGTCAACACTACGTTCCATAAGGATGAACTTAACATCCTCCTCGTTGTTCCTCTTTCACTCTCCACTGATTTTTAGCACATTGTCATCTTCTACTTGAACCTGCTTGTTCTCAAATAAACAACTTTGTTAGTCTTAGTGGCTAGTGATTTGTATCTTTTTCATCCCCTTGATGTAGATAAAATGAGGGTTTTAGAGGTTTATAATTGAAATACCTTGATGTCATTGTTTTTAAGGCCTGGCATGTCGATTACAAAGACATAAGAATTGGGAAAGTGTTTGACATCAACGGGAGTGGAAGACATGGTCTTGTTGTCCAGAATATTTAGGAGTTTATCTATTTCGTTAGGGACCCCCAGAAGCTGGTGAACAATTTTGATTAGGGGCTCCATCTCTTCTCATGGTTCTGCATTCCCATTAAATATCATCATCATTTCATTCAAAATTATCCAAATGGCAAATAAATTCTTCACAAATTGTAGAGAAAACATAAATTAACAACCTTGGAAGGAGTTGGATAGAACATTTACTAGGTTAGTGATTGTGGTCAAAGATGTAGAAGTACAAGCACTTTGAAAGAAGTCACTAGTAGAAGTACTACAATAGATATTTTTGAAAAGTTAGAGTAATGATTAGGAAGGATGATGAATGGAAAACAACCAAAAATCAACCATCGAGATGAAAGCAATTGTCTCAATCATGTAGAAAATGAATATTTTGAGTCTAAAGATCTTAGAGAGGAGGTTTTTTTAATTGATTTAAGAAAGTATTTAATTTGCATTACAAGAATGTATGCATTTGAATACAAAGGTATAGTGAAATTGTAACATGGTCTCTTTGAGCGCCAATGTATCTATAGTAAGAAAAAGCTATATTTATAAATTGAAGGACAATTAGTAGGAACAAGAATGTTGAAGTTGAAATATACAAGAATGTATTACTTACCTTTGGTTGAGTAGTTTGTAGATCTTAGACAATGAGAACATCGTGTAAATGAGCAATGAAAGGATTGTGTAGGTAAGAAATAAGACAGATAATTTACAAGAAAGTAATAATAGTAATAGCTGGTAGTGAAGTAAATAACAAAGTGGCATACCTATAGTAGTTCAAATTCCCTTTAAGTGTTTGAGGAGTTTTAATTTGACATTGATTGCGATCAAATCTCTTCATTTATTTGGAGAGCAACATATGGGATTTTTTGAATGCATGCATATCATTGGAATGAGAACGCTGGGTGGATGTGAAGGCTTTGTAGATCGGGAATTCTTGAAATAACTGTAAATGTCAGTCCTTTATGGTCTATGTTGCCAATGTCCACTATGGCATGTGGAAGCGTAAGTCCTTGTGATTTGTGTATTGTTAATGTACATGCCATTTTAAGTGGAATTTGATGGTGAAGCCCCCAACTAAGCGGTGTTATTCGAACATTTTTCAGATTGTTATGGTTCCAAGGTGGTCCAATGTAATTCTTGAAATGAACAACAAAAAATAATGGTAGTTGAGGTGGTTTCTCACCTTCACTATGTACAATAGCTTTTACTTGACCAAGTGCACCATTCACAAGTCCTGTCTCAACCCATATATTTGAACATAACATGAACTCTTGGCCAATAGATAAATAAACTTGAGCTTGAAATTGTTCTTCATTAGGATTTGTGTATGTTGACCCCCTTAGTTACTCTACAATGGAAAGTGTAATAGGTGTTTCCAAAGGAAACAACATACATTTGTTGTGTAGTAAGACCAATTCATTTGTTGCAAAAAGATGCATGGCAGATAGGAAAACTGATTTTTCTATGGAACTGATCGAGGAACTTGAACGTGACATTATAACTTGCTAGTCTTCTTCTCTAGGATTTGCATTATGTAGATTGTGGAGAAGTGCACAAAAAGAAATTTGGGAAGGATCATCACCAATTTATCAAAATATTCTTGTCAAAGTTACCACAATTGTGAAGTTGTTCCATAGAGTCCGACCATAGGAGGTAGAAGCATACATGGGCATATCTTTAATTGGTGGTAGTTGGCCCAAGTCACCAAAGAGTATGATTGAATTCCCTCCAAAGGGAAGGTGGTTATGGATGGGGAATGCTTCTCGTAGTCTCATGTCAATATGTTCTAGAAAATTTGGACCAATGAAGCTAATCTCATCAATTAAAATGTACCTAATACAGTGCATACTTTCTTGGAAGGTTGCAAGTGTTTTCCCTTGTAGGGGGGGCATTTTTTTTATTGGAATGCGAAGAGAAAAATTGATTGTTGATGCTTGAATGTTTAATGCTGCAACACCTATAGTTGCAAGAAGTAGTAAGGGTGATTAGTGAATCGAAGCTGAGCTCATGAGGGAAAGCCTTAACTTTTTTATGAGGTGTGACTTTCAAGTTCCTATAGTTCCTTGAACAATTAGCTTGAGTGGTGGTTGCAACGAAAGTGTGCTTAGATGGGACCAAATTATATCGAATTCTTTATGTTGCTAAGTAGAGAAAGTAGTATGGGTGTGTTCATGGAGAACATGGTGCACTTGAAAGGTTGCCCAATTGGAGTCTATGAAAGTAGTAGCAAAATGCATTTGTAGTGGGGTGAGACTGGATTGTTACCATTCATGGTGTATATCAATTTCATGTCCACCAAGCATGTCTAGTGCATCAAGCTATATAGGAAGGTTTGGGTGCAAACTTGAGAGAACATGCCATTCTTCTCGATTGTGGCCTTGTAAGTGTGAGCACCTTTCAAAATCTGTAAACACTCGAAAATCTCAAACATGGATTAGTGATATGCAAACCTTTTAAATGCTCCTATGAAATAATGCATCATTCCTTCATAAACAAGATAACAACACAAACTAATTGAGAGCATAAAAGCAAGATGCATAGCTATCCCATAGTGGATTGGTGCTTCTTTGATGTGGAAAAAAGCCCTTTCCCAATCCTTGATAAGCTGGATGTTGCAAATGACGATGAGAAAAATTATCTCTCAATGTGAAGAGAGTAACTTTGCATGAATTGTAGATGGATTGATGAAGAATAAACCCTTTATTTATAAAATTTCAAATGCTAGGAGAGCTCAAAACAGAGCAATGTGGGATAATGATTTGACCAATGAGATGAAGCCACTTGTCACATTGTGAAAGGTTGAGGAATGAGCACATTTTGGCCAATGTGCCAAAGAGGGGGAGATTCAAATTTGAATTTGAGAGTTAAATGTTGAGTTTGACCTTTGCAAGAGACATGTAAGAGCTCATAAATGCTTTTTTGGATGTACATGTCAACTTGTTTTTGAATTCAAATTTGAGGGAATATTCCTCAAAGATGCCATGTTGATGGAAAATGATGAATTAATAAATCAATAAATTGATTTATTTGTGCAAGTGGGAAAAGCTAGAGGATGTGATAGGTGATTAGATTAGGTTAATCAGGATTAGATTAACTTAGATGATGATTAAGTGATTTTGACCCATTTGACTTAGATTTAGAGATATAAATTAAATCAAAGGGAGATGAAAGGTGATTTCAAATTTAACTAAATAAAGGTTTAATTTATTTAATTAAAAGGATGATGATAAACTTAAATTAAATAAAGTTAATTTATTCAATTTAAATGAATGACCTTAGGAGATTAATCAATTAAACTTGATTTATTTAATTGATCAGGTGAATATGATGCATGATGTTAATTTCACATGTCTACATTTTGCCCCTCTTTGAAGCAATGTACTTGTTGCGTTGGTTCAAAGAATAAACTTTTCGCGATCAAAATTCAATTTTTATTTTATTTTTTCTGATGCCCCAGCGGAAAGAAGTACACTAGTACATTGCCCCTTGAGAGATTGAATGAAAAAATTTGATTTGAGGGTTGATCTCGTGATAAAGAGGTTCAAGATGGATGGTTATGGATGATGATGCAAATGAGATGGTTTTAAGATGCTTAGAATAACCAATCTATATTATCCTAAACAACTTAAATGATGATATGATGTGAGATGGATGAGATGGATGATGTGATATGCTATGATTATGCAAATGTATGATTTTATGAGATTCTTAGACTAACAGATCTATATTATGATGATGAACATGCATGTGAGATGATGTACGAATGCGATGGTTTGTGGATGCAGGATGGATGCATGATGGATGCATTGGTGATGATATGTTACAGACGAAGAAAGAAGAAATGAGATGATTACAAGAGGATCCAACAAGTCCATGATTGACAAGACTTTATTAGAGATGATGATGATGATATATGATTATTTGCTTATCAAGGATTGGGATTTTAAAAGGGCTACTTACCTTATGTTTGATAACACACATAAGTACAATGCATCAAGGTATAAAGAACTAGGATGGCATTGTACCTAATGCGATGGACTTTGACTTGACAAACAGATAGGAGTATTCTTGTTCACACTTGACATAAAGAAAACTTGCTAGGACGTACCTAACAAAGCAAGTATTCGCCAAGTTATTTTACAAGAATATCCAACAAGCACAGCAGACAAAAGATAATGATCGTTGCCCCATTCCTATCTCTCTAAATCCTTCGTTCGGATATCATCAAGAGGTCCTTGGAATGAGCGCAATAAGATAAATCAAAAGAAAAGATCAAGTACGTAAACAAGCCAATGCTCTTCATACCTTGAGCCAAAGGGATGTGTTTTGTTTTAGGATAAGAACCGAAACTATTGCCAAAAGATAATGCCCATTGTACGAAGGATACATCCTAGGACATGTTAGTGGATGTCGGCATGTCATTTCGTTTATCCAAAGTGTTTTTCCAAAAGATAATGCCCATTGTAGGAAGGATACATCCTAGGACATATTAGTGGATGGTGGCAAGTTGATAGGTTTTTTTGAAAGGCTGTTGATACAAGGTCAATTGATATGTTTGAAAATGATCAAGAGTTTGATTTTGCATTTAAAGGTTTGTTGTTTCGATTTTGATTTTGTGTTTGAAGTTTGATTTTGCTGATTGTTGTGATTGTTTTGTTTGTGTTGCCAAAGGATGAAGGTGACGATCAGTTTATTATGGATGATTAATTATTTCGAGTGAAAGCGAGATGAGATAGATGGATTTTTTTAAATATTTGGATGTTTTTGACGTTTTTGGAATGTTTTGAGGTTGTTTTTGGTATTTTCAAGATTTTACAAATGTTTTGATTTTTTGATTTTTCGAATGTTTTTGGATTTTGTGTTTTTCTAATGTTTTGGATTTTGTGTCTCGGGGGCTGATCAAAGATTAGCCTTGCCTACGTTTAAGCTCAGAGACGACGTCGTTCGAATCTAGTGTTTTTTTGAATGTTTTTCTGACTTTTTGAGAATGTTTTTTGGATTTTTTATATGTTTGAATGTTTTTGGATTTTTCATATGTTTTGGATGTTTTTGGATTTTCGATATGTTTTGGATGTTTTTTGTTTTTTTTTGGATTTTTCGCATGATTTTGACGATTCGGATATGGACATGTGTGATGATATCAATGCTCTATTTGGGATTTTGTTGAAGACCAAGCTAAGGTTGATTGATCGAATTAATGGATTGATGATGATAACATTGTTAAGGATACACAAAAATTCAAGGATAGTGTTAAGCAACACAAGGATATCCCAAGATGATGATTGTTTGATTGGATTTGATTGATCATGTTTGATGAAGCTTGATTTTGGAACAAAAGTTGTTCAAATGATTTGATGTAATGTTGAAGGATGTGTTAGATGCGACTGATATTGATTGTTTGGATTGATGTTTTAATGAAAGATAAAGCTTGATAAGGAACATTTTTTTTGTCAAAATATGCCATGGGCTAGTGATTTGGATTTTTTCCCACAAGTGGTGGACCAATTTTATTTCACATTTTCCAATGTTTGGATCACCACATAAGTTGGAGGATATAGATCAAGATTTGTTCCTAAAACGAGATCTAAACATCTTCCCTTAGTGTCCAACAATGTACAGAATGTGATGTGTGGATGCTCGGATATGGCAAGAATGAAAAGGATGCCAAGGATTATCTTGCGATAAGGTAAGGTGTTCGGATAAAGAATGCTCATTTGGATAATGCTTCATGGCTCAAATAATGCTACATATGATAGGATCCATGAAAATGGCCCATGTCGAGATGTTTACCATAAGCAATTGTAAAGTGTGCCCCAAACTTTGTCAGGATCAAGATGACTCAGAATATGGATGCAGATATATGTGAATGGATTGGATAAATGGTTCATGGATGAATGGATTTATTATGGATAAGATAGATGCAATGTTGGCTTTATTATGGATTGGATGAGATGCTTTCTCCTGGAGTGGCGCACATAGATGCTCGATTCTACACATGATGCCTATTTTCTAGGTTTTCATCTTGGTACCTACCCAAAGCGCCGCCTATGCGATTTTCAGTAGAGGATGATTTTTCTCTTTACTATTTTTTCTGATTTTTTTTTTATTTTCATTTTTAAAATTTTTTTTTTTTGAAAGATTTTAAGCTCATGTTGAATCACAAGGTGTTGCTAATGTAGATTCCCCTGTCATAATGTTCCATCAATATCCTTCTTGAAGAAGCTTCTTTGCTAAGATACATGCACTTGAATGCAACTTTTGGGATTCTTGATTTGCTTTATCGATACTGGAGTTAACTTTGTCTTTGTGCACACATCGTGATAGAGTGCCTTTTGAATCCTTATGATGAAGGGTTGTTGCCAATACATAGTCAATATGAGAATTGGATATTATGCATGGAGGCATGGTTGGAGTGCGTTTCAGAATAAAAGATGGATTGGTTGATAGTTTGGAACCTTGACTCTCCAAACTTGGGAAGATGAGCAATGATGGGTGGATACGGAAGTGTGTATGGAATTAGGACCAGCTATTTGATATACTTTGTATGTTGCTTGAAAAGCCTACTTTTGCTTTTGTGGACATCTTTGATGGATACTTTTCCCTTTTTTATTTTTCCCCATAGTTTCTTTGACTAATGGAGTTTGATAGGGATAATCTTTTTTTTGTGTTTTTTGTTATCCATATGTATTTGATTTGTCAATTATGCTTTGCTTATTTTGATTTGATAACATTATTTGTGCTTTGATTCAAATCTTTATTTTGAAGTTGGTCCCAATTCATGGAAGGGTTGATGGGTGGATGAAGATCCATGATGTGCCTGGTTGTAGTATTGGCATTAATTTCATCATAAGGATTCTTCATGCTCCCTATGTTGACGTTTGCTTGAGACATAGTTGCCCCCAGTATGGTGGTAGTATCACCTTCATTCCTTGATTCTGCTTGTTTTGGGATATCTTTTTCAGTAAACATGCTCTGACAAATGACCATTGTAGATGACATTGTTTCAATTTGTTGTTCTGCTAACTCTGAATTATAATGTTTTTCCTGACTTGTTTCCTTGAGTGGAAAATGTTGGATATCCACATACCTGATGTCCTCAGTGTGAATTTGAGATACACTTGATCCCGATGTTGACAACTCAATAACCTACTCTTTTTGTGTAATAATGTCAGGAGTAAAAGAATCCTGTTCTAAATGAAGATCATCTATGTGTCCATCCATAGAAAGCATCTCATGGGTAGATGGAGGAGTATGTGCTATGTGGATATGATCATCTTGTGTAGATAGGAGAGTGTACATTAGATCATTGTAGTATCTTGGAGATATGAATTCTTGATCTTCAATGATTTTGAAATTGCTTTCGATGTGCTTTGGATCAAGTTCTTGACATGGGTCAATTTCAAATGATGGATTGCTTACAAAGGGTTCTTGGATGTCGTCATTAGACATGGTAAGTGGTTCATTATCCTCAAGTGTTGAGTTCAAGGTTCCTTCAGTATCTATAACCATGAGGTGAAAGGGTGTCAACATGTCTTGGAAAAGACCATTGCTAGACCTTGGTGAAATATTTTGATCATGATTTGGAATAAATTCTTGAGATATGTCCTCTAACTCATAAGGAAATGTAGAGAAATTTTCAATATGATCATTGGTCGATGGATTGCGCATTATGTCGATAGGATCGAATAATCCTAACACTCCTTGAAATAAATCACTAAAAAGTGGCTCTTGATGTATGGTGAGTTGATCATTGGATGGGGTAGAAACATCCTCAATGTGCTCCTTAATTAAGAGATTTTGAACATTGTTTTCAACAATTGCAGCAGAGAGATTGTGAATGTCTTCAACCATAGAGTCAAGTGATGTTGACATTTCTTGAATTGGATCATTGTTGGGTTTTGTTTGTGGATTTTGATCATGATTGAAAAGTGACTCTTGACCTATGTTGATTTGATCTTCATACGAGATAGAAACATCTTCAATGTTCTCTTTGATGAATAAATCTTGATCATTGCTTTCAGCAATTGTGGTCAGGACATTGTCAATTCTATCACCAATGGTTGAATGTTCATCGTTATCCCCAATAGTTATCATTTTTTGTGTTTTTGCTTATGTTTGTTGGGTATCTTGAGAGGCTTGGGCAGCTTGAGAGGCTTGTTGCACTTGTTGATCTTGTGTTGCTTGTTGTGTGGCTAGATATTGTTGGATGGCCTTTTGCTAGGCCTGGTGAGCTTTTAGCACAACGTTATATTGTCTTGCTTCGTTTGGTTTTGGTGGTAGTGGTGGTGGATTTGGAATTGTGCTGGATGTAGTGACAAGTCATTGAGATACATGTTTGGAGTGATCGTGAGGGTTTTAGATATGATGGGATTGATCGAGGTGATAGGAATGGTCAGAATGACAGAGGTGATAGGTCTTTGGGAGACCATATTTTTATTTGTCAGGATTGATGTTGTCATTTGATTAGATACCATCTATTAGTGTGATGTCGATGGTATATTCAAAGATTTTATTTGATGGCTTGATTGGTGTTAGGTGGATTGATTTGGATGGAGTGATTGGTGGTAGGTAAAGGGGGAAGCTCTAAACCAAAGAATGATGTTGATATGTGTAATGGTAGTGGAGATGTCTCTTGGCGCAATGACTCAACTATTTTGGTAAGTATAACAATTTGATCTTGATTTTGATCTTGAATCCCTTGATATAGTTGATTTGATTTTTGTTCAACCAGATTTGGTATGCATACTAGTGATTTTTGAATGGGATCATGAACAAATTGATTTTGGACAATGTTTTGATTTGGGATGGTGTTCAGATTTGGCATTATAGGTTGAAATTGAATATTGTCTTGATTTAGGTAACTTTGATTTTGCATGGTGTCACCTTGTCTTGGAGTTGTTAACATCTTGTTTTGAATCTGAACAAAATTTGTGTGATTCACAAGCATATCTATCCCAAAGTTTGTCAAATTCATGTTTGGTAATCTTGTACTTGGTATATTCACTTTTCGCATGTATGGATTTTGTGGGATGACGTTGTTTGTTTGAAGGCTCATGCATGGATTGTTCGGTTGGTGGATTTGTAGGTTTGGACTTGGATCTATCATTGGTAAAGGTGTTCTAATCTTTTGACTAGGCATACTCACATTTTTTGTACCATTGAGGTTTGTAGGGGATAATGATCCCATGTATGGGTTGTATAAATGTGAGTGTTGATAATGAATCGACATTGTAAGGCTTTGAAAGTTTAATTGATTTGGATTACTCATGATGTATGGATCAAGTTTATATTCCATGTTCCTCTTGTGTTTTGACGTTGTTGTAAAAGTGAACTCTAAGGTGTTTAGGACCAATGATGAAATGAACAATGAAAGGGGTGAATGATATGGATGTTGAACGTTTAGGGACTTTAGGTCAATGCTAGACTTAGGGTTTGATTCTGATTGGTTTGATTGGATTTGGACAATGGACTTGTAAACCCTAAGATGTTAGATGTGATCTTAGGATGAACTTGTTCAAAGCATTGTTAAGTCAATTAAATGCATGAGAAAGGATGCGTTCCCATACACCTAACTAAGTAAGGTGATTTTGATTTTGATGATTTACTGAAGTCTAGAATGATGTTTTCAAAGCTCTAAATTTTTTTGTGGGATGGATTTTGATATATGTTTGGAATTTGGATGAAGTGTTTGATTTGATCCTAAATGAACCTAGGAAGGACTTGTTTACTAGACCAAGATAGTGAAGAACATGCTTTTCTCTAAGAGTAATTTAAAATCAAAAGATGAATGTTTGCATGAAAACCATATGACCAAAAGATGCCAAGCACATGTGTGGGGTCCAATTGATTCGATCCTTGCTTAATGGATTCTTTTTATCACAAACACTTCTTGATTATCTTTTGAAACTAGATGTCCAATGTCCTAATTCTCTTTCATCCCACAAAGTGCATTATGTGGAAATCAAGGAAATCAAGGCAAAGGTTACCTATTGTTGACCTTAGTAGGAGAAAATTGAGATAAAATCCAAATGCTTAGAAGCCTCTAAGGATAAAATCCCAAGGGAAAGCAATAGCATGTGAATTTTTTCAAGGATATTTGCTTCTCCTAAAGGGTTTGAGATTTTATGCTCATGTTGAATGATGGTTTTCCAATGTTTTCAATCAAAGCAATGTGTTTTCAAACTGACTCACAAGCAATATAACATCCTGTTGATGGTGTTTTTATGCACTTCTCAACATAGGCAGTGCGTAGATGCACTTCCTCTCTTGAAAGACAATCTCCCACAATCGAATTACAGAACACTATCCCAAGGTCTCTCGGGTGTAAGGTCATGACAATGCTAAGATACCTCAGTAGTTTGATGTGATTTGCTGGAATCACAAGGCGGCCTTACAGAAACACAAAGTATGGGCACAAAGCATGAAGTTGGATTTTCGAAAAAAGAGTTTTTAGCATGAAAGCAGTTATGTCTTGGCTGTAGGTTCAAACAACAGTCTCAAACTCCATCTAATCATTAGATTTGGCTTTATAAAGTGCAATGAACCTTGGTGTTGTTCAGTTTCTAAAGAAAGTGAAAAAAGAGCGAAGGGGAAGGAAAGTTCCTAAGCCTAAAGCTTGCTGCGAACAGTGATAATGGAGTCCCTGCAATGGACAATTCCTTCAAAACAATATCCCACTTAACCAGGGATTTCACAGTATCATGGGAATCGTGCAATCTTCTAAGGGCTGCAGATTTTTATCCTTCATCCACCACATACATGCATGAACTAAAGATAAGTGTTTGAGGCAGCTTAAATCAGGTCCAGGCTAACTTTGCAAAGCTATCTACCTTCAGCAAACAGCAAAAAGTATGGACTAAGGGATCATCAACAAAGCAAGAATTTTCATGAACAGCCAACAGCATTCCTAAAATTATCCAAATAACATGAACAGCTAACTAAACAGCAAATAGATCTAAGTTAAACATCTAAGATTGGAGGAATGAATCAATTAACATGAGAGAAAACAAGGAAATGCACCAAGTCAATGCTATTTCTCATATATTTCAGCAGCATGTCTTTACAACAACTCAACTCTCACTTTTGCAAATGAGGGGAGTGCTCTATTTATAGTTTCCAAAAAACTAAATGAATGGCCAAGATTCATTTCCATTGTATGGCCACGATTCATTACAAATTAGGGTTTCACCTACCCCCAAATAGATTTACAATTAAAAAACATCTTTTGTCTTTTCCCTATTTTGTCATCTAGTGGATGACACTATTTGCATTTTCGTCCTGTAGCTAATTGCTGTCCCTTTGGCTGTAGCTACTCTTCTGGGAAGTCTTCTTCCTCGGCTGGGCTGTCTAGTTGCTCCTCAGAGGCGGCGTGTTCAATATGCTTGAGGATCATGGCCTGGAGCTTCTCTATATCGAGGATTTCACATCTCAATGCCTGGTAGCTCCATTCTTTGGAATTCTCTTCCGCCGCTTCCAGTCCTCGTCATACTTTGAGCCCTGATCTCTGAAGAGCTCTGATCTATCGAAGGCACGGGCAGCGAAACTCAAGAAGTCCGTTGTGATATCTCCGGCAGTCCCGTCCTTCATCCATTCTTCAAAATATGACCAGACCTTTCCTGCATCTAATTGCACCGTGGGAATATCATGGCCCGTCATTAGCTTGAGGTACTCGGTGCATTCTGCTTGGATCTCCTTGATCCACGCAATAACTGGATCTATTCTGCCCTGGATCTGTTCCATCCTCTCCCTTCGATTGATGAGGTCCCTGTGCCATACGTCAACTAACCAGTGATCCTCCTTCAGTTCTAGCTTTTCTTCCCACGTGCTTTCTGGCATTTGAAGGATGGCCTCAACCTTCGGGAAGGCAGAGTCGTAGATCGCAGGGAAGTTGGTGCAGAGCTTCCTCGTGCCCTCCAAGGACTGAATCAAGTCTAGGAACTTGTTGGCTATTTGCACAGCCAAGCCGATCCCTACGTTTCTGACCTTTGCAACCTGCTGGAACCAGTCCTTCGTGGTCTTTTCTAAGTTTTTCCTCCTCTCCAGCTTATCTATCTGCTCCTTGGAGAGTAGCTGTGGCGTGGCCGTGGAGGTAGTGAAGAGGTCGTCTATTGAAGACCACTGCTGGATGTAGTCGGTTAGGGCAGCAACCTGCGCCTTTAACTCATCTTTGGTGATCTTATCCTGCTTAATCAGATGCACCACCGTGGCCACTGACTCCTCTAGATGTCCAACCTTCTGTTCCCCAATTGCTGTCCCTAAGTTGACCGTGGAGATATTGTAGCTTACTCCAGCTTGACCAACAGTTGGCATCGCTATTTGTGCAGCCCAGGAGCCAGAAGCATCCATGGTTATCCTGGAACGGACCTTAGGCTTCTTCTCCTTCTTTGTTGCCAGAGGTAGCGAGGTGATGGGTGACATGGCAGCAGCAGAGGAAGGGGAAGTGGTCATGCTTGAGGAAGAGTCAATATTGACTATAGACTCGGCTGGGGGCGAAGTGGCAAGGTGGACAGAAATGTCCACCGCCTGCGGGGATGAGGCGGCTGCGGCCTGAGAGGGGGGCAGCACACCAGTCGGGGGAGGAAGGAGTAATGGAGGCTGCGCCTCTATTGTGACCACTGTCCTTTTAAGCTTCTTTGGAGACGAGCCTCCCGTATCCTTTGCTGCTTGTTCTTTGGGGCCCCCGGACTGTGCCGTTTCTGCCTTTTTTCTTTTCTGGGACCTGGTGATCGGGGGAGACTTAGAAGTCTCACCAGCTGATGGGGAGGCAGCAACATCCTCCGTGGCGCTCGGCCCGCTTTTGAGTGCCTCGTATGTTAGAGCCACCCCCTGTTGCTCTAGTTGTTCCACCTATCCATCAACCCACTCCTTAGTGCGAGCTATGATAGGCTGGGTGATGGTATCTAGGTCCTCGACCTCTTGCTCATCCCAGTCGATGGAGGGGATCGCCAGGTTGGCAACCGTAGGGTACCTCGGGTGCATCAGTGTGGATTCATCTTCTTCAAGTTGGTCTGGCACCGGGAACAGATGTATTCTCCTTAAGAACTGCACCGTCATTCGCATGTAGTGTCTCTATCGGACCTCCTTATCATCTCTACAATCTACCTAAAAATCTTCAACATGGTACAGGTGGGCGTATGCCGGCCCCAGCGCCTTCCTGACGTGGCCGTGAGGGTCCATTCGTGGGCGAGCCGTGTACCACTCAAAGTTATACTCCTTGAGTTCCTTTTCTGAGTTGCTGGCGCATTGAGATGTTTGCAGCCGATACTGGCCCTGGCCGAGGATCATGGGATAAGGGATCCCTGCTACGTGCTTCTGGCTGAAGACTGCCTGAATATGTTGGAGCTGCCGGGAAAGCTCCAGGAGAATAATCCTATCATTTGGGTATCTGGGTAGCTTGTTCGGTCGTTCCGTGAATCTCTGGGCACGGATGTAAGTAAACTTAGGGAACTGAATATATAAAAAGGCATACTCCTTCAGGAGTGCCCTGGCGCTATGAGATACCCTTCTCTCGAAGTCCCCGGCTATCAATCTGATAATATGGCCTATGAAGGCATCATTGATCTGGCGGTACTCCTTTTTTAAGTAGCGGTATTATAGTTGAGGGTACCGGTCAAAAGGCTTAAGCCCTCGTTTGTGATCTCCATTCGGCAACATGAAGAGCCCACTATATTGTCTCTTATCCGCCAATGAGTACACCAGGTACGAGGTCATGTAAAACTTGTTGCTCTTCTTAACATTTACGAACTGTTCGTGGAAGCAGTTGCTGATGATACTCCCCCAGTCAAACGAGATTTTGGTTTCCACATCTTCATTTCCTCGTATGATCTGCTCAATGTAGTAAGCCATCCACTCCTGGAAGTAGGCAGCTACTGGGATGCCCATGACTCTACTTAGCATAGTCACCAAGTCATGATAGTCCTCTTGAAAATCGCTGCGGAATAGCTCTTGGGGAACTTTTGCAGCGCTGCCCCGCTTCTCCTTCAACCAGTAAACGTTGATTAACTTCTTGATGTTCAATGGACTGGCATCCCATGCCGCCTGACACTGCTCCAAAGTGGGGACTTGCATATGTGGGAATGTTGGAATGTGGAATGTTTTTCTAATTCCTTCCAGAGACATGTCGTCAAGGACATTCCCTTCTTTGTCTACAATGGTCCGGGTATCCGTCTGATAGGCTTCTCGGCAAGCCATCACCAGTTCAGGTGCTATTAGAGACGGCGGGAAGCCAGCAGCTTTAGCGATTCCGCATTGGCGTAGCAATCATGCATTCTTTGTCTTAGGGTCGACCTTGACCCTCTGGGTGAACTCATCTATGTCCACCTCGCCTATGTTGGTGTCTGAGATCTCTTTCCAATCAGTCGAAACCTTTGACTGGAACGGTTCACCCTGAAATTAGAACTTCATTTGGTCCTTATCGTCTCTCCCACGGGCAGCCCTTCCAGATTTCTTACCCTTGTCCCTTTCGGTAGAGGCCCCTGAAGTTCCTGCGGCCGATTCCATATATCCTGTAGGCAAAGGGCAAAGTTAGCACAAGAAAACACCGAAAATGTTAATCTTAGTCCATATTGCGAGCATATTATATAACCAACCATTCAAATGCATCATAAATTTAATTCTCTAACAATATTGATTTCACTTTAGGGCAAATGAGCACTCCGGGCCCAGAGGGCCAGACTTCCCTGGCAGGAATGCTGCTAGGAAGGGAAAACACGAGCGAAAGCTCCCGGAGACATCTGTCGGCCAAATTTCATGTTTTAAGAGACCCAAGATGAAAAATGGCCTGATTTAAGACGTGGGTCGAAGTCAGATTCTCGATTGGACTTGATTTGGATCGATTTGGGGAGGTCCGGGGGTTTCAGGCCGGAAGGCGGTCTGGCAAAGGAAGCCGGCGATGGGGGACGCCAGGCGGAAGTCCAGCGGTGGAAGCCCGGCGGTGGAATCCTGGAAGCCGGAGCCCGGGGGGCAAAAGGACGGCCGAAAACAGGTTTACCTTAACAGCTTTATACTGGACGACATTTGGGGCACCGGGACCCGGAGGCCGGGAGGGTGCTAGTTGACGGCCGCCGTGTAATTTTGATCGTTTCGAACGACGGCGGCGAGTAGACTACCAGAGCACGGAAGACGGGACGGCACGAGGGACAGGTCGCAACACTTACTTGTCGATGATTTGCACAGCGGCGGCGACAAGGGAACCAGGATCCGAGACATGGGGCGCTGCGAGGAGACGGCCGCCGGGAAATTTCATAAACGCACGAGCGACATAGGCGGCGAAGGATGGACCGGGACCCGGAAGGCGGGCAGACGTGCCCCGACGGCCGCCACAAGATGTTGCCCTAATCAAAACGGTGGCGGCGAAAGGGACCACGGGGGCCGGGGTCAGAAAGACAGGGCATGACGGCCGCCGCGAGGATTCTGCGATGATCTGAGCAGCGGGGGTGAAAGGGGAGCCGGGACCCGGGGTCCGGAGGAACAGAGGACGCCGACCGCCGTGAAATTTCAATACAGCCCGGGCGACGGCGGCGGTGAAAGATGGACCGGAGCCCGACGGTCGGGCAGCTGGGAGGGTTTGGCCGTGAGGGACGGCGGAAACCTCACGGAGTTCTGGGGGCGGAACTCCGGATGGTCGGGCCCCAAAGGTCGCGGGGACGCGGAAGCAGGGGCGTCCGCCGGGAGATTTTGAAGTTTAAAACGGCGGCGAATCCAAGGCGGAAGCCCGAGACAGGAAACCCGGAGGCCTGGGCCCGAAAGGACAGACTTCCGTCGGGGATTGTGATTCCAATTCCGGCGGCGACAGGAGGTTTCAGGCCCGGCGGCGTGCGAAGAACACCCGCTACACGGATAAGTCCCGGGAGACAAAAAAGGATGATTCCCATGGCCCTCGACAAATTCGAACACATGGGTTTTGGGCGCGACGCGGGGGTGTTCTTTTTAGACCATTTTAATTTTGTTCTTTAATTTAGTTAAATCCTTAAAATGATCAAAAATAACGGGAGAGCGAACGAGGATGGCCTACCTCCAACTCGCTAAGCGGGACGATGATGGGATGCACCGGCAGAGTTGACGGAACGATGCTAGGGTCGATGATCACGATGGTGCAGTTTGCAGTGGGCTCCAATTCGGTCACTGCTCCAATCCGCTAAAATTCGCAAGTTAAAAAGACTTCGGCAGACCCCGGTTTATATACCTGACCGGTCATTAATGCTGCAATTAATGCCTCGTACGTCCGCACCAAAAGTCAGTGAGATTCAAATTCGAGTCGGCGGCGGCAACGAGGGCTTCGGGACCCGGCAGGCGGGAGGCTGTGCAACAACGGCTGTCACAAAATATTTAAGGTGACCACGGACTATGGTGGCGACGGAAGGAACGGGTCCCGGATAGCGGAGTGCAATGAAGAGTTCGCCGCCGTTAGATTTTGCACTTTGTTTGAACGGTGGCGGCGAACAACACCCCGGGGATCGAAGGGCGGGCGGCCGCAAGGAGTTCGCCACCGTTTGATTTTGCACTTTGGCCACGGCGGCGGCGAACAAGACCCGGGAGCCCGAAAGAGCAGAGGCCGGCCGGGAAACCTGCAAGAACAACAAACGGCAAATGGTGGGGCGGGTTCCAAAGGGCAGAAAGATGCCTCAGAAACGCCGCCGGGGCGGCAAATGCATGAGGGAAACTCGAAAGGGGAACCCCGGAGGCCCAGGCCCGAAGGGGCCCAGGGCCGCCCCAGAGCCTGAAAGGCCCTGGGAACGCACAAGGGCCCGGAGGGCACCAAAATTTAAAAGGGGAGCCATGGTCAATCTTAGGATGAAACTTTAGGGTAATATCAACCATGCAAAATGTCAAAAAAGAGGGGCACGCAAAACGAGGCAGCCCCGACAGACCCAACAAGGCAAAAAAAAAGAAAAGAGGGTCCCCGTTCCTAATGGGGCGTGTGTGCTGAGGGCACAACAAATGGCGACTCCACTGGAGAACGCTCCGGAGCGTTCTAGGGATAAATATTCATTCAGGACCCAGAATCTCTAGTTTCGCAAACTAGAAACAGCTTCTAAGGATGAATCCGGGACAGCGAGATCCTTAATTGGGTCAGCTTACATGACATCTCGAAAGTGTGTGTAGAGTGAGTTCATTCCTTTCCTATGGATAGTAACCAAGGTTATTACTTGAACCAAGTGAGCTACATAAGTTGTCTAACACCAAAAATAACCTGGACATTGCCCCACTGCCAGTCAGGCGTCCATAGTCCCGGCGGAGTTGTCGCTACAATCTCATGGATATTGCTCTACTGCCGGCCGGGCATCCATAACCCCGATAGAGTTATCCAAACACCCATACGGTCGTTTATTTTCTTTGTTCAGAGTTTCTTTTCTGTTCTTTTTTGCTTTGATGTTTCATTTCTCTTTTACCGTTTAGCTCGACCGGGTAAGCAATGAAGCCTACAATGGGTTTGAGACTGTAGTGGTCACTGGAGTAGACTTAAGATTTTTCACTTACTTGGGTGTCGTGACAACCACAACATGGTCCTTCAGAATTTATTATTATGTAATTCGTGCAAGATTCGAGATGTGGGTAAGAAGATCCGGCAAAGGGTCAAGTCCTGAGCAGAATTTAGACAGGGAAATCATTCACAGAAAGCTCTGCAAAGACCGATAGTCTATAGTGAATGTTTAGCCAGAGAACACGAAGAACGGACAGTAGAGTGAACCGCTTGTTAGGCAAGCACGACCACCACAAAGGAGCGGGAAACCTCTCTCCAAACAAAACTGCCAGGAGGGAGAAAGCAAACGACGCGAGCAAAACGCAACAAGTAAGAAATAAACTATTCTAACCTATGCACAGGTATTTACAGCAAAGAGCTCGAGGGAGCTCAAGCTTGGAAGTAATGCTTAAGGTGCTGCCCGTTGACCGGCAACGGGACATTTTCACCGGTTAAGTTTTTCAAGCAGAAGGCATTATCTCCCAAAATCTCAGCTATCTGAAAGGGGCCAAGCCAGAGCTTGTCGAATTTATTGTGTCCCCCTTTCTTTTCGTGGGCCTTGTCCCAATATAGGACTAAATCTGCAATCCTAAAGGCCTTAATTTTGGCTCGGCGGTCGAACCATCTCTTCACTACGCCCTGATGCTTGGCAAAATTTTCTATTGCGCGGTCTCGAACTTCCTCTAAATGTAAAAGTTCAGCTAAACAAGCTTCCCTACGATCTCCTCCTTCATAAAAGTCGTTGATGAATTGAAGAGTCGAAATTTTCAGGTGGATGGGGAATATTGGCTCAAGACCATAGACAAGGTGGAACAGGGAATCACCAAGGGCAGCCTTATGGCGGGTGCGATCAGCCCAAAGGGCGAAACGAAGCTGGGTATGCCAGTCCTTGGGATTCCTATCTAGCAGTTTTTTTATCACGGTAATCAAATTCTTGTTGGTGGACTCGGCAAGGCCATTGCCCTGAGGGTAGTAATTGGATAAAAATTTGAGGGCAATCCCATAGTCAAACGCCTAGCTAGCAAATTTTAAAGAAGCGAAGGCAGGTCCATTATCACATACTAGAGCATACGAACAACCAAAGCGATTTAAAATGAAGCTTTCTAAGAAATCAGTAACTACTTCAGTTGTACAATGCTTACAAACTATTGCCTCCGTCCATCTAGTACAATAATCAGTAGCAATTAGAATGTACCTGTGTCCCGCAGATAATGGAGGGCTTACCAGACCGATGAAGTCGAGACCCCACTGTGCAAAAGGTCTTACCTCCAGCACGGGCTGCAGTGGGACAACAGCATTCCTTTCCCTAGTGGCGGTGGTCTGGCACGTATGGCATGAACGAACATGGCCATGGGAATCTTTGAAGACAGTCAGCCAATAGTACCCTGCCCTTAATATCTGATGGGCCGTAGAAGAACCCGAGCCATGGCTCGTACCAAACTTATCGTGAAACTCTCTCAGAACGCGTTCTGCTTCCTCCTTGCCGAGGCATCTTAAATAAACGCCCTCATGATTCTTCTTATAGAGAATGGACCCCTGCAACATATAACCGTTGCTTTTCAATCTGAGGGCCCTTTTCTGAACTCCTTGCAAATGCGACAGACACTTATGATTGAGCAGAAAATAAACGACATCTTGGTACCATTCTCCCGGGGAGACATCTTCAATCTGATATTGCTGTACCGTGAGTTCAGGTCCGGCCTCTGTCACTGTTTTGGCCATTGTGCGGGTGAGTGCTTGCCCTCTTACCAACTTCATAGGTTGGATCTCCATATCATATTCTTGGAGCAGGGTGACCCACTTGGCCCTCCGTTCGCCCAACTCGTTTTGCATGAGAAGCATTTTGACTGCTGGGTCAGGGACGATTGCGAACACCTTGTTGCGTAGAATGTAATGTCTAAATTTCTTTACTCCCCTAACGAGAGCGTACACCTGCTTTTCTATGTTGTGGTAACGCAATTCATCATCTTTGAGGGGTGCACTCATGAAGGTGATCGGATGCTCATTTCCCTCGTCATCCTTTTGGGTCAACATACTGGCACAAGAATGTTCCGAAGCAAATGAATAAATATAGAATGACTTCAGATAATTTGGACTGACCAACACAGGCGCCTTAGCAATGGCCCGTTTGATCTCCTCAAAGGATTGTTTGGCCTCTGGTGTCCATTCGACTTTGGCGTCTTGCTTGAGCATGGCATTGAGAGGTTTGACTATTTCCGTGAAGCCGGTGATGAATTTCTGGACGAAATTAATCTTTCCGAAGAAAGACTTTAATTCCTTCTTGCTGTCCGGGGGCTGAATCTTGAGTAATGACTCAATGCACTCAGGATCAATGGAGATTCCTTGCTCTGAGATGATGTGTCTGAGTAGTCTGCCTTCGGTCACTCCAAAAAAACATTTCTTGGGGTTGAGAGAAACCCTGAATTCTCGGCATCTCTGAAATACTTTGCATAGGTCGGAGACATGATCACCTCACTTCTTGGAGAATACGATCAGATCATCCATATAGATGATTATACATTTGCCGATCAGGTCCTTAAAAGCGATATCCATGGCGCGTTGGAAAGTGGCACTGGCGTTGATGAGCCCAAACGGCATTCTCCTGTACGCAAATGTCCCCCACTTAGTGGTGAACGCAGTCTTATGGCGATCCTTGTATTGTACCATTACTTGATTATACCCGGAGTATCCATCGAGGAATGACATCATCTGGGAGCCGTTGACAATTTGTAGCACTTCATCCAGTGAAGGCACCAGATAGTTGTCCTTTTCTGAGGCGCAGTTGAGGTTGCGGAAATCCACACATAATCTGATCTCTCCATTCTTTTTCCTGACCGGGACCAAGTTAGCCACCCACGTGGAATGCCTAATGGGAAAAATGATCCTTGCTGAAAGTAATTTATGCACCTCCTTGTAAACAATAGGTTCTAGCAGGGCATTAATAGGGCGATGCCGCTGACGGAATGGCCTCACCTCAGTCTTTAGAGGGATGGTATGCGTGATGACAGATGTGTCGTATGTTTTCAAGTCTTCGTAACTCCATGCCACCACGTCAGGATATCTGCGCAAGGCATCCGTGATCCCCTTCTTCTCTTCGGGCATGCATACCTTTCCAATAAAAACATTCTTGGCATCTTTGGCCGTTCCCAAGTTGTGAACATTGCACTGGCTGCTTATAGTCTCCTTTTTCGTTTGCCGGTCTTGATCCCTGATCTGATCCAAATCGAATACACGCTCCAGCTGAACCATCCCTCTAGGGATCGTGTTGGTTTTTAGATTGATAACCCCTTCTATGTCTAATTCAGCCTCCTGTGGATCGACTTCATCGATGATTTGGGTAGCAAAGACATCGGAGCTTGTGATGAATTGGAGTATATGCTTATCATCATTAAAAACCTGTAGGTGGGTGACGTTGTCAGGGACCGATGGCGTAGATGTCAACTCAACAGTGAACTTCTTAAGCCCTGACAAAGAGAGGGGCTGTAACGTGCTGGCTGCTTGGGCCAAGGCATCAGCTATGTGATTCTGAGCATGAGGGATCAATTGTATGTTGACCGCATTTAGGCCCTCTAGGAGATCCCACACCCTGTGTCTGTAATTGGCGAGTCTTCGATCATGGCAGGAGTACAATCTCCTGACCTACTTAACCACAAGTGCAGAAACCCCGAAGACTTGCAGTACCCTCACATTTTTCCTCAAGGCCATAAGAAGGCTAAGGACCAAGGCCTCGTACTCTGCCACGTTATTGGTGCAATAAAACTGTAATCGATGGGCAGCAAGAAATGTCTTACCCGTCGGACTGATGAGTTCGATCCCCGCTCCAGCTCCTTGTCTTGATTTTGATCCATCAAACCAGAGCGTCCAGCACTCAGAGGATTCCTTATCTTCGAGTTTGATTAATCCTTCGTTCTCTTTTGGCTGGAAATCGGGCCTAGTGATCTTAGGAAGGCTTTCCTGGTTGAGGTGACGATCAGCAGGTGGTCTTGGTGGTGCCTCCTTTGGTGTTTCCGTAGGAGGAGCAGCGGCTTTCTTAACCTGCTCCACTGCTGCTTGGCACAAGTAATAGTCAAACTCGGAGTGAGCAGCGTTGTGGACCCTACACAAATTCGGCAATAATAGGTCTTGAAAATTCATTCTAGCTCCTAGGCTGAGCTGATCTCTTGTGCATTTTTCCATAAACTCTTGGAAGCCATCGAACAATCCCCAGTCGTCACTTTGAACCAGCTCGTCATCAGCTTCTGCCAACATTTCTTCATCTGGGGGCATTTGCTCGGAACCTGCTAAGGGACTGCACAACACTAGCAATACCTCATCTGCTCGTTCTCCCTGAAGCTCAAGCTCATTTTGGTAAGCAAAAGGGCGGTAATTCCCTAAGTCAGTCTCTGCAAACAACACCTCGCTGAGATTATTGTATTCTGTGATCATATACTTCATCTGGGGTTCACGGTCAATACGAATCTGATTTGGCAGTCCCTTCCACGGCAGCCACAAGTGAGATAAGTCGGTGGCAGTGTATCCATTCAGCGCCTTGGTGAACTCTCTCCCGAGAATGATTCCATAAGCATCGGGTATGTCTGCCACTTGGATGTCCACAACCTATTGTATCCGAGGGTCCGCAGTGATTTGCATGGGGATGCGATTTATTTTGCCCACGATATTAATCTATGTTTTGTCGAGTTGGGTGACCTTTCTCTTTGAAGACGTGGGGGTGATGCCAAGAGCTTTGCACACGGCTAAGGGCATAACATTGGCAGACGTGCCTGAATCGAGCAGGCAGTTGTGAAAATTCTTACCAAAGACCCTAATAGTAGTCAGGAACGGGGGAGTTTCCGGTCTCCCTTGGAGGATACCCACGGGTGTGTCCATTTGAGCTATTTGGCATTTGTTCCTGTCACTGCCTGTATCCTTGGTTTGTTTAAATTGCTGGTCCTTAGGAGACTGTCTACCAGCCCTCTCTGGCTCCTTTTCAGTGTATCTGCCAGCCGATTGATTGATGGGCATATGACTCCTTCCGGTGTTGTCCTGTATCTCTTGTTCTTTCCTGGGCTCCTCAAAGGTTACCCTCTTGACCGGGGTCTCTTGTGTCGTGCTAGATGAGGGAGTCCCATTTAGAACCCTGAAAAAGGCGTGCCTCATGGCAGGAACCTTGAGCAATTCGAAGGCCGACAAACTGATTTTGACCTTCTTGAACTCTTCCGCCACATATTCACCTATCTGCTCGATTTCAGAGCTAAAAGCTTGGCCTATGGGAGAACTAGGGGTTTGACTCCTAGTTTGCCCAGGCGGATTTTGGGTTTGGCCCTGAGGCTGACCTTGCGCTGGGTTTTGGGATTGGTTCTTGCTGAGATATTGGGCAGGTATATGAGGGAGCCCTGGGTTATTGCTGGCATTTGGATCAGGCAGGGTGGCGAAGTTGTTTGGTGGGGTAGAAGTTGTGAAGGGTCTGCCGGCTTGTCTATTCCTAAGGAAATAGGGACTTGACCATTGATGGAACATGTGGACCTCATCGAAAAATGACTCTTCTTCATCTACCAGACCGTTATCTACTGAATCAAAAAGTTGAGCTAGAGTTGATTCCTTGCTTACCTCTTGCGCTTTCTCATCCTCGATGGGGGCGGGCTCAGCTTCGGGTTCGTTGCGGTCTCCTTGCGGAAATGGCGCCTGATTGACCACCAAACATGAGGAATCGTAGGGCTCCGATGGGACGATGTCCCTGCAGTTGGCATTATCGACGGCATTCTGTACCTCTACTTGGAAGATCTCAGCAGTCGCTTGGAATTCAGGACAGTCCAGCTCAGAATGCCTGCTGGTTTTGTGAAGTCGGCACCATCCGGACAAAGCCGCCTCAGCCAGATACACACCACTGGATGTTCTGTCATTACCTGTCGGTTGATCGAATGGTGTGGGGACACCACCGTTGTTGGGCCTGGTGTTCCATGTGCGGTTTTTCCTCTGAGAAGGTCTTCTTTCTATGTTTTGATTAGAATTCTGCCCCCTCTCATGATTCTGCCCCGAGGAGGTGCCTGCTTCCCGGTTATCTCTATTGTCCCTATTGTCTTGAGACTCCTGACTGTCCCTGTTGAGATTGGCCTGAAAGCTGCGTTGGGAGGCTTGCAGCTGATTATTTTGGTTCTTCAAATGCGTCATCTCTATGGACATCTTCTTAATCATTTCGGTTAGCTCCTCCAACTTGTCCTTCTCGGTTGCACCTCCATGCGACGGGGCCGAATTTTGGAGAAAAGAGGGCGGGGCTGCCGGCTGATTTTGATATGCTGGAGGAAAGTCCGGTCCTGATAAGTGCAACGGTGCCTGGGGCTGTTGGGAATATGCTTGCTGCTGTGGAGCTATTTGAGAATAGCTGTACTGCTGCTGGGGCTGCAAGTAAGATGTTGCGGGAGGTGCATAATTCAACGGCTGCCCCGGATGCGGCACCATAGACAATTGTGGCACCTGGTTCATGAGAGGAGTTTGGTGAGCAAACGCTTGATTGAGCCCCTAAATTTGCATTGGGTGGGCGACGGGCCCCAAAGAGGGCAGAGAGCCAGATATATTTTGTCTCAAATCTGAACTTGCAATGACAACCTCCGCATAGGCGGTCAGTAAGGTGGCAGGCGGCGGGCGCATCCTTTTTATCAATGCCGCTATGAGGTTATCTAGGGCTGCATAGTAGACCGGCAAAGCAGCCGCGTCATTATGGAGGTACGGATCTTGAAGCCTCATGTGAGCCCGATGGAATTGATCATTGAAGGAGCCAATGGGTTCGTTGACCTCCCTTCTGATGGACATGAACTGCTGATAAAGGTCAGCGGGGTTGACAGGAATCTTGTACTTCTACAGGAAGGCATTCTTCATCAGGGTCCACGAGGTGATCGATCCCTACGGCAGATTGATGTACCAGTAGAAAGCCTCTTCTCCTAACGAATGCGGGAAGAGGTGACACGCCACATCCTCGTGACCCACCTGCATTTCGGTAATCGCCGTTTCGAATATCTTGATATGCTCTTCGGCTGTTCTTTGCATATCACGTGGATGGAATTTTGAACAAAAACCCTCCGGATTCTTGGGCATATCATTGTAAACAGCAAAGTGTATCGGCAAAGGGTTATGCACAAGCCAAGCCATGAGGGGAGGCTGAGGTGGAACTTGCTGTTGCAGAATAGGGATGTCGGGCTGTATTGGCAATACAACCACAATTTGAGGTTGCCCTTGAGCTATGGCTACCTGGACTGTGCTTTCGGCTGAAAGGGCCGGGAGAGGAGCAAACCCCTGGCTGTCGGAAGGAAGATATGCAAATGCTGTTTGAGATGGTTGGGTGGAAGATGAAGGCCAGCCTAGTGAAGGTGGAGGTGAAATGGAGGCGGATGGAAGAAAGGAAGAGACGAAGCTGCTTCCTTGTGCTCGTTTTGCCCTCGTGGGAGGCTGCAATTCTTCAAATTCTCCCTTGTTTGGTGCTGATCGTAGAATCCTTTGAAACCTTTCTAGGGAGAATGATCCGATCTGATCCAGCTTCGCTTTATCCCGCAGCTTAGTATTTCGACCGCAGCCCTCCCTCTAGCACCAGTTCTGTTGATGGTGTTTTTATGCACTTCTCAACACAGGCAGTGCGTAGATGCACTTCCTCTCTTGAAAGACAATCTCCCACAATCAAATTGCAGAACACTATCCCAAGGTCTCTCGGGTGTCAGGTCATGACAATGCTAAGATACCTCAGTAGTTTGATGTGATTTGCTGGAATCACAAGGCGGCCTTATAGAAACACAAAGTATGGGCACAAAGCATGAAGTTGGATTTTTGAAAAAAGAGTTTTTAGCATGAAAGCAGTTATGTCTTGGCTGTAGGTTCAAACAACAGTCTCAAACTCCATCTAATCATTAGATTTGGCTTTATAAAGTGCAATGAACCTTGGTGTTGTTCAGTTTCTAAAGAAAGTGAAAAAAGAGCATAGGGGAAGGAAAGTTCCTAAGCCTAAAGCTTGCTGCGAACAGTAATAATGGAGTCCCTGCAATGGACAATTCCTTCAAAACAATATCCCACTTAACCAGGGATTTCACAGTATCATGGGAATCGTGCAATCTTCTAAGGGCTGCAGATTTTTATCCTTCATCCACCACATACATGCATGAACTAAAGATAAGTGTTTGAGGCAGCTTAAATCAGGTCCAGGCTAACTTTGCAAAGCTATCTACCTTCAACAAACAGCAAAAAGTATGGACTAAGGGATCATCAACAAATCAGGAATTTTCATGAACAACCAACATCATTCCTAAAATTATCCAAATAATATGAACAGTTAACTAAACAGCAAATAGATCTAAGTTAAACATCTAAGATTGGAGGAATGAATCAATTAACATGAGAGAAAACAAGGAAATGCACCAAGTCAATGCTATTTCTCATATATTTCAGCAGCATGTCTTTACAACAACTCAACTCTCACTTTTGCAAATGAGGGGAGTGCTCTATTTATAGTTTCCAAAAAACAAAATGAATGGCTAAGATTCATTTCCATTGTATGGCCACGATTCATTACAAATTAGGGTTTCACCTACCCCCAAATAGATTTACAATTAAGAAACATCTTTTGTCTTTTCCCTATTTTGTCATCTAGTGGATGACACTATTTGCATTTTCGTCCTGTAGTTAATTGCTGTCCCTTTGGCTGTAGCTACTCTTCTGGGAAGTCTTCTTCCTCGGCTGGGCTGTCTAGTTGCTCCTCGGAGGCGGCGTGTTCAATATGCTTGAGGATCATGGCCTGGAGCTTCTCTATATCGAGGATTTCACATCTCAACGCCTGGTAGCTCCATTCTTTGGCATTCTCTTCCAGCCGCTTCTAGTCCTCGTCATACTTTGAGCCCTGATCTCTGAAGAGCTCTGATCTATCGAAGGCATGGGCAGTGAAACTCAAGAAGTCCGTTGTGATATCTCCGGCAGTCTCGTCCTTCATCCGTTCTTCAAAATATGACCTGACCTTTCCTGCATCTAATTGCACTGTGGGCATATCATGGCCCATCATTAGCCTGAGGTACTCGGTGCATTCTGCTCGGATCTCCTTGATCCATGCAATATCTGGATCTATTCTGCCCTGGATCTGTTCCATCCTCTCCCTTCGATTGATGAGGTCCCTGCGCCATACGTCAACCAACCAGTGATCCTCCTTCTTCAGTTCTAGCTTTTCTTCCCACGTGCTTTCTGGCATTTGAAGGATGGCATCAACCTTCGGGAAGGCAGAGTCGTAGATTGCAGGGAAGTTGGTGCAGAGCTTCCTCGTGCCCTCCAAGGACTAAATCAAGTCTAGGAACTTGTTGGCTATTTGCACAGCTAAGCCGATCCCTACGTTTCTGACCTTTGCAACCTGCTGGAACCAGTCCTCCGTGGTCTTTTCTAAGTTTTTCCTCCTCTCCAGCTTATATATCTGCTCCTTGGAGAGTAGCTGTGGCGCGGCCATGGAGGTAGTGAGGAGGTCGTCTATTGAAGACCACTGCTGGATGTAGTTGGTTAGGGCAGCAACCTGCGCCTTTAACTCGTCTTTGGTGATCTTATCCTGCTTAATCAGATGCACCACCGTAGCTACTGACTCCTCCAGATGTCCAACCTTCTGTTCCCTAGTTGCTGTCCCTAAGTTGACCGTGGAGATATTGTAGCTTACTCCGGCTTGACCAACAGTTGGCGTCGCTATTTATGCAGCCCGAGAGCCAGAAGCGTCCATGGTTATCCTGGAACGGACCTTAGGCTTCTTCTCCTTCTTCGTTGTGGCTAGAGATTGAGCCAAGATGGCCTCTAATCTTGACCTCAGGTCGCTCAGGACAGGAGTAGTCTTTTCAAGTTGCTTTTCTAGCCAGTTGGGCATGGTGGATTGGCCCTTGGGTGTATCATGGCTGCCTTCACCTGTCTCAGTCAGGGGCAAGACTTCTGCCCCTTTTTTCCTTTCAAGCTCTTCTTTTTCCCTGGCAACATCCTCCTCCTCGTCGGAGTCTGGATAAAGTACGAGGTGTTTAATGGGTGCCTCGGTGGTCAATACCTGAATAGGATCCTGTTCTTTAGCTGCCCCTTCTCCTTTCTTCTCTTCAGCGGCCTTAGGTTCTGGACTCTTCACCATGTGGGTCTCAGCTTCAATGATATCCCTTTTTGACTGCTCCTCTTGCGGCTGCCCCTTCTCACCACGCAGCGACCGCTCTGTCTCCTCCCCAACATTTTTAGGTTGCTGAGCCAACTCCTCTTCCTCGTCCTCAGAGAAGACTCGAATAACTTCCTTGGCATCTGAGCCAGCCTCTCCATCCCCGCCCTCGGAGGAGCCCGTCTCTTCTTCCTCATAAGCAACTTCGTCAATGGTTCTATGCTCGTGTTCGGGTTGCTCGTAATAGTCATCGGCTTCCTCCTCCATAGGCCTTGAAGCCTCCTGTTATAGCTCCTCCATCTCCTTAGAAATCTGCATGGTGGCCTCCATGGCCGGCGGACCTGTCGGCGGTTGCGACGACTGAGCTGTTGCGAGGGCTTGGGCGAGGGCAGCTTGGAGAGCAGGGTCCATTAAAAGCTGTGAGAGCTTAGGAGGGAGACTCTACAGGTGTCGTGTAATAGCCTCGAGCACGCTAGAAAGGGGAACAGGCGATGGTATTGTTGCCAGAGGTAGCGAGGTGATGGGTGACATGGCAGTAGCAGAGGAAGGGGAAGCGGTCATGCTTGAGGAAGAGTCAATATTGACTATAGACCCGGCTGGGGGCGAAGTGGCAAGGTGGACAAAAATGTCCACCGCTTGCGGGGATGAGGCGGCTGCGGCCTGAGAGGGGGGCAACACACCAGTCGGGGGAGGAAGGAGTAATGGAGGCTGCGCCTCTGTTGTGACCACTATCCTTTTAAGATTCTTTGGAGACAAGCCTCCTGTATCCTTTGCTGCTTGTTCTTTGGGGCCCACAGACTGTGTCGTTTCTGCCTCTTTTCTTTTCTGGGTCCTGGTGATGGGGGGAGACTTGGAAGTCTCACCAGCTGATGGGGAGGCAGCAACGTCCTCCGTGGCGCTCGGCCCACTTTTGAGTGCCTCATATGTTAGAGCCACCCCCTGTTGCTCTAGTTGTTCCACCTGTCCATCAACCCACTCCTTAGTGCGAGCTATGATAGGCTGGGTGATGGTATCCAGGTCCTCGACCTCTTGCTCATCCCAGTCGATGGAGGGGATCGCCAGGTTGGCAATCGCAGGGTACCTCGGGTGCACAAGTGTGGATTCATCTTCCTCAAGTTGGTCTGGCACCGGGAACATCTGTATTCTCCTTAAGAACTGCACCGTCATTCGCATGTAGTGTCTCTGGCGGACCTCCTTATCATCTCTACAATTTTCCCAAAAATCTTCAACATGGTACAGGTGGGCGTATGCCGGCCCCAGCGCCTTCCTGACGTGGCCGTGAGGGTCCATTCGTGGGGAGCCGTGTACCACTCAAAGTTATACTCCTTGAGTTCCTTTTCTGAGTTGCCGGCGCATTGAGATGTTTGCAGCTGATACTGGCCCTGGCGGAGGATCATGGGATAAGGGATCCCTGCTACGTGCTTCTGGCTGAAGACTGTCTGAATGTGTTGGAGCTGCCGGGAAAGCTCCAGGAGAATAATCCTATCATTTGGGTATCTGGGCAGCTTGTTCGGCCATTCCGTGAATCCTTGGGCACGGATGTAAGTAAACTTAGGGAACTGAATGTATAAAAAGGAATACTCCTTTAGGAGTGCCCTGGCGCTGTGAGATACCCTTCTCTCGAAGTCCCTGACTATCAATCTGATAATATAGCCTATGAAGGCATCATTGATCCGGCGGTACTCCTTTTTGAAGTAGCGGTATTGTAGTTGAGGGTACCGGTCAAAAGGCTTAAGCCCTCATTTGTGATCTCCATTTGGCACCATGAAGAGCCCACTATATTGCCTCTTATCCGCCAACGAGTACACCGGGTACGAGGTCATGTAAGACTTGTTGCTCTTCTTAACATTTACGAACTGTTCGTTGAAGCAGTTGCTGATGATACTCCCCCAGTCAAACAAGATCTTGGTTTCCACATCTTCATTTCCTCGTATGATCTGCTCAATGTAGTAAGCCATCCACTCCTAGAAGTAGGTGGCTACTGGGAGGCCCATGACTCTGCTTAGCATAGTCACCAAGTCGTGATAGTCCTCTTGAAAATCACTTCGGAACAGCTCTTGGGAAACTTTTGCAGCGCTGCCCCGCTTCTCCTTCAACCAGTAAACGTTGATTGACTTCTTGATGTTCAATGGACTGGCATCCCATGCCGCCTGACACTGCTCCAAAGTGGGGACTTGCATATGTGGGAATGTCGGAATGTGGAATGTTTTTCTAATTCCTTCCGGAGACATGTCGGCAAGGACATTCCCTTCTTTGTCTACGATGGTCTGGGTATCCGTCTGATAGGCTTTTCGGCAAGCCATCACTAGTTCAGGTGCTATTAGAGACGGCGGGAAGCTAGCAGCTTTAGCGATTCCACTTTGGCGTATCAATCGTGCATTCTTTGTCTTAGGGTCGACCTTGACCCTCTGGGTGAACTCATCTATGTCCACCTGGCCTATGTTGGTGTCCGAGATCTCTTTCCAATCAGTCGAAACCTTTGACTGGAGCGGTTCACCCTGAAATTGGAACTTCATTTGGTCTTTGTCGTCTCTCCCACGGGCAGCCCTTCCAGATTTCTTACCCTTGTCCCTTTCGGTAGAGGCCCCTGAAGTTCCTGCGGCCGATACCATATATCCTGTAGGCAAAGAGCGAAGTTAGCACAAGAAAACACCAAAAACGTTAATGTTAGTCCGTATTGCGAGCATATTATATAACCAACCATTCAAATGCATCATAAATTTAATTCTCTAACAATATTGATTTCACTTTAGGGCAAATGAGCAATCCGGGCCCGGAGGGCCGGACTTCCCTGGCAGGAATGCTGCCAGGAAGGGAAAACACGAGCGAAAGCTCCCGGAGACATCTGTCGGCCAAATTTCATGTTTTAAGAGACCCAAGATGAAAAATGGCCTGATTTAAGACGTGGGTCGAAGTCAGATTCTCGATTATACTTGATTTGGATTAATTTGGGGAGCTCCGGGGGTTTCAAGCAGGAAGGCGGTCTGGCAAAGGAAGCCGACGGCGGCGGACGCCAGGCGGAAGTCCGGCGGTGGAAGCCCGACGGCGGAATCCTGGAAACCGGAGCCCGAGGGCAAAAAGGACGGCCGAAAACAGGTTTACATTAACAGTTTTATACCAGACGGCATTTGGGGCACCGGGACCCGGAGGCCGGGAGGGTGCTAGTTGACAGCCGCTGTGTAATTTTGATCGTTTCGAACGGTGGCAGCGAGCAGACTACCAGAGCCCGGAAGACGGGACGACACGAGGGACAAGCCGCAACACTTACTTGTCGATGATTTGCACAGCGGCGGCGACAAGGGAACCGGGATCCGAGACACGGGGCGCTGCGAGGAGATGGTCGCCGGGAAATTTCATAAACGCACGAGCGACATCAGCGGCGAAGGATGGACCGGGACCCGGAAGGTGGGCCGACGCGCCCCGACGGCCGCCGCAAGATGTTGCCCTAATCAAAACGACGGCGGCGAAAGGGACCACGGGGGACGGGGTCAGAAAGACAGGGCATGATGGCCGCCGCGAGGATTCTGCGATGATCTGAGCAGCGGCGGCAAAAGGGGAGCTGGGACCCGGGGTCCAGAGGGACAGAGGACGCCGGCCGCCACGAAATTTTAATACAGCGCAGGCGACGGCGGTGGCGAAAGATGGACCGGAGCCCGACGGTCGGGCAGTTGGGAGGGTTTGGCCGTGAGGGACGACGGAAACCTCACGGAGTTCCAGGGGCAGAACTCCCAACGGCCTGGCCCCGAAGGTCGCGGGGACGCAGAAGCAGGTGCATCGCCGGGAGATTTTGAAGTTTAAAACAGCGACGAATCCAAGGCGGAAGCCCGAGACAGGAAACCCGGAGGCCCGGGCCTGAAAGGACAGACCTCCATCGGGGATTGTGATTCCAATTCTGGCGGCGACAGTAGGTTTCGGGCTCGGCGGCGTTCTTCGCCCTGTGCGAAGAACACCCGCGATACAGATAAGTCCCAGGAGACAAAAAAGGGTGATTCTGATGGCCCTCAGCAAATTCGAACACATGGGTTTTGAGCGCGACGTGGGGGTGTTCTTTTTAGACCATTTTAATTTTGTTCTTTAATTCAGTTAAATCCTCAAAATGATCAAAAATAACGGGAGAGCGAATGAGGATGGCCTACCTCCAACTCGCTAAGCGGGACGATGATGGGATGCACCGGCAGAGTTGACGGAATGATGTTGGGGTCGATGATCGCGATGGTGCAATTTGCAGTGGGCTCCAATTCGGTCACTGCTCCAATCCGCTAAAATTTGCAAGTTAAAAAGACTTCGGCGGACCCCGGTTTATATACCCGACTGGTCATTAATGCTGTAATTAATGCCTCATACGTCCGCGCCAAAAGTCGGTGAGATTCAAATTCGAGTCAGCAGCGGCGACGAGGGCTTCAGGACCCGGCGGGCAGGAGGCTGCGCAACAACGACCGTCACAAAATATTTAAGGTGACCACGTACTACGGCGGCGACGGAAGGAACGGGTCCCAGATAGCGGAGTGCAGTGAAGAGTTTTCCGCCGTTAGATTTTGCACTTTGTTTGAACGGTGGCGGCGAACAACACCCCGGGGACCGAAGGGCGGGCGGCCGCAAGGAGTTCGCCACCGTTTGATTTTGCACTTCGGCGACGGCGGCGGCGAACAAGACCCGGGAGCCCGAAGGAGCAGAGACCGGCCGGGAAACCCGCAAGAACAACAAACGGCAAACGGTGGGGCGGGTTCCGAAGAGCAGAAAGATGCCTCAGAAACGCCGCCGGGGCGGCAAATGCATGAGGGAAACCCGAAAGGGGAACCCCGGAGGCCCGGGCCCGAAGGGGCCCAGGGCCTCCCCAGAGCCCGAAAGGCCCTGGGAACGCACAAGGGCCCGGAGGGCACCAAAATTTAAAAGGGGAGCCACGGTCGATCTTAGGATGAAACTTTAGGGTAATATCGACCATGCAAAATGTCAAAAAACAGGGGCATGCAAAACGAGGCGGCCCCGACAGACCCGACAAGGCAAAAAAAAAGAAAAGAGGGTCCCTGTTCCCAATGGGGCGTGTGTGCTGAGGGCACAACACATCCTTGCTCAATTGGGACGTTTTTCTTTGTGGGCTTGCCTCATGCCCTTCATAGTAGAATAGATAATTTTACATGCAACCAAGGAGAGAGTATAAAGGTATGTTAAGAATGAAGTCTTAACTGAGCTATACTTTAACCAAGATCAGACATGGCAAGTAACTTCTTGGAATCTAAGTTCCAATGCACCACTTTGATAAACTAGGTGAATGAGTTAATAGGCCACTACAAATAAGGATTTTATTTCAGAATTTTCATTCGTGGAGATTGACCCATACGGTAAGAGTCCCGTTTCGGATCCATCTTATCAGAATCAACTGCGTGATATTGGAATTTACTCCAATACCCACATTTATATCCTGGTTGGAAATACTCTTGGCTTTAGAGTTTTACCGGTTGAGTCCTTCCCTTGAGTGAGTACTTTTTCCCCAAGGTAGGCCCTCTAAGATAGACAAAAGTGAGTAAACATATTCATAGTTCAATCGACCTTCATTTAGAAACAAAGGGAGAACACATGCAATAGGTTTACTCACACTCACACAAGATTTTTTTCAATTTTAAACCCAAAATGAAGTGTGGAGGTGATTGCTTTGTCTCAACCTAAAATCACAAAAAAGGCCTTTTGATTCTCAATATCACTATAAAGCATGAGAGAAGTGCATACATCCTTTTCCAATTAATTTAGTTCAAGTAAGCAATCACAAAAACAAAGTTGCACATGTTCGTTTCAAGTCCACAAAGCAATTGTGAGTTCATTTTAAAGCACCAAGATGAAGTGTGAAATTTGTCTTGTTCAATTTTTAGCCCAAAAAATAATGTCTAGTCAGTTTCTAGTGTTCAATTTCAATCCAACTTTGAAAACAAACAATGATCTAGTTAGCTTAAAAAATAAAATTAAAGCAGTAAATGGAGGTTCCAAGTATTAAAAAATGATTTATAAACTCCGAATTTAATGCTCCATTCTTAAGATTCCTCCAAAGATTTCTTCTTGCAAATGAAAATATGTTTTCTTTGCTTGTCCTTCACACTTTTATTTTCCTTTGTTTTGTTTTCTTTTTCCTTTCACTTTCCCTTTTGCTTTCCTTTTCCTTTTCTATTCCATATTGGATTGGTGTCAATTTTTCCAATGACCCTTTCCCAATACTTGCTAAAATTCAAATGATGCAATGCAATGGTGATGGGAAAAATTAGTTCTCAATTTAAGAGAGTAACTTTGCATGAGAGTTGTAGATCTGTGGAGATGAAATGCTAAGATTGTGGAGGATTGATACAATAGATAAGCTATCTATTTATAGCCAAGAAGGATAGAAGAATGATAAACATGGAGGATGTGGGACTAAAGATCCACTAATGAGAAGAGGCCACTTGTCAACTTGTGAGTGGTTGAGGAATGAGCACATTTTGGTCAATGTGCCAAAGAGGGGGAGATTCAAATTTGAATTTGAGAGTTAAATTTTGAGTTTGACCTTTGCAAGAGACATGTAAGATCCATGTATGAGCTCATAAATGCTTTGTTGGATGTACATGATCAACTTGTTTTTGAATTCAAATTTGAGGGAATATTTGTCAAAGATGCCATGTTGATGGAAACTGATGAATTAATAAATCAATAAAATTGATTTATTTGTGCAAGTGGGAAAAGCTAGAAGATGTGATATGTGATTAGATTAGGTTAATCAGGATTAGATTAACTTACATGATGATTAAGTGATTTTGACCCATTTGACTTAGATTTAGAGATTTAAATTAAATCAAAGGGAGATGAAAGGTAATTTCAGATTTAACTAAATAAAGAATTGATTTATTTAATTAAAAGGATGATGATAAGCTTAAATTAAATAAAGTTAATATATTCAATTTGAATGAATGACATTAGGAGATTAATCAATTAAACTTGATTTATTTAATTGATCAGGTGAATATGATGCATGATGCTAATTTCACACAGTCTACAGTAAGGAATGGTCAATGCTTGAGCTGTCACTTACATTTGATGCTTCTATTGGAGTTGGAAGTGTGTGATGTACATTCCATGCCTTATATTTTGAATAAAACCTTTCCCATTGCGATATAATTTGATGTTCAGAGGAACCAAATTCAATGTTAATGTTGTGGAAGGGGTGGTATAAAATTAGTTCACTCAAACAAAATTCATGAAAGTTTTTGTCATCTCTTGTAGGGATGGTTGTGAACCTAGGTGAGATGCGAACAATTGATTTATGAAAGCATTGCTTCCATTGTTCATTTTTTTGGGACACTCTAAAGGTCCATTTTTGGGTCAGTTCAATGAGGGGCATTTCCTCTAGATGAACGGGGTGGGCCATGTAGGCATCAATTTATGTAGGTGTTGTGGTAACCAATGTGGATGAGATTGATACACGTTGAAATTTGATGCAGAGCAGGGTGGAGGAACATTTAACTAAGCTTTGAAAACCAAACACTAAATAAAAATCAAATAACTAGCACAACTTCCATAGGGTCAGCTCTATGGCTTCCCAATTCACAACTGAGCAACTGAAAGACCAATTCCTCAAAGAAAACTGTAAGAACGCCCACTAATCATCCATATAGCATCCATATTCCATCAAAAATATATTTCCAAGCTTACAAGTAAGATTCATTTGTCAAAACATAGAGAAACATTAAGACACCATGTCTAAGGGCTAGTAGAATTAGCCCACATTTACAAACAAAGTATCTTTTAAACTGGCTTTCACCTTACCAACTCTTGGAAATTCATAAATTTTGGTACAAAACAAAAGATTCATTGATCAAAACCTCCATACAACCCTTCTATACTACTGCTCCAACAAACCCTCCTTTTCCTTCCTAAAATCTAGGGCTTATTGAAAGTCCTATACCTAGATCACTTGCAGACCTAAAACCACATGAATCCTTCATATTTCCACCTGCACATGCTCAACACATCTTAATATTTGACTACCCTCATGTTTTGCACACTTCCTTTGTAAGCCACCTTATTTTCCACTCTTTTCACCCCTTTACCATAGGGTTTCTAACTTCTATTCACCCCAGATCTTCCTCAACCTTTCAAATCATTGAAAAAAATCTAAGTATACCCAAAAACACCAAAACAAACAACTTCCATCCTATTCTCCTTACACAACTCAAAAAACCTTATCCTAGCTATGCTTAAAAGGCATAAAATCTGTCTTTTATACTGGGGCAGCGCTCTCAGGCTCCTCACATCTCTTTATTAGTGGAAGAATACATTCCTATACCTACTCCTACACTTAACATGACAATTCCACCAAGAAACAATATTTATAGAAAGGTGGAATGGCCTTTTCAACTCATTTTGAGGCTCAAACCCCTCAACCCTGTTTTCTGACCAGTCTTCAAATTTCAGCCACTAAGTTGCTTGAAATACAAGTTTATCCCTCAAGAACCAATTAAAAACAAAGGAAAAAAAATCCTATATCAGAGTCCAATCATTTATGACCAGTTCTTGCTGTACGGACCCGTACACAGGCTGGGAATGAAAGAAAAAGCAAGAAAATAACTAAAAAAATAGAGATTTTATTAATTTTGTTCTTCAAAGTGCTTCAACCAACCCTCTCAAGCCTTCAAGAGGCCATTTAAATGTTTAAAATCCAAACTACCCATGAAACACCTATAACTGACCATAAAACTACCTTAACCCTTACATTGCTTAATTTTGCATTGTTTGACAATTTGTTAACAATAAACACAATATTATGCAACCTTTTGCACTTTTGGAACAACTAACCTTAAAAACCCCCCAATTACATGAATAATAGTCTCAAAGACCTTATTTAACATTAATTTTCTCAAATACCCCTAAATTCCTAAAGCCTTCCTTCAAAGGATGAATTGTTGAAACTGTGTGTACTGGGTGCTCCTGCAGCATACACCCTGGCTTGAAAATTCTTCCAAGTCTCTTGGAAGACCTCACCTGCAAAAAATTTGGATCTCCATCCTCTGATACTCCTTGTAGATGCTTCATCTTGACCTTTAGCTTTGTCTTGTCCATGTGTAGCATCCCCTTGCTTGCATTAATTCCTTGGATTTGCACTATCAATCTCAGACCTGCACTTACAAACCTTAACCAACTACTCCCAACATTCTCAACATGTTCACACAACACCACACTATGTCCTTCACCTTTCATCTTCACTCTTGGCTTAACCTCCATCATCAAAATCATCAAAACAAAGAAATAGCAAACAATCCTCTTCATTTGATGCCTCTCCATTTTCCTCCTCACAACTTTTCTCAGCTTTCCCATGCTCAAAATAACCTGCACAGTAGCATACACAACCCCTATCCAGTCCATATTCTATGTTTTCTGCTCCATCCCAGTTGGAGACTTCCCAAATTATTTTCCTCTAGCCTTCACTAGGCCATTCACCATCAACTCTTCCTTTCTTGGAAATTCACTTATCCATTTTACTTGATCTTCTTCATCATTCAAAGTGACTGCACCCTTCTCATTAACTTCACACTCTTCTACAAACTCACTCATTTCCCCTTCTTTTACCTTATCTTCTTCTTCATCCAATAAGTCTTCATGAGCATCCTCAAAGACATCTTCCTCTTCCTTCATCTTCTCTGCACCTTTAAGTTCCTTGACATTTAGGCTTTGCATCAGTACCAGTATTTTATTGACCTATGTATCCTCTATCACACTGTCCACTATATTCACAATCTCTGTCTTCGTATCACTTACATCTGTCGTTAAGGGACACTCCACTGCCCCAATCATGATCTTGTTATAATTTTCAAGCCTTTCATGGCTTTCTCCAACCTGCTCACTTGTCTTGACTGTATCTCCTCTTCCACTCTTAACATTCTCAGTCTTCAAGACTTCCCTATCATCAGATCTTTTGTCCTGCTGCAACTCATCTCCTTTGTTATCAAGCTTTTGTGGCTTCCCATTACCCTGTCCATTCAATAGACATTGCTTCTCACCTTTATAGACCTCACTAGGCCTTCCTTGGCTCTCCATTGATAACTCTCCTACATTCTTATTCTTTTCTCTTTGAGGGATCTCTGCCCCAAGTGCCTTCTTCTCACAATACTTTGTCTCAGCTTCTTGCACTACTATTCTTTTCATACGTGTCTGCCCTAGAACACCATTAACCTTCAATGAACAAACTTCTTTATGTCCTTTATCTTCAACACAACCTTCAAGCTTACCTTGCTCTTTTAAGGTCATTTCACCCTTGACCCTTTCTTTCCCATCACGCTTCACACATTTTAACTTTGAATCTTCCTCTGCTCTTATTGTCTCAGTAATCTTTTTACATGTGGTGGCTGCAACTTTTTCTTTGTCTTCTTCACACTCTCTATCCTTATCTTGTGCCCTTAAGGTCTTTTCATGTTTGACCTTCACTTTCTCTACTTCCCTTGTGACTTCAAGTTGCTTTAGCAACTCTCTTTTTCCACACATTCCTATCCTTCTTTGTGTCCCTTCTTCCTGCAAACAACTCAAAATATACCTTTGCCCATCCTTTTCAATTTCATACACATTAAGCCTCCCATCATGCATGGAAAATCTATCATATTGAAAAACCCTTCCTAGTATCATATGACAATCCCTTATAGGCATAATATGACATAATAGAACATCTTTATAAGGACCAATTTCAAAATCTACAAATGCTTTCTCTCTAACCACAACATGCTGACTATCATTTACCCAATATGCCTTGTAAGGTGATTCATGTTTTAGCCTTGTCAAATGCAAATTTTCAACCATTTCTTCTGAAAAAAAATTACCCAATGAACCTGAATCAATCATTACTTTACAGACCTTACCTCTGCATTTGCATCTGGTTTGGAAGATAGCATGCCTCATTTGTCCTTCTTTCTCATCCAACCTTCTGAAGTCCATAGTGTCTTGTATCTTCCAATTCTTCTCCTGCAATCTTCAAGAGATCGACTTCCTTGCTTTGATACCACTTTGATGCAAAGCAAGGTGGAGGAACATTCAACCAAAATTTGAAAACAAAACACCAACTCAAAATCAAATAACTAGCATAACTTCCATAGGGTCAGCTCTATGGCTTCCCAATTCACAACTGAGCAACTGAAAGACCAATTCCTTAAAGAAAACTATAAGAACACCCACTGATCATCCATATATCATCCATATTCCATCAAAAAGATAGTTCCAAGCTTACAAGTAAGATTCATTTGACAAAACATAGAGAAACATTAAGACACCGTGTCTAAGGGCTAGTAGAATTAGCCCACATTTACGAACAAAGTATCTTTTAAACTAGCTTTCACCTTACCAACTCTTGGAAATTCATAAATTGTGGCACAAAACAAAAGATTCATTGATCAAAACCTCCATACAGCCCTTCTACACAACTAATCCAACAAACCCTCCTTTTCCTTCCTAAAAACTAGGGCTTATTGAAAGTCCTATACCCAGATCACTTGCAGACCTAAAAACACTTGAATCCTTCATATTTCCACTTTCATATGCTCAACACATCTTAATATTTGACTACCCTCACGTTTTGCACACACTTCCTTTGTAAGCCACCTTATTTTCCACTCTTTTCACCCCTTTACCATAGGGTTTCTAACTTCTATTCACCCCAGATCTTCCTCAACCTCTCAAATCATTGAAAAACATCTAATTATACCCAAAAACACCAAAACAAACAACTTCCATCCTATTCTCCTTACACAACTCAAAAAACCTTATCCTAGCTATGCTTAAAAGGCATAAAATCTATCTTTTATACTGGGGCAACGTTCTTAGGCTCCTCACATCTCTTTATCAGTGGAAGAATACATTCCTATACCTATTCCTACACTTAACAGGACCATTCCACCAAGAAACAGTATTTATAGAAAGGTGGAATGGCCTTTTCAACTCATTTTGAGGCTCAAACCCCTCAACCCTATTTTCTGACCAGTCTTCAAATTTCAGTCACTAAGTTGCTTGAAATACAAGTTTATCCCTCAAGAACCAATTAAAAACAAAGGAAAAAAAATCCTATATCAGAATCCAATCATTTATGACCAGTTCCTACTGTACGGACCCGTACACAGGCTGGGAATGAAAGAAAAAGCCAGAAAATAACTAAAAAAATAGAGATTTTATTAATTTTGTTCTTCAAAGTACTTCAACCAACCCCTCTCGAGCCTTCAAGAGACCATTTAAACATTTTCCAATCCAAAATACCCATGAAACGCCTATAACTGACCACAAAACTACCTGAACCCTTACATTGCTTAATTTTGCATTGTTTGACAATTTGTTAACAATAAACACAATATTATGCAACCTTTTGCACTTTTGGAACAACTAACCTCAAAAACCCCCCAGTTACATGAATAATAGTCTTAAAGACCTTATTTAACATTAATTTACTCAAATACCCCTAAATTCCTAATGCCTTCCTTCAAAGGATGAATTGTTGAAACTATGTGTACTGGGTGCTCCTGCACCAAAATTTATGGTGATTAAAATTTAAAGACACAAATTTCCTACTGGATATGGAGATGGGTAATTTTAGTAGAAGGTGGCAAGTTTCTTGGGCACTAATATCACGATCAACAAGGCTATCAGTAAGCAATTTATGAAAAGAAATTGGGGCTGGCATTTATGATTCTAAGTTTGTGGAGATGTGAGATAACATGGCATGATATGTTTCAGATTTGTGCTCAAATTTTGCAGCATATTTTGCAATATATTTGAGGATAGCAACAATTGACAATTCAGGCCGGCAGTCTACATTAGCTCTCCAGATAGATAGGATAGATGGGTTGTGAATGTTCAAGCGATCATCATTGTGAGTTAGTGTGTGCCTAGGACGACCAATTTCATCATTTGAAAGAGTTGACTTATCTCTCATGAACCATGTTGCTCTGTACTGACATATAGTAGATGGCCCTTTCTTTTTGAGGCATGTTAGAAAATTACACTTTGTGTGTCGTTCAACACGGTTGACCAATTCACAATAATTTGTTGAAGGCTCGCATGACAAGATCCTTGTTTTGTCCAACAAGCAAGGATCATCAAGAATAGAAAGGTGAATTGTTTGGCTTCTCAATTTGAGGCTACGTGGATTCTAAGCCGAAACATATCTGTCTATGTAGTCAAGTGTATTTTGTATAGATTGAATGTTATTCCATTCTAATCTACTAATATCAAGAGCTTGTTTGAGCCATAGAAAACCATGGATGTTTGTAGATCCTTTGTGTTTCCATTCATACCTATTAGAAGATGATATTTAGAAAACTATCAAGGTAAGAGTCTATTGTTAAAAGTGAAGTGATGATTTATAGTAAACAATCAAAGTATGCATGTATTTTGCAAGATCAAGAAAGAAAGGTTTTACCTATACCAATATTCAGATGCACCAAGAACTTTTTCCAAGACCTCTTCCCAAAATGTAGTAAACCTTTGGTGCATGTAGACTGAGGTGAGGTGTGGATTCTCTACAATGTTCTGGATCCTCCATCTAGAAGCCATAAAAGGATTTGTAAGAGGCTTGGTTGGCATGATAGCATGCAAATCTGTCCATTTTGTATCTACTGCACTTAGGGTGAAGAAGAGTGAGGGGTAACCAATTTGAATGATCATGTCAGAAAGTTCCCCTCGACGTTGGGTCCAAAATGGACGAGTTCCATGAATTGACGAACTAAATCACATGAGTTGATCTGCAAGTTTTTCATCTGGCATGTCCTTTAATCTTTGGCACAGGTCAAAGATTGTTGAGGGAAGGCAACCATCGATATTTTTGTTGAAAAAAAAAATGAGGTTGCTTGGCTATGATGGCTCATAATTATATTTAGTATGAAGTACCTAAACCGAGGGTGTTGTCCAAACCAATGATCATAGTACCTTAGGAGGTGGGGAGAATATCCATGTAGTTTAATTTCTTTAATACGCTATTGCTTGAATGCATCTTTTCCATTTGGAAACAAAGTGGGGAATTCCATTGCAAATAATCCTTTAGTGGTGTATTCATTTATAGGAGATGGAGAAATGGGTGGCCATGCAATGGTTGGTGTTGGTCATCCCACACCTATTTGTAGCAAATAGTGCACCTCTTTGACCTTTTTACGTGCATGTGGGGGATTTTCCATGAAGGTGTTGTCGGAAAAAATCTATGTTTAGTAGGGTTGCATTCAGTGCCACTTGTTTCCTTGAACTTTGTATATGTGGTTGTAGGATTTGAAGATGTTGCATAAATAAGGTTTAAGACATCATTAGAACACTCTGGAAAAGTGGATAATGCAAGCTCATCTATTTGGACATCCTTGCAGTATGGGTCATTGCACATCTTATATTTAAGTGCCTCATGGACACATCCTCTACTCACATGAAAGCTATATGGTTGTTGGCCGATATTTTCCCTATTAACTATTAGAATATCAAGGTCATTAATATTCCTAGGCAAGTAGGATGCAATTGAAAATATATCTTGAGGAAACTTGATAGTGTGGCCACTGTATTTTAGTTGCCCCTCCCTCTCATAGGTAACTTGAAGTATTGGGATAACCCTTAATATTGGCATTTCCTCAATTTGGGATAGAATTTGTAAACATACAAGTGGCGCACCAGAGTCCATGTTGTTCCACTTTGAAAAGCGATGGTCATTCTTTTTAGATGTGCATCTATAACAAGTAGTGAAACCATTTGTATTCCTACTTTTGATTCCTAGATATCTCTCCATGGAAACCATACAAGTTGACATTTTTGATAGGCTATATAACTTTGATCGGAAGTTATTTCTAACTAAGAAATACTCATGGGGGAAAATTGGCGAAGGATGTGTTTCAGTATCTGGGCTGGGATGAACTATATTTTGTGGGGGAGGTGCAATTCTTTGTAGGATAGGTATAGTAAGAGGTGGAGATATTGTAGATGTTGAGGCTCTAGAAACAAGAGTTTGATTGGCCTCACGTCTTTGTTAATTTCATCTTTCCTTGCATGCTATTGTTTACATTTTAGTGCATTTTGACGAGAGCGTATTTCTTGCATTCTTTCATTTTCTACCTCCATAATAGCGAATGCTGATGGTAAAAGCAATGAAATAGATTTGTGAGGGATAATTAGTAGAATATATAGGATACATACGTACAAATCTATATGTAGAAATGTTAATGTAAATAAAGCTATAAAAAAATATGGACAGTGTTCATTTAAATATGTTCTTTTCATTTTAATTTGAGAGAAACCATGATTAATGTGATGATGAAGGAGAACATAAGCTATGAAAATTACAGATTGGAAGGAAAATGTAGCAACAAATTTGTATAGGTGAATATGTAATGTTTTTTATAACAAAATAAAACTCTTTTCATTTGTTGATAATGTTTACATATATGGGTAGGTGGAGTTTACAATATAGCTAAGAAGAGAGAAGTACAATACTTAAATTGGCCTAATGGTAGTAACAACAATGATTTGTGTTTCCTGTCCACCAAAGGGAATCATTTGGATGCTCAAATCAATGTAAAATTGGCTACCAACAATATGGTCCAGAATGTCTTTAGCAACATTAGGTTCAATAAGCAGTAGCTGAAAATCCTTTTCAGAAACACCAATTAACGAATTCACCAGACCTTCAAATGCAGTAACTTTGTTGAGCTCACCACTTGCATCTTTCAAGTCCATTTTGAGCATGTAGCTAAAGTCACATTTAAAGAGATCTTTAGAGCACTTTGGGCAACAAAAAGTAGTAGAGGAAGTTTTCAAAACCTTTTTTTTACCCTTTTTATTATCCACCAATAGAGGACATGAAAGGTAATAGAAGTTGTGAAGGTGTAGATTTGAATTGGAGGCCTTTATGCAAAGTTTTTTCTTTTCAAGCATTCTTTTATCTGCTAGAGATGAGATATTGATTGGATTGGCAAACTGTATGGGAGAAATGTGTTTTTTGATAAGGAACTAAAGGGGTTGGCAATATCTATAGTGGCATACCATGTTTTTAAGGTCGAGGTCTCTGCTAAATTTGGGTTAATTAGAACTTTAGTTGGGAAAATAGTGTCAAGACCTCTCCCACACCACATGGTAATATGCCCTGATATAATCAAAATTACATAAGGATTTGGTTGTACAGGCATATCAGAAATGTGTATCCCATCAATATAACAATGATGACCCCTGAGTGTAACATCTATGGTACAAGTTGACATGTCAACAATTTTAGCAGTGCATTTGATTGTCTCTGTACCATCTCTTTTACGAATGGTTAATGCACAGGAGATATCTACAAGTATTCCAATGACATCGACAAGGGAATTGATAGGAAACAAGGAAAATGAATGGATGCTTTTAATGTGGAAAGTATGTGTGGGTATGGTGGAGTTCAAGGATGTGGATGGAATTATAGTTGATGAGCTATGCAAAATTATTTCATAGGGATGTGTGGAGCTACTATCTTTTGTGTTTGCAACTTTGATGTGTACGTTGGAGATAACATAAAGAATATCAAAGTTAATAGAATGCTAAAATTCTACAACTTGTTCATTGAAGCAATAAATATGAATTTTAGAGCCTTCCATGTCTAGGAAATCGAATCCAAAAAAATTTCCATCACATCTAGCATTTTTATATTCGTGGATTGACGATTTCATCAAGGCTTGACCCTCAATGGTGGAATGCTTATGGTTGGGGGTTAACATTTTTATGGGAATTGGATTAAAAGGAGATATACTCTTTTTACTTTGAGGCTCACCATCTTCTTTGAATGATTCATTTGTAGATTGAGAGGATCCCAATGGGGATAGAGAGCTACTTGATGGGATGGAGCTTCTTGATTGGAGGAGAGGAGTTGGAGTTCCAACAATTGGTGCATCATTTGAAATTAATTCAAAGATTTCAATAATGATAGCCCTACAATTTTATAAAGTGAAAATTTTAGTTAGAGATAGCAGGGGAAAAAAAAAAGAAGGAAAATTTTATGGGAATTGTGGATGCTAAATCTACAAAATGTTAGACTTTGACAAGCATTTTCATGGAAATCAAGTAAAATGGAAAAAATACAGTATCCCTATGAAATATTATATCATGTTAGATATGCTAAATAAGATATAAAAAGAACAAGAAAAGATAAATAAGCATATAAACAACAGGAATCAAATCTTATCCCATAGTGGATTGGTGCTTCTGTGGAAAGAATCTCTTTCCCAATCCTTGATAAGCTTCAGATATGTTGATGGTCAAGATGATGAGTTGTGGAGGATTAAATCAATGGAGATGATCTCTATTTGTAGCCAAGAAGGATAGAACAATGCCAAATATGGAGGATGTGGGACCAAAGATCCATCAATAGGAAGGAGCCACTTGTCAACTTGTGATAGGTTGAGGAATGAGCACATTTTGGTCAATGTGCCAAAGAGGGGGATATTTGAAATTTGAATTTGAGAGTTAAATGATAAGTGTAACACCAAATATCTACAACTTTTATTTCTATTCCATATATATCATCATGAAGTTAGTTAAAAGAAAGCAAACAAAATGGCATTATTTATGAAATAATCCCTTATGCTCTACAAATATAACAACAAAACAAACTAATTGAAATCCTAAAGAGCATAATGAATAACCTATTCCATAGTGGATTGGTGTCACTTGTGAGAAGTGACCCTTTCCCAACCCTCGATAATGCTAATGATGAGGATGCAATGGAAAAAATTAGTTCTCAATTGAAGAGAGTGACTTTGCATGAGATTGTGGAGATGAAATGCTAAGATTGTGGAATTGTTTAGGATTAAACCAATGGAGACGATATTTATTTATAGAATAGAATGATATAAGAATTCCAAACATGGAGGATGTGGGACTAAAAACAAGCCAATGAAAAGAGGCCACTTGTCAACTTGTTATAGGTTGGAGGATGAGCACATTTTGGTCAATGTGCCAAAGAGGGGGAGATTTCAAATTTGAATTTGACAGTTAAATGCTGAGATTGACCTTGTGCAAGAGACATGTACGAGCTTAATAATTGCTTTATTGGATGTACATGTCAAATTGGGGGGAGATTCAAACTTGGACAATATTCTCCCTTTATGCCAAGTTGAAAGTAAATAAATATTTTGATAAATCAATTAAATGCAATTTCATGTGCAAGTGGTAAAATCTAGAGAATACAAGTGATTAGGATTAGCATTTAATCATGGATTAGATTAATTAAGATGATGTTAGATGTTTTTGACCCATTTGACTTAGATTTAGGGATTTAAATCAAATCAAAGGGATATGAAAGGTGATAAAGATTTAGTTAAATAAATATTTGATTTATTTAGCTAAGGGGGATAATGATAGGATCAAATTAAATAGAGTTAATTTATTTAATTTTAGATGGACGATCCTTAGAGATTAAATCAATTAAGCTTGGTTTATTTAATTGATGGGTGAATATGAACTAATTAAATGCATGATGTCAAATTCACGTGTCTACATTTTTCCCCTCTTTGAAGCAATGTACTTGCTGCATTGGTTCAGAGAATAAACTTGCCGTGATAAAAATTCAAAAAATTTATGATTTTTTTCAGATGCCCCAGCAAAAAGTACACTGGTACATTTCCCTCTCGAGAGATCGAGTGAAAAGATTGAATTTGAGGGTCGATCTCGCGATAAAAAGGTTAAAAATGGATGGTATGGATGATTGCGATGATGATGCAAATGAGATGATGATGCGATAATGCCTATATGATTATGTAATAGATGTTTTATGCAAATGTATTATTTATGAGATGCTTAGACTAGCAGATCTATATTATGATGATGAGTATGTATATATGAGATGATATACCAAATGTTGATGGTTTGTGGATGCAGGATGGATGCATGATGGATGCATTCGTGATGATGATTAACTATTCATGACATGATGTTAGTGCAGAAAAGAAGAAATTAGATGATGAGAAGAGGATCCAACAAGCCAACTTCATGAGAGATGATGATGAGAAATGATAATGAGAAATGGATGATTTTTCTTATCAAGGATTGGGATTTTAAAAGGGCTACTTATCTTATGTTTGATTACACATGTAGATACGATGCATAAAGGTATAAAGAACTAGGATAGCATTGTACCTAGTGCGATGGAATTTGACTCAACAAATAGATAGGAGTATTCTTGTTCACACTTGACATACGAAAACCTTGCTAGGATGTACCTAACAAAGCAAGTATTCACCAAGTTATATTACAAGAATGTCCAACAAGCACAATAGACAAAAGGATAATGATCTTTGCCCCATTCCTGTCTCTCTAAATCGCTTTGATTAGACATCATCGAGAGGTCATTGGAATGAGCGCAATAAGATAAATCAAAAGAAAAGATCAAGTACACAAACAAGTCAATGCTCTTCATACCTCTAGCCAAAAGGGATTTGTTTTGATAGGATAAGAATCGAAGGTGATATCCAAAATGATTCCCATTGTCAGAACGATATATCCTAGGAAATGCATTGTATAGGATGATGATGGGTTGATAAGTTGATTGATAGGCTATTGATATAAGGTTCATTGATATATTTGAAAGTGATCAAGAGTTTGATTTTCTGTTTAACGGTTTGTTTCTTTGATTTTGATTTTGTGTTTGAAGTTTGCTTTTGTTGATTGTTGTGGTTTGTTTCTATTTGTGTTGTCAAAGGATGAAGGCGACGATGATTTATTATGGATGATTGATTATTGTAGGTGATAGCGAAAAGGAACGGATTGATTTTTTCAAATATTTGGATTTTTTTGATGTTTTTGGAATGTTTTGAGGCTGTTTTTGGGTTTTCGGATTTTTAAAATGTTTTGATTTTTAATTTTTCAAATTTTTTTTATTTTGTGAGATTTTATGAATGTTTTTGGATTTTTTGTTTTTTGAATGTTTTTTGGATTTTGATGTTTTTTGAATGTTTTTGGATTTTGTTGTCTCGGGGGCTAATCAAAGATTAGCTTTGCCTACATTTAAGGTCAAAGACGACTTAGTTCATATTCCAATGTTTTTCATGCTTTTATGATTTTGACTTGTTTTTGGATTTTGATATGTTTTGAATGTTTTTGGATTTTCGCATGATTTTGATGATTTGGATATGGATATGTGTGATGATACCAATGCTCTATTTGAGGATTTTTCTAAAAACCAAGCTAAGGTTGACTGATCGAGTTGATGGATTGATGATGATGATAACATTTTTGAGGATACACAACAATGCAAGGATTTGATTGATCAGGATTGATGACGATAACATTGTTGAGGATGCACAACAATGCAAGGATTGATTGATCAGGATTGATGACAATAACATTGTTGAGTATGCACAACAATGTAAGGATTGATTGATTAGGATTGATGATGATAACATTGTTGAGGATGCACAACAAAGCAAGGATAGTGTTAAGCAACACAATGATCGGGAAGGATATCCCAAGATTATGGATTGATTGGATTCGATTGATCAAGATTGTTGAAGCTTGGTTTGGAACAAAAGTTGTTCGAATGATTTGACGTGATGTTTGAAGTGCAAGTTGATGTGACTGATAGTGATTGTTTGTATTGGTGTTCGATGAAAGATGAAGACTGATAAGGAACATATTCTTGTCAAAATATGCCATGGGCTAGTGATTTGTATTTTTGGATCACGAATAATTTGACCAATTTGATTTCACATTTTCAAATGTTTGGATCACCACATAAGTTGGAGGATATAGATCAAGATTTATTCTCGAAACAAGATGTAAATATCTGCCCCTAGTGTCTAGCAATGTATGGAATGTCATGTGTGGATGCTCGAATAGGTGTACGGATGGGTGGATATGGTAAGCACACAAAGGATGCCAAGGATTATCTTGTGATAAGATAAGGTGTTTGAATGAAGGAATGCTTCATTGGATAATGCTTCATGGCTCAGATAATGTTGGATAGGATAGGATTGGTGAAAATGACCCATGTCAAGATTTTTACCATAAGCAAGTGTAAAGTGTGCCCCAAAATTTCATCAAGATCAAGATGACTCATACTATGGATGCATATATATGCGAATGGATTGGATAAATGGTTAATGGATGAATGGATTTATTATGGATAAGACGGATGGAATTTTGGATTTATTATGGATGGGATGAGATGCTTTCTCTTGGAGTGGCGTACGCAGATGCTCAATTCTACACATGATGCCTGTTTGCCAGGTTTTCATCATGGTACCTGCCCAAAGTGTCGCCAATGTAGTTTTCACTAGAGGACAATTTTTTTCTTTACTATTTTCAATCATTTTTTGATTTGTTTGGATTTTCATATTTTTTGATTTTTTTGGTTTTTTTTGAAAGATTTTAAACTCATGCTGAGCCACAAGGTGTTGTTGATGTAGATTCTTATGTCACGATGTGCTATTGATAGCCTATTTAAAGAAGTTGCTTTACTAAGATACGTGCACTTTAATACAAATTTTGAGATTTTTGATCTGCTTCGTTGACACTGGTGTTAACTCTGTCTTGGTGTGCACATCGTGATAGAGTTCCTTCTGAATCCTTATGATGAAGGGTTGTTTCCAACACATGGTCAATGTGAGAACTAGATATCATGCATGGAGGTGTCGATGGAGTGTGTTTAGGGATAAAAGATGGATTGGTTGATATTTTGGAACCTTTGACTCTCCAAACTTGGGAAGATGAGCAAGGATGGGTGGATACAAAAGTGTGCATGGAATTAGGACCAACTGCTTGATATACTTTGTACGCCACTTGAAAAGCCTAATTTTTCTTTTGTGGACATCTTTGATGAATACTTTTCCCATTTTTATTTTTCCCCATAGTTTCTTTGACTAATGGAGTTTGATAGGGATAATCTTTCTTTGTATGTTTTGGTATCCATGCGTATTTGATTTGTTCATTATGCTTTCCAGCTTCTTTTCTTTGATAACGTTCTTCATACTTTGATTCAATTTTTTCTTTTCATGTTGGTCCCAATTCATGGATGGGGTGATGGGTGGAAGAAGATTCATTATGTGATTGGTTGTAGTATTAGCATCAGGCGTCATCATAAGGATTCTTCATGCTTCCTATGTTGATGCTTGCACTAGATAAATTTTCCCCTAGTATAGTGCTAGTGGCACCTTCGTTCCTTGATTCTGCTTGTTTTGAGATGTCTTGTTCAGTAAACATGCCCTGACAAATGACCACTATAGATGATGTTATTTTGATTGGATGCTCTACTGAATTTGAAGTATCTTGTTTTATTTGGCTTGTTTCCTTGAGCGGATAATGTTGGATATCTTCATACATGATGTCGTATGTCTGGATTTTGGATATATCTGATCTTGATGTCAACAACTGTGTTTGGTTGTAGGAATCAATAACTTGCTCTTTTTGTGTAATAATATTAGGAGTAAAGGAATCTTCTTCTAAATGAAGATCATCTATGTGTCCATCCGCAGAAAGCATCTAATGGGTAGATGGAGGAGTATGTGCTACATGGATATGATCATCTTGCATAGATAGGAGAGTGTCCATTAAATTATTGTAGTATCGTGAAGATACAAATTCTTGATCTTGAATGATTTTGGAGTTGCTTTCGACATGCTTTGGATCAAGTACTTGACATGGGTCAGTTTTGTTGATGATGTTTTCTGCACAACAACTCAAACAAAATATAATATCCTATCTAACTTGAAAGGTAAATCTCTATCAGCAAGCCTTAAGAGATAACCCCAAGGTCTCTAATGTCAAGGCCTTTGCCTCAGGAGACCATTACCGAGCTTGAAAGGATGAAGGCTTCCACTCTTGCCACTACAAATTGGTTGCAAGGGGTGCAGACCAAGGGTAATGACGCTATCAAGGAGATTTTGTTGACTGGAAAGGATGCTATCAAGGCAACTGATTGGTTGAAGGTGGTGTTGGCATATGATAGGGAGGATACAGATCTTTTGCTGCAGAAAACCAGAACTATCATGGAGTACACCAGGGAAAAGATAGTCAGAGATAAGATTCTTCCTTCCTCCGGTGTTGCTAAACCTTGGGAGTGGTTTGAAGTATTGCATATTAGGAAGAAGGTTTTGAAAAAGATTTACAAATAGAGGAGGAAAATTGATGATACCCTAGCTAGTGTGTACAATGGCTCTGTTTCCTTTTTTGCGATTATGACAGGGAGAAGGAATATTGCTCCCAAATATTTGAGTTTGGAACAATTGAGGAAGTGGTTGTTAGATTAGAGATGGCAGATCTAACAATTAAATGTAGATTTATATAAATAAACGAAGAAAATAAAACATGCATAGAATAAATTATAACACAAAATTTAACGTGGTTCACCCAATCTGGGCTACACCCACCAAACCGCAGCCATCCAACACTTTTATTATCCAGTGAAAAACCTTTTACAATCTTGTGAATAATTGTGTTTTTCATCATACAGTAATACCATGGGCTATACAGTATAGCATGATCAATCACCACATACCAACAGCGGTGGCATGATGTTTATGTCCCAATTAATGATGATTCGATTTTTGAGCACCAATTGGATGATGCGGCCACATATGTTGCTGTCATTGATAAATACCTAACCTATAGGGTTGATTGGGATAAGTCGGTAAAATAGTCAAGGGAGGAAATTGCATCAATTGAAAGGTGACTTAGGGTTTTGCCTTTGCTAGCTGTGGCCAACTTGGATAGGGTGCTTTTGAAGGTTCATGAAATGATGGATCGAAATAAGGACAAAGGGGAAGGTAGTTAATGATTGGCTATGTTGAGATTTGTGCTTCCCTATTATTTTTCCATGCATTGGTCTGAGCTACATGGGAGATCCTAGGCCAACCTGGATGAAGTTCATGCATTTAATGCATATTTTATTTTATTGTGAATTTCTCATGGCCGACTTGTGGGGCCTAATTATTATTGTAAAATCTTATCTAGGCCGATGTGTTTTGGGGGTTCTATAAATTTGGCATTTTTCCTCATTTGTAAGGGTTAAGAAGTTTTAGATATAGACAAATAGAGAGCTAGTTAGAGCAAATTAAGTAGAGCAAGTGTTAGCAAGTAGTTGTTCTCAAGCAAATATTGTAACAGAAAGATGGAATTGCTGCTACAATGGATAATTTAATGAAAGTAATGACATTGTGATTTGGTGCCATACTTGTCTTTTTCTTATCTTGCATGGTTCTTGTCATTTTATCTTTCGAATTGCTTTGAGGAGGTTAATATTTAGATTATATTTGATTTAATAATATTTATGGTTTGATATTTGAAGTGTTGCAGTAATCCCTGGTCCATATTTTCCACAACCAACTGATTGTTAGTTTCTTTGCAAAGTTAGCCTGGACTTTTATATTCATTGTGCTTAGTTCAATTGTGAGGATTCATTCATTTCAATTGTGATAGGGTTGTTTGAATGAATTTTCATGATTTTAAAATATTAACACCTTAGAAGATTGCACTTTTCTATAAGATTGCAGATTTATCTGGGTCAAGTAGACATCAGTTTTCAGGGATTGGTCCATTTCAAGTGTTGGTCATCTGCATTGTTAATCTTAGGTTTAGTATTAAGTTTAGAAATCTCTTTGAAACCCTTATCTTTTGTTATTTCTTTGATTACTGGGTTAAATTTAGGATTGAAGTATCATCTTATTATTAGATATGATAAATTGAGATTCAGTATTTTGCTTGTAGTAAGGTCCCATTGTTATTACGAACATTTTCACATTATCACTGAGTTGTTTATGCATTGTCAAGACTTGACATTAGAGACCTTGGGGTTATCTCTTGAGGTTTGTTGATAGAGATTTAACTTTCAAGTGAGATAGGATATTATATTTTGTCTGAGTTTTTGTTGTGCAGAAAACATCATCAACAGATTGGCGCTAGAAGGAGGGCCTGAATAAGCAAGCTGGGTCAATTTTTGAATGCCATCTCTCCTGAAATATTCATAAGAAGAACAAGATTTGCTCCAGGAAAGGAGGAATTTCAAGAATTACCAAACCCCACTAGGTCTAGAAGGACTGACAAAAGGGGAGAATCATCATCATCCCACCACTTCCCACATCTCCATTATCCCCATCTTCATCAGGTTCATCTGAGTCTGAGGGAATTCCCAGTCCACAACCTCAGCCAGTCATAAATCAGCCATTACCACCCCCACCTCCACCAATGGCTTTCCTAGCAACCAACCCATCTCCATTGATTTTTGTTGTTTACAATGTTATGCCCAAAAACCCTAAACACTTTTGGTCAAAATTCCATGTCAATGATCCAAATAGGACCACTGAGGAACACATCAAGATCTTTTAGATTGGTCTTAAGGATAGAGGGATAAACCATGAGGATGTAGCTTTTATATTATTTCCTTATTCAATAGGGGAAGATGCATTCTATTGGTACAACCATTTTCCTGCTGGGTCTATTGAGCATTGGATTGAGCTAGAGGCTGCTTTTTTGCAAAAGTTTTGAATCCCCATTAGTTCCAATGAGGTCTACTATCAGTTCACTAATGTCAAAAGGGAGGTCAATGAGCCTATAGGATCTTTCAACAATAGGTTTCATTGTTATTATACTAGACTATAGGCCCCTTATGTTGTTGATGAACCCACTGCTCTAGAAGTTTATTATGAGGGACTTGATAGTTTGACAGCTACCTTTATGAAGTGGAGTAATAACCCTCCTGCTAGTCTACTTGATGCATATGTAGAGGATGTGAAAGTTAGCACTAATCTAAGGCGACATCTGTCTGGGCCTCTACCCTCATTAGGACCCATTGCTCACCTTGGACAAGTTCCAGCTCTCAACCAGGCTCTAGAAAACCATACTCCAATGATGAATCCAATACCTTAGTTGCCTCTGGTCCCTCACCTAGGACCTCCCGTGGGACAAGTTTCATACACAATTAGTTACCCTAAGCAAAATGTGAATCAACCTCTGCATATCCAGCCTTAGGCTAGTTATCCTTCATACCTGCAAAATTTTGAAGTCTTGAACCAGTCACTAAATTCCAATGCTACAATAGGGTATTCCCAGAATAATGTGAATCAACCTCCATACAGTAATCCTAACAAGGAGAGACTGGATGAATTGTTTGAACAAATCAAGAAGCTGAATATGGAGGTGACTTACTTGAGGAGCCAAAATAGTCAGTTGCAAGCTGCTTAGAGAAATATGCAGTCTAATCAAAACATAGAGAATCCACAAGGACATCACTTTGATAGAGGTAAATGTCATGACCAGGGGTATAATAATGAAAGAGGATATAACCAGGATAGAGGTTATAATAATGATAGGGGATTTAATAATGACAGAAGACAAAACTATGATAAAGGGAAATCCTCAAGTCACAACTTTGGGAAAGGTGGTGGACTAGGATTCAATAGGAGGAAGCCATTAGGACATAATAGGACTTGGAACATAGGGCCCACAATTGAGGATTTCCTACCCCACTGGATCAACCAGTTAATCAACCTGTTAATCAGTCTATCAATCAGCCAATTAATCAAGAGAAGCCTCCTAGTGGTGTATATCTAGTTGAGGCTGCTTTATTAGGATGGTGTAGGCTCCACAAAATGAGTCAACATTCTGAGTTAGATTGTCAAGAGTTTCAAACAACAACTTCTATCTTTCAGTATGAAGTAGAGAACAATGCAGGGAGTCGGGAAATAGTACAATCCAATCCTTATGATTCACCAAAATTATTGTTGAATCATGCTCCTTTTCCACAAAGTAAGGAGAATGTACTTGAAGAGGAATTTGACTAGTTAGATGAGGAAGCAGACCAAGTATCCAATGGAGATGAAATGACAGTTATTTGATGAGAACCTAGTGAATGATAATGGTCTTAGAGATGAAGAGGAGGCTTATGTTGAAGAAGTGTAGACCTTCCAGAGACCTGTCAAAAAGTATGACTTGAGAGAATTACCACATAGACACCCACAGGCTAGAGGCCCCTTCACTACTTCCATTCCACCGAATAATTTCAACACACCTCCAGACCCCAATGCTAGCAATAATCCATCACTGCCTCAGGTGTCCAAGCAATATTTATCTCAAGATCCAGGACATGCTGATGTGCTAAAAGGGAGAAATGTTGACACAAATAAAGACAGAGTGATCGAATATCCAAGGGAGACCCTTGCTGATTTGAGTGAGGAACAATTGGCCCTATATGTTGTTGAAGAACTCAGAAAATTAAAGGTAAGCCTATTTGCATTTGAGTTATTAAGAATTCCAACCATTAGGAATGCAGTCTTAGGATCTTATAATGAAAATTATATGTCATAAGATAAATCAGTTAGCGAGAGTGTCAATAGAGCATCTAGTTCTCAATCAGTAGGAAGACATAATCAGACTCACAATCAAGTCCATATGCCTACTGGAGATACTGGGAAAGAAAAGAACAAATCCCAAGTTGCTCAAGTAGATACTCCCTTAACTTTATTTCAAGGGAAAATGGACACGCCTCCATTCTTGATTTTTGTTTGAATATTCGGTAAGAATTTGCATAATTGTTTGCTAGATTCTAGTACCTCAACCAATGTTATGCCTTTTAGTGTATGCAAAGCTATGGGTATTACTCCTGCTGACTCACAAAAGAAAGTCACACAATTGGATAGGACTGAAGTCAATGTTGTAGGAGAGTTAAATATGATTCATATGCAGATTTCTTTTGATTCTAGGATTCAACAGGTTATCAATGTATAGGTGGCTGACATACCTGACGCTTATGGCCTAATCCTGGGAAGAGATTTTACCAGGGCCTTGAGTGGGTATGTTTTGACTGACCACTCCCATATGTGGCTTCCCTAGAAGGGAGTGCCAAACCATATTAGAATTGAAAGAGAACCCAAAATGAAGTACATGATTATAGAATATCATAAAACTTCTACTAAAATTCCGGTATTAGAAGTAAGTATGGGTAACTATATGCTTGTTGTTCCTCTTGAAGAGCCAGATATGGAGGAAGTTCTTATGTTCCACACAACACCTGTTGACCTTACAGTAGAATTTGGTAGTACTAAAGTCTTGATTGAACCATATGAAAATGATAATGATTTGGAAGATAGTCAGCTTGGTTTGCTAGATAATTTTCAAGAGTTCATTTAGAAGTGCATTCAAGATCAAGTTCAGTTGGGGAAAAGGATGAACTTTGGAGAACTACTTTTTCCCAGTTGGTGTAGGGTACATAATGCCTCTCATTCAGAATTGGACTATTGCTTATGCTAGGCTACAATAGAACAAATACAGAAACATATCAACTGCACTCTTGCAACCAAAATTGATATCCGAAATGTCCAAGAAGATCCCAAAGGGAAAAGAGTAATGCCTTCTAAAGAGCCATCCAGTAGTAACAGTGCAAGTGAAAAAGTAGGAAATTTTACAGTTACTGGTTGTTGGACTTTAAGATTCGATGGGTCCAAATCAAAGAATAGAGCTGGGGCAGGTTTCGAGCTAATTAGCCCAAGAGGTAAGAAATTTTTTGCTGCTCATAGACTTCAATTCCACTGTACGAATAATGTAGCAGAATATGAAGCTTTGGTGAATGGACTGTTAATGGCATTGAAGAAAAAAGTTAAGATCTTGCAAGTTTTTGGAGATTCAGAGTTAGTAGTCAAGCAAGTTAAAAGACAATACTCTTGTCATGATAGGAGAATTACAAACTATAGACACAAAGTGTGGGACCTCATTGAAGGATTTGATGCCTTCAACATTCAGTTGATTTCACGAAATAAGAACCAGACAACTGATTCTCTTGCTCAGGCGGCTAGTACCTTGCAGCCTCTATCTCTTTTTGGACTAAAGAAGTTTACTGTGGAGCTGACCCCAGTACCCTCAGTACCTAATAATATCACCAACTTCTAGGTATTTGAAGACGACAAGCATATCTTAGATTTTATTACTAGTACAGATGTCTTTGCTTCTCAAATCATTGATGAAACTGAACTTCAAGAAGATGAGATGGACTTGGAAGGGGTAATTAATATGAAGACCAACACAATTCCTAGGGGAATGGTGCAATTAGAGAGGATCTTTGATCTAGACAAGGTCAGAGATCAAGAACAAGATACCAGGAAAGAGTCTATTAGTGGACAGTTTGACAAATATAATATGGGATCTCAGGAGGATGTCAAAAATGTCTTTATTGGTAAAGTATGCACTCCTTAAGAAAGGAAAGGTATCATCGATGCACTACATAGATATCCAAATATGATAGCCTAGAGTTATGAAGACTTAAAGACTTATGATACATCAATCATAACCCATACTATTCCTCTCAATCCAAGAGTAAAGCCTTTCAGACATAGGCAAAGGCCCATCAATGCTTTACTGGAACCCATAATATAGGAGGTGCATAAACTATTGTCTGCAAGAATAATATTTCCATTCAGACACTCTACTTGGGTTTCAATCCTAGTTCTAGTACGAAAAAAAATGGTGAAATCAGGCTATGTGTGGATTTCAGAAATCTAAACAGAGCATCAGAGAAAGATAATTATCCAGTACCCTCACTAGATGAAGTGCTCTAGATTGTCAACGGATCTCAAATGATTTCCTTCTTGGATGGTTATTCAGGATACAACCAGGTCATTGTGCAGTATGAGGACAGGCACAAGACTACTTTCACCACCAAGTGGGGCACTTTTTCCTACAGGAGGAAGCTTTTGGCTTAATTAATGCTGGAGCTGCATTCCAAAGAGCCATGGACATTGCATTTAAAGACATAATTGGTAAGTGCATAATCATTTATATGGATGATCTAACAATTTTTTCTAGGAAGAGAGGTGATCATATCTCATATTTGTGCAAAGTTTTTCAGAAATGTAGAGAGTTTGGTATATCACTCAACCCAAAGAAATGCATCTTTGGAGTTACAAAAGGTAAATTTTTAGGGCATGTTATCTCTGAGAAAGGAATTGCAATTGATCTAGAGTGCATAGAGGCCATTTTTAAGATCCCACCGCCTGCTAGTAAGAAAGAAATGAAATCATTCTTTGGTAAAATCAACTTCGTGAGGAAATTCATTACTGGGTTCGCAGAGATAGTTAAACCACTGAATGCAATGTTGAAGCAGGAGGCCAAAGTTGAATGGAGTGTAGAATTAAAAGAATCATTTACAGAGATAAAGAGGGCTATTGTTGAAGCTCTTGTTTTGGTAAGTCTAGACTATGCTAAATCATTCTATATATATTCATTTGTCTCTGATCATTCTTGTGCTGCTATGTTAACTCAAAAATTGGATCAAGGGAACGAGCATCCCATAGCATTCATGAGTGCACCATTGAAGGATGCAGAGCTGAGATATCCATGTGTGGAAAAGAAGGCCTATGCCTTAGTCAGAGCTGTAAAGAAATTTAGACATTACATCCTCAGAAATGAAATCTTTGAAATAGTTCTAGATCCTGTGGTTAAGCTGTTATTGATGTAGAACGAGATGGGAGAATGTAGAGCCAAGTGGGTAACTATGTTACAAGAGTATGATATGGAAATTCAATCCATGAAGCTGGTAAGAGGGCAAGGGCTTACATAGACAATGGCCGAAATAGGCCCTGATCTGACAGCTCAGAGCTATAATTTGGAGGATGTTTCTCCTGGAGATTGGTATGATGATATTGTTCATTACCTCCTGACTTAGAGATGCCCTGATCATCTTAATTCAGTACAAAGAAGGGAATTGTGCTTAAAGAGTGACAGTTTTATGTTGAAAGGAGTTGTCATATACAAGAAAAATCATGAGGGTGTTTATTTGAGGTGCCTAGGAAAGGCAGAGTCTAAAAGAGTGATGTTGGAATTCCATGATAGATATGGTACAGGCCATGGATTAGCCCCTTTTACAGAAAACCAAATTATGAGAGCTAGTTGATATTGGCCTACACTATTTAAGGATACACACAACCATGTCAGAACTTGTTATGTGTGTTAGACTGTAGCGACCAGAGAGAAGTATGCAACACTCCCACTCCAACCGGTCTTCGAGGTAAAACCTTTTGCACAATGGGGAATGGACTTCATTGGTCCGATTAATCCACCTTCCTCTGCAAGACACAGGTATATCCTTACCGTCACTGATTATTTTACAAGATGGATTGAGGTTCTTGCTTGCAAGTGATGTACTTCAGAGGTAGTTATTAACTTCATCGAATTAGGTATCATTAATCATTTTGGATGTCCTATGTCTTTAGTTTGTGATAATGGTCCTGTATTTTCATCATTAAAGTTTTCTAATTGGGATTTTGATCATGGGATTATCATTAAGCTTGCATCTAACTATTACCCTCAGGGTAAGGGCTTAGCTGAGTCATCCAAAAAAAATCTCCTGACTGTTATCTGCAAACTATTAGAAAGAAATCCCAAGGATTGGCATACCCAACTTAGATTTGCTCTTTGGGCAGATCGCACCAGACATAAGACTTCCATAGGAATATCATTTTATCTTTGGTTTATGGATTAGAGCCTGTATTTCCCATTTTGTTAAAGATCCCCACCTTACAATTCATTAATGAATATTATGATGAGGGAGATAAACATGAGGCCAGACTTGCTGAATTATTACACCTTGAGGAAAAAAGAGATGAAGCCCTGGAAAACTTTGCTAAACATCAGGGGGTTGTCAAGAGATGGTTTGATAGAAGAGCCAAGGTTAAAGCTTTTAGGATTTCTGACTTGGTTCTTTACTAGGATAAAGCCCATGACCGTAAGGGGGAGAATGGAAAATTTGATAAACTGTGGCTTGGTCCTTACCAGATTTTAGAAATTATGGGAGATAATGCTTTCCATTTAAAAATTCTCACTGGAGAGGATATCCCACTGCCTAAGAATGGGTAGTATTTGAAGCATTATTTTCATTCTTGAGTTGTTTTCAGCTCTTGTCTTGTACATAGTTAGATTAAGTTTCCTTTCTATTTTGTTTGCTCTGCTTTGCTTTGGTTAGATTAGGTTTCCCTTTCTGCTTTGCTTTTGTTTTTTTTGGTTAGTGTAGGTTTGCTTTTTTTTTGTTTTTGCTTTTCTCTTGCTTTGGAGGTTTCTCTGTTTTTTGCCTGGATGTGTTGCACCCGCATGAAAAGTATATCATTATTGGGAATTATTCTAAGTATTTCATTGGGGGAATTTAGTCTTAAATCTTGAAAGGATGGTTTACATCTTTGCTATTGCCAACAGTCTCAATGTTTGATTTATTGATGTTAGGTCACTAGTTCTGATTTGAATTTGAAGTATTCTAAAATCTTATATCTCTCATATATCTTAAGAATCCTGATGTTATTGTAGGAATCCTTGTGAAGTTTTGTCAGGTGAAAAATCCAATTTCTGCTTTAGCACCACTGTGGTTCTTAGCCCTGAGTGTGAACTTCATTGTTCATAGGTTGAAATGAAAAGTGACACATACGAGAATATCAAAAGAAAGAAAAGTGAAATGTTGAAAATCAAAAGAATGAATTCAACTTATCAAGGGTATCTAAATATCTCTATTAGGGATATAAATGCCTGGCTGGAAATAGAGCTATGTTTAGGAGAGTCACACCGATAACCTCATCGGGCCTATAGATGCCTGACTAGCAGGGAGGCTCTATCTAGGTTTCTTTTGAAGTTAGAATCCTTACGTAGCCTGACTTGACTGAGCTTGGTTTCTGCAGTAGTTTGAGGGAAATGAACTCATATGAACACACTTGGATTTTTAGTTTATGAAAGGTTTGGTCTATCCTTTGGTTCTGATTCTTTAAATCTTTACATTTTGACTAGTTTTTTTAATGGTGAGATTGAAACTAGAGATTCTGGGTTCTCGATTCCTGTTCGTCATCAAATGCTCTGGAGCATTTTCCTAGCAGAAGTTGCCATTTTTTGTGCAGTTTTCGCACACACGCTCCATTGAAAGCAGGGACCCTCTTTTGCTTTGGTTTTGGTTTCTTGGCCCTTTCTTTTTGAGGTTTTTTCTTACTTTGGCATGTGCTAAAATGTCTATTTTGATTTCCTAAGTGTCTCCACTGAGTTATTCAATAAAGATCTTTGGTTTTGAGTTAAGTTCGGGTTTTTGCTGAATTTTAGAACTTTCCACTTTGTCTGGATGTCCCTGGATCCTATTCGAACTCTGGCTGAGCACTGTCTTTTAGAGATTTTCGGTCTTCATGGATTTCCGTATGGGCTAGATTTTTAAGGATTTCGTCCTGTTGTTGGGTTTCTAAGTTCTTAGACTGTCTTGTCGATTGCATTTAATGTCATATGTACCTTTGGCAAGTGATGTATTTAAGTGATTTCAGATGATTATTATGCTATTATGCTTATTGCTTGTCATCATTTGAGCTGAGGAGTGCATTCTTGTGAGTGCTGAATTTGGATTTGAGGCGTTGAGTTTGCAAATTGTGAATTTGCTGGTGATTTCTTTGGTGCTTTCCTGTCGCTGTTCTTTGTGGATGCCATTGAACTTCACATTTTTTGTTTCTAAGATCAATTTTTGCTTCACAATGGTATGTTTTCGATTTCCTTGCTCCTAATTGATGATTGCAGATAGTGATTTGAAGTTATAAAGCTTATTTGGGTTTGATTCTTTGCGTTATTTGAACATTTTTCACTACTACGGTTGCATAGAATTGTCTGATTTATGGTCTTCCAAGCGAGCCCCGAGCTCTTCTATTCCTTTGCATTGAGAGGGGTCGTGGTCAAGAGATCATGAGTTTTCCCTAGTAAGGCTTTGGCATTCAAAATATTTAATTATGAGCTCGTCTGTGCTTTAATGGCAGATCTGTGGGTTTAACTTAGGGCATCGCCATTTATCTTTAGTATGTTCTCGAATTAGCTTAGAATGCAAAGCGAATCCATAGAAAGCCTATATCAAACTTACCCTAAGCTTAAATCTTTGAAATTTATGATCAATTTGATGTTATGAGTGAAATCGCGATTTCATGTCACAATCTAGGTTTTAGCCTCAATTCAGGATTTTCCCGATCTCATCTACTTTTCTAGAATCCACTATCATTTTCGGAGTTTCATATACTGGCGGATTTTCGTTAACCCCAAATATTCCCTATCTCTGCCATTTTCCCGATTTCCTTTGAGTTCCCAGAATCTGCATCGCTTTCAAAATTTTACCTTATCCGCAGATTTCTGTTGACTCTGTATTTTCCCGAAGTTCTTGGTTCCCTATTTTTTTTGGATTTGTAAAGTGTCTCTGCCTTCGCAGAAATCCATCTCTAGTGGATTTTCCCAAAATTTGGTGAAATGTTAGGAAATATGGAATAGCGTGATTTATTAATGATTCATGATGCATTTTATGTTTTATTCATGCTATCTTATGATCTCCTATGTGGTTTATTGATGGAAAATGATTAGATTTAATTGTTAGTAGGTTTTTTATTGATTATTCCGCTAGAATCCGTCTAGCCCAGAATTTCCCAAAATTCCTCCCTGGCTCAGATTCTACCGATGGTTCTGAAACCCAAAATTTGTTGTGATCATTTTATATGTGATTTAATAACACCTTGGTTATATGAGGTTCATTCTAACGGTGTTCTGATGGATTAGCATTCCCTTCCTGTGGTCTTTACTATGATTTCCATGTTGATTGCAGGCTGAATCTAGCAAGGCAATAGCTAGGTCCTCAATGTCTGATGCAGAAAAGATCAAGATGGATATTAAGAGCAAGATCCCTGAGAGTAAGATTACATCAGTCTGGTCAGAGGCGACTGATACAAATGTTGGCCTCTAGGACTATGATGAATTTAAAGGAAGAATGGTAGCAAAGGATTCTCCTTTGGTGGCTAGAAGGATGATGTAATTAGGATTGTCACATGTTGTTGGTTTCCCTTCTACAGTGTAGTGTTATGAGATGGTCCTCGAGTGTGCCAGGCACTATGATCAGGACACATAGAGAATAATTGGTCCTCAAGGGAGAGTTGTAGCAAATCTCAACCTTGTTTCCATTGCCCAAACTTTTGATATGCCAGACAGGTCTCATGTTGTGGGATTCAACATGAAGGTAGCTCAGGAGTTCTATGATGAACAAACTGTGAAGTCACAACAATTTATCAATTCCTTGCTGGAGAAGCCCAAGTCACACTACTTCAAGTTGCCTAAGCAGTTATTCAGAGCAAAGTTTAAGGAGTATTATGATGCCATCACCCTTCTCAGTAGGGAGGTTGGATTGAAGAATGCTGGCATGTTTGAGAATTGGATGTGCCATGTGATTGTGAGGATGGAGCAAGAGAAGATTAACTACCATTGGGTAGGGGTAATTAGTGGAGTAATTCACAAAAAATTGTCCAATGTGTTGCAAACAAAGTCCTTCACAATGACTTCATATTTGGTCTATGCACTTGCAAGATTCCACCCCTACAAAGGATTGAGTACAAGGGGCACCTTTGGACATGATATTATCTATGAGGTTTACCCTTAGTTTCATTTAGGAAGCTTGAGCTATAGGAGGGTGAATGATGCATTCACCATGCATAGCACTAGATTGCTTCAAGGTGTAGAGCATGTCAGGATTTCAGATCAAGAAAAAGAACTCATTAAGAAATATGGTGCATGGTTTATTCAATTCCCAACTTTCTCCTACATTTGGATTGATGGCTACTAGAGATCTCCATATAGATTTCCAAGATACCCTATCGATCACATTCTACTGTTGGAGCTCACTAGGCAAATCTGTGACTTTGATGCCATTCTCAAGAGGGACAAGCATAAGATTGGATTTGGTGGAGACTTCCCCTTGAGGATTGGTACTGAAGAGGCTTGTCCTTCCATTGGTTCTGCCCAAGCTTTAGAAGAAGAAATGAGTACTCTTGGCTTTTCTTTCCACTCCAAGAGGTCCAGGTTTGATATCATAGGAGAAGCCCAAAAGAAGGCCAGCAAAGAGTATAGCCATAAGGTAGATTTGGAGGACTACTGGGCCAACTGTAGTGATGAATTTGAGGTCAGAAAGAATATTTTTTCTCACCTTCCAGTTGAATCAGTCTGACTATACAATGTGAAGGCAATCCCAGACCAACTTGACGATGATGGAAACTTGATCCAGGATCATGCTTATGAGGCCATAAAAGACATACCAATTGGTGATGTGGATTGGTTGGAAGAGGAAAAGACAGAATTAAAACAACTAGTGGATCCAGTTATCAAATTTACTAGGATGTGGCTAAAGCATAAGCTATGGGAGTTGGAAAATAATGGTGTACAGTACACCTATGCACTACTGGGAGATTTGGATCCTCACTCCACCTCTAAAGAATCTACCGAGCAGCATCCTAAGGGAAAGGGTAAGTTGGATTCTCCTTTCAAAATCAAGATAAAAGGTGTTCAGGAAACAGAAGCCCAGGAAGCAGAAAAAAATAGAAAGCCAAAGGCCAAGGAGAGGACAAGTACTAGGAAGCCTGAACAAAAAGAGACTGAAGGGCAGAATCCTGAGGCTGATGATCCTATACCCAAAAGGAGAAGAATCATAAAATTTTTAAAGAAGGAAAGCTCCAAGGTAGGAGGGGAATAAGTTTCCCCACCAGTGGTAAATGTTGAAAGCTCAAAGGAGAAGGCTAAGGTGTATATAAGGAGGTCTAGGACTCCTCCTAATGATAGTGTGCCTAAGGCAGATCTCCCTCCAGTGCTTTCTCATGAGGAGCAGCATGATGATGTGCCTTCTGCTCATGAAGCTCAAGGAAAACCAAGTGAGTCAAAAAAATTTGAAGATCATCCAGATACTGAAGGAGAAGAATTTCATGAAGGTGACCTTTATAGTGCAGAGGTAGAAATTGATAAGGTAATACACTCTCCTTTGGTGGCTTATGCAAAGTCACCTATTGGCACCAGAGAGGTCAAATCACCTCCAAAAGAGGAGGAAACAGTGAAGGATTCGTCACTTGAACAAGAGGAAGAACATGCTAAAGAGAAGGAAAGCAAGACAGATGAAATTCCTGAGAGACAAAATTTGAGTGAGGAGGCACCTAAAGGTCAACAAGAAGAGGGAAAACAATTTGAAGTGCAATTGGAATCTACTATCCCTGGTTGGTTGGACAAGGAGATAAAGAGAACATAAGTTGTTGTGGAAGATAGTCCACCGAATTGGGATGCGCTACTAGCCAAAATTAGAAAAGATAAAGGTAAAAAGAAGGCTAGGGTGATTTCGAGGATTGAAGGGGATGAAGATCATGAGTTGTTCACATTGCCACCCCTACTTTAGATAAAAACAGAGATGATGTGGCTGGAAAGGATTACAATGTTCAGACTTTCAATCTTGGGCCTACATCCGTTGAGCAGGATATTGAGGATTATGAGGGGTCTAGTGAAGTCATCTTGGGTAGATTGAGAAAGGAAACAAAGAACAAGTAGGAGCTAAATAAAGAAAATGAGAATCTTAGGAAATGCTTGGAAGAGTTGATGAAGCCCTTACAATCTATTAACCCCTCAGTTTTTGCTACAAAGCCTTTGCCTCAGGAGACCATTACCGAGCTTGAAAGGATGAAGGCTTCCACTCTTGCCACTACAAATTGGTTGCAAGGGGTGCAAACCAAGGGTAAAGATGCTATCAAGGATATTTTGTCAACTGGAAAGGATGCTATCAGGGCAAATGATTGGTTGAAGGCGGTGTTGGCACAGGATAGGGAGGATATGGATCTTTTACTGCATAAAACTAGAACTATCATGGAGTACACTAGGGAAAAGCTAGTAAGTGATAAGATTCTTCCTTCCTCTAGTGCTACTGAACCTTGGGAGTGGTTTAAAGCATTGCAAATTAGGTAGAAGGTTTTGAAAAATATTTACAAATAGAGGAGGAAAATTTATGATACCCTAGCTGGTGTGTACAATGGCTCCGTTGCCTTTTTTGAGATTATGATAGGGAGAAGGAAGATTGCTCCCAAATATTTGAGTTTGGAACAGTTGAGGAAGTGGTGGCATGATTTTTATGTCCCAATTAATGATGATTCCATTTCTGAGCACCAGTTGGATGATGCAGCCACATACATTGTTGTCATTGATAAATACCTTATCTATAGGGTTGATTGGGATAAGTCGGTAAAACAGTCAAGGGAGGAAATTGCATCAATTGAAAGGCGACTTAGGGTTTTTCCTTTGCCACCTGTGGGTGACTTGGATAGGGTGCTTTTGAAGGGCCATAAAATAATGGATCGAAATAAGGACAAAGGGGAAGGTAGTTAATGATTGGATACATCGATATTTGTGCTTCCCTATTATTTTTCCATGCATTGGTCCGAGCTACATTGGAGATCCCAGGCCAACCTGGATGAAGTTCATGCATTTAATGCACATTTTATTTTATTGTGAATTTCTCTTGGCCAACTTGTGGGGCCTAATTATTATTGTAAAATCTTATCTAGGCTGACGTGTTTTGGGGGTTCGATAAATTTGGCATTTTTCCTTATTTGTAAGGGTTAAGAAGTTTTAGATATAGACAAATAGAGAGCTAGTTAGAAAAAATTAAGTAAAGAAAGTGTTAGCAAGTAGTTTTTCTCAAGCAAATATTGTAACAAAAAGCTAGAATTGTTGCTAAAGTGGATAATTTGATGCAAGTAATGACATTGTGATTTGGTGCCATACTTATGTTTTTCTTATCTTGCATGGTTCTTGTCATTCTATCTTTAGAATTGCTTTGAGGAGGTTAATATTTAGATTAGATTTGATTTAATAATTTTTATGGTTTGATATTTGAAGTGTTGCAGCAATCCCTGGTCCATACTTTTTGAAACCAACTGATTGTTAGTTGCTTTGCAAAGTTAGCCTAGACTTTTATATTCATTGTGCTTAGTTCAATTGTGAGGATTCATTCATTTCAATTGTGATAGGTTTGTTTGAATGAATGTTCATGATTTTAAAATATTAACACCTTAGAAGATTGCACTATTTCTGTAAGATTGCAGATTTATCTGGGTCAAGTAGAAATTAGTTTTAAGGGATTGGTCCATTTTGAGTGTTGGTCATCTGCATTATTAATCTTAGGTTTAGTATTAAGTTTAGAAATCTCTTTGAAACCCTTATCTTTTGTTATTTCTTTGATTACTGGGTTAAATTTAGGATTGAAGTATCATTTTATTGTTAGATCTGATAAATTGAGATTCAATATTTTGCTTGTAGTAAGGTCCCATTGTGATTACCAACATTTTCACATTATCACTAAGTTGTTTATGCATTGTCAAGACCTAACATTAGAGACCTTGAGGTTATCTCTTGAGGCTTGCTGATAGAGATTTACCTTTCAAGTGAGATAGGATATTATATTTTGTCTGAGTTGTTGCTGTGCAGAAAACATCGTCAACTAGTTTCAATGGATGGATTGCTTATAAAGGGTTCTTGGATGTCATCATTAGTCATGGTAGGTGGCTCAATATCCTTTTTATTTTCGAGTGGACTTGGATCAAATGTTAAGTTGAAGATTCCTTCAGTATCTGTAACCATGAGGTCAAAGCGGGTCAGCATGTATTGGGAAGGACCATTGCTAGACCTTGGTGAAAGATTTTGATCATGCTTTGGAATAAATTCTTGAGATATGTGCTCTAACTCATAAGGAAATGTAGAGACATTTTCAATATGATCATTGGTCAATGAATTGCGCATTATGTCAATATGATCAAATAATCCTAACACTCCTTGAAATAGATCACTAAAAAGTGGTTCTTGATGTATGGTGAGTTGATCATCGAATGGGGTAGAAACATCTTCAATGTGTTCCTTAATTGAGAGATCTTGAACATTGTTTTCAACAATTGTGGAAAAGAGATTGTGAATGTCTTCAACAATAGGGTCGAGTGATGTTGACATTTCTTGAATTGGATCATTGTCGAGTATTGTTGGTGGATTTTGATCATGATTGAAAAGTGACTCTTGACCTATGTTGATTTGATCTTCGGATGAGATAGAAACATCTTCCATGGGCTCTTTGATGGATAGATCTTGATCATTGCTTTCAGCAATTGTGGTGGTGAGATTGTTAATGCTATCACTGGTGGTTGAATGTTCATCATTATCCCCAATAGTTATCATTTTTCATGTTTGTGCTTGTGTTTGTTGGGTAGCTTGAGAGGCTTGTTGCACTTGTTGAGCTTGTGTTGCTTGTTGTGTGGCTAGATATTGTTGGATGGCTTTTTGGTAGGCCTGGTGAGATTTTAGTGCAATGTTATATTGTCTTGCTACATTTGGTTTTGGTGGTAGGGGTGGTGGATTTGGAATTTTGTTGGATGTAGTGACAAGTGGTTGAGATACACTTGGAGTGATCATGAGGGTTTGAGATATGATGGGTGTGATAGGGGTGGTTGGAGTGATTGAAGTGATTGGAATGGTCAGAATGACCGAGGTGATAGGTCTTTGGGAGACCATATTTTGATTTTTTGAGATTGAAGTTATCATTGGATTAGATACCATCTATTGGTGTGATGTCGATGATATATTAAAAATATTTGATGTGATGGCTTGATTGGTGTTAGGTGGATTGATTTGGATGGAGTTATTGGTGCTAGGTAAAGGGGGAAGCCCTAAACCAAGGAATGATGTTGATATGGGTAATGGTGGTGGGGATGTCTCTTGGCACAATGACTCAACTATTTTGGTAAGCGTAGCAATTTGATCTCGCCAAATTTGATCTTGATTTCAATCTTGATTCCCTTGATATAGTTGATTTGGTTTTTGTTCAAATAGATTTGGGATGCATACTTGTGGTTTTTGAATGGGATCATGGAAAAATTGATTTTGGACAATGTTCTAATTTGGGATGATGTTCAAATTTGGCATGATAGGTTGAAATTGAACATTTTTGATGTTGGGAATCATATTGCCTTGATTTAGGTAACTTGGATTTTGCATAGTGTTACCTTGACTTGGATCAATACATGGAGTCATTATCATCGTGTTTGGATTTTGAACAACATTTGTGTGATTCAAAAACATATCTATCCCAAATTTTTCCAAGTTTGGATTCAAAATGTTGATGTTTTGTAAACTTGTACTTAGTATATTCACATTTGCCATGTTGGAATTTGATGGGATGGCGTTCGTTTGAGGGCTCATGCATTGATTGTTCAGTTGATAGATTCATAGGTTTGGACTTGGATTTAAATCTACCATCGAGAATGGTGTTCCAAACTTTTGACTAGGGATACTCACATTTTTACTATTGATGTTTGTAGGAGAGAATGATTCCATGTACGGATTGTATAAATGTCAGTGTTGATAATGAATAGGCATTGTAAGGATTTGAAAGTTCAATTGATTTGGATTACTCATGATGTATGGATCAAGTTTATATTCCAAGTTACTCTTGTGTTTTGACCTTGTTGACCTCTAAGGTGTTTAGGACCAATGATGATATGAAGGATGAAAAGGGGTGAATGATATGAGTGTCGAACGTTTAGGGACTTTGTATCAATGCTAGACTTAGGGCTTGATTTTGATTATTTGATTTGGATAATGAACTTGTAAACCCTAATATGTTAGATGTGATCTTTAGGATGAACTTGTTCAAAGGATTGCTAATTCAATTAAATGTATGAGAAAGGATGCATTCCCATACAACTAACTAAACAAGGTGTTTTTGATTTTGATGATTTACCCAAGTATAGAATGATTTTTTCAAAGCTCTAAAGTTGTTTGTGGGATGAGATGATAAATGTTTGGATGAATGAAGTGTTTAATTTTATCCTAAATGAACCTAGGAAGGACTTGTTTTCGAGACCAAGATAGTGAAGAACATGTCTTTCTCTAAATGTAATTCAAAATCAAAAGATCGATGTTTGCATGAAAACCATACAACCAAAAGATGCCAAGCACATATGTGGGGTCCAATTGATTTAATCTTTGCTTAATCAATTCTTTGTACCTCAAGCACACTCTTGATTAGCTTTTGAAACTAGATGTCCAATGTCCTAATTCCCTTTCATCCCACGAAGTGCATTATGTGGAAATCAAGGAAATCAAGACAAAGGTTACCTAAAGTTGACTTTAGTAGGAGCAAATTGAGATGAAATCCAAATTTTTAGAAGCCTCTAAGGATACGAATCCCAAGGGCAAGCAATAACATGTGAATTTTTTCAAGGATATTTGCTTCTCCTAAAGGGTTTGAAATTTGATGCTCATGTTGAATGTTGGTTTTCCAATGTTTTTGATCAAAGCACTATGTTTTCAAATTGACTCACAAGCAATATAACACCCTAGCTCAATTGGTACATTTTTCTTGGCGGCCTTACCTCATGCCCTTCGTAGTAGAAGAGATGGTTTTACATGCAACCAAGGAGAGAGTATAAAGGTATGTTAAGAATGAAGTCTTAACCTCTATACTTTAACCAAGATTAGACATGGAATGTAACTTCTTGGAATCTAAGTTCCAATACACCACTTTGATAAACTCATTGAATGGATTAATATTCCACTACAAACAAGGGTTTTAGTTTGGACTTTCCATTCGTGGAGATTGACCCATACGACGAGAGTCCCTTTTCAGATCCATCTTGTTGGAGCCAACTGCATGATACTGGAAGTTACTCCAATACCCACATTTATATTCCGGTTGGAAATATTCTTCGCTTTAGAGTGTTACTGGTTGAGTCGTTCCCTTCGGTGAGTACTTTTTCCCCAAGGCAGGCCCTCTAAGATAGACAAAAGAGAGTAAACATATTCATAGTTCGATCGACCTTCATTTAGAAACAAAGGGAGAACACATGCAATAGGTTTACTCACACTTGCACAATGTTTTGTTCAATTTTTAAACCCAGACTGAAGTGTGAAGGAAATATTTCATGCAACTTAATGTGATAAAAAAGACTTTTGATTATCAAGGTCACTGTGAAGCGCGAGAGAAGTGCATACACCCTTTTAAATGAGATTACTTTATATAAGAGATTACGAAACACAAAAAATGCATGTTCAATTTAAGCCTCAAAGCAATTCTTTTGATTCTTTTTAATGCACCAAGATGAAGTGTGAAGTTTGTTTGTTAGATTTTTAGAACCCAAATGGATTTTTAGTAAGTGTCTAGTTGGCTTAAAATATAAAATTAAAGCAATAAATGGAGGCTCCAAGCATTAAAAAATGCTTTATAAACTCTGAATTTAATGCTCCATTCTCCAAGATTTCTCCAAAGATTGCTTCTTGCAAACTAAAATCGGTTTTCTTTGCTTGTCCTTCTCACCTTTGTTTTCCTTCATTTTCTTTTCTCTTTCCTTTAACTTTCCTTTCGATTTCCTTTTTATTTTCCTATAAAAAGAAAAGACAAGTACACAAGGATCAAGTTATTTAAGCAAGTTTGTTTTAATTATTGATTTCAAACAATAGAATAATTTTAGATAAAAGACAAAGCATTAATAATATGTGATCATATAGCCAAGATCAGCACAATCGTCACTAGTAATCCAACATCAAATAATTTTAATACCAACAAGTAAGGATTTTGATTTTGATTCACTTAGTCTTGCAAAAAATCATAAATAAGGAATGCAAAACCCTAAGCGAGTGACTTCAAGACAAAATTTTCTTGGAATTTAGTGCAACATCTATGATATTAGTTTATCGATCCCATCCTATCTTCTTGATCCAAATGCATTCTCCGAAGAAAAAAAATATCAAAAATAGAGAACATGAACATGGTAATCACGTAGGAAGATGAAGTCAAGTAAATATTGTGTATATCATAATCATTAAATATCTTTAATTCTAGCAATAGGTTAGTTAGAAGTGCAAGGCAATTATAGATCAACAACCAATTTTTTTAAACCTAAAGCATCTTTCAATTCGAAGATTAATTATGTATAGTCCTCAAGTAAGAAGAATGTAGATATCTAGAAAATATAGAAAATTTGCACCAAACATGAAGAGACGAACACTTCTTCATTAAATTGCAAGTGTAGTGACTGTTTCGCCTCTTGTTAATTATATTGTCTTCCTTGGTTCATTGCTTTTCTTCATAGCCTTTGCTATGAGCAAGCTTAAGGATCCTAGTTGATACTTTGCTATAGGTTGTCGAACAACCAAAAAATTGGAAGCATGCCTAACTTCTTGTTGATACTTTAAGTTGTTCAAAACATATTGCTAAAATTAAAATACCAGATTAAATGTGCATATCGAACATTGTAAGGGAAACATAATCTCTTGACTACTCACACGATGGAATTAGCTCCAACACTTATGATGAGAACTAAATCTGTAATCTATAAGCACTAAATCTTTTGGTCAAGCTTTGTGGGACCATAGCCACGACAAACTCCATGCTCTCTTTACTCATAACACTATCAATATTAATGCATCAACCAATATTAAAAGAGAAACATAGACTTTTATGCCAATAATGATTTCTTTTACCCAGTGCATTGACATATACTATATTTAAATCTTTCCTTCACAAAGATTATCGTGCTAGCTAAAAGAGCTAGTGGTTTATTTAATCATCAGTCTAATCACACACATTTCCATCATCTTTCACCGTCCTGCCTCTTTGCTTCTTTTGCGCTGAGATTTATTGCGCTCGACCTACTATAGAGATGTTTGAACAACGTTAATGTAGATTATTTCCACAAAGATTTAAGCATACATCGAATATCTCAGAGATATGAGGGATTAAAAAAAAATGCATGTTCACGGTGGCTATGGATTACAAAATACAAAAAGAAATAATCCATGCTAAGATTTAAGCAAAACACGTCATTCTAAGATTTATGTGGCAATGTAGGCAAGGCACATGTAACTACCGAACAACAGTGATGGAGGCTCTAGGACACATGCAACACTAATGATGATTCATTTCAGTGCTTGCAGAGTATAGGAGTAGGTAAGTTTGAATTCCTAGAGATTTCACAACCTTTGACTAGCCTATTCCCTGTATGTGCCAAAATGGATGCATAGAGAAGGCACACAAATTGTTTAATAGAATGCCTGAAAAAAAATGTTAGCTCATGGAATACGTTGATTGTAGGATATAAAAAAATTGGATTTAGAATAGGCGTTAGAAAATTTTAGGCAAATGCAAACTGTGAAAGCATAGACAAGACACGTGAACTGTGTGACAAAATGCTTCAAAGAACTGCAGTTTCATCGACTTATCTAGCAACAACATTATGTTTCAAATGGTTCACAACTACCACAATCACAACTAGACCCTTTTGCACAATCCAAACATGCAATTTCGACTGTCTCTAACAATAGTCAACAAAAAAAATTCTTTACCACAACATGTGCTTCAACAACAACATACAAGTGCTCAATAGTAGTCAAAAATAGTCACCCCCAACTTTGCAACATCAATCAGCACAACAATCTGGCACTTCAGCCATGAATACTTTTGTATTAAAAAGTGTACAAAAGTAGCAACCAAGTCTCCCATAGACACAAGGACAAAATTATCAGGGTGCTAGCCAATCAAATTTATTACAACAAAGTTAGATGCAGAAGCAACATCAACAATGACAATAACAACTAAAACACCAAGCACAGCCACAACAACAACTAAAAAGAAAAAAGGACAACTACAAGGTCAGCGACAACAGCAGCAAAGTAGAATGTCAAAAGTCTTGGAGAGGGGAGGCATGATAATGTAGAATGCTTATGTAGATATTGGTCAAGTTAATGGGCCTCAAGGGCCTCTACCTGGAAATCAACACCTTGAAAGGATCAAATGGTGCAATTAGTTCCTGGGCAAAGGGTATTTCATGGTCGAGGATCAATTCAGCTAGGGAAACAACTAATATAATCTACGATGTCAGGACAACAAGGACAAGTCCTTGGGTAGATACTAGTGAGCTTGCCTCAGACATTGGCCCTTTTCCAACAACAAAAGGGATTTATGCAACAATCCTCATTAAAACAACAGCCTTCAGCTTCTTTGACCATAGACAATCCTCATTAAAACAACAACCTTCAGCTTCTTTGACCATGGTGGGCACCAAATGTAACACCAAATATCTAAAAATTTTATTTCTATTCCATATATATCATCATGAAGTTAGTTAAAAGAAAGCAAACAAAATGGAATTCTTTATGAAATAATCCCTTATGCTCTACAAATATAACAACAAAACAAACTAATTGAAATCCTAAAGAGCATAATGAATAACCTATTCCATAGTGGATTGGTGTCACTTGTGAGAAGTGACCCTTTCCCAACCCTTGATAATGCTAATGATGAGGATGCAATGGACACAATTAGTTCACAATTGAAGAGATTGACTTTGCATGAGATTGTGGAGATGAAATGCTAAGATTGTGGAGTTGTCCAGGATTAAACCAATGGAGATGATCTTTATTTATAGAATATAATGATATAAGAATGCCAAACATGGAGGATGTGGGACTAAAGAAAATCCAATGAAAAGAGGCCACTTGTCAACTTGTGATAGGTTAGATGATGAGCACATTTTGGTCAATGTGCCAAAGAGGGGGAGATTTCAAATTTGAATTTGAGGGTTAAATGCAGAGATTGACCTTGTGCAAGAGACATGTAAGAGATTATTAATTGCTTTGTTGGATGTACATGTCAAATTGGGGGGAGATTCAAACTTGGAGAATATTCTCCCTTTATGCCAAGTTGAAAGTAAATAAAGATTTTGATAAATCAATTAAATGCAATTTCATGTGCAAGTGGCAAAACCTACAGAATACAAGTGATTAGGATTAGCATTTAATCATGGATTAGATTAATTAAGATGATGTTAGATGTTTTTGACCCATTTGACTTAGATTTAGGGATTTAAATAAAATCAAAGGGAGATGAAAGGTGATAAAGATTTAGTTAAACAAATATTTGATTTATTTAGCTAAGGGAGATAATGATAGGATCAAATTAAATAAAGTTAATTTATTTAATTTTTGATGGACGATCCTTAGAGATTAAATAAATTAAAGTTGGTTTATTTAATTGATGGGTGAATATGAACTAATTAAATGCATGATGTCAATTTCACGTGTCTTAAATGCATGATGTCAAATCTTATCCCACAGTGGATTGGTGCTTCTATGGAAAGAAGCCCTTTCCCAATCCTTGATAACCTTGAAGATATGTTGATGATCAAGATGATGAGTTGTGGAGGATTAAATCAATGGAGATGATCTCTATTTGTAGCCAAGAAGGATAGAACAATGACAAATATGGAGGATGTGGGACTAAAGATCCATCAAAAGGAAGGAGCCACTTGTCAACTTGTGATAGGCTGAGGAATGAGCACATTTTGGTCAATGTGCCAAAGAGGGGGAGATTTGAAATTTGAATTTGAGAGTTAAATGATAAGTTTGACCTTTGCAAGAGACATGTAAGAGACATGTAAGACCTCTTAAATGCTTTGTTGGATGTACATGTCAATTTGGGGGAGATTCAAATTTGGAAGAATATTCCTCAAAGATGCCAAGTTGAAAGAAAATGATGAATTAATAAATCAATAAATTGATTTATTTGTGCAAGTGGGAAAAGCTAGAGGATGTGATGGGTGATTAGGATTAGCATTAATCATGGATTTGCTTAATTAAGATGATGTTAGGTGATTTGACCCATTTGACTTAGATTTAAAGATTAAACTAAATAAAAAAGGAGATGAATGATGTTTTCAGATTTTATTAAATAAAGGTTTGATTTATTTAATCAAAGAGGGATAACGATAGGCTGAAATTAAAAAAAGTTGATTTATTCAATTTAAACGGATGATCTTTAGAGATTGAATTAAATAGACTTGATTTACCTGATGAATGGATGAATGTGAATGATGCTAATTTCATATGTCTACATTTTTCCCCTCTTTGAAGCAATGTACTTGTTGCGTTGGTTCAAAGAATTCAAAAAAATTATGATTTTTTTGGATGCCCTAGTGGAAAGAAGTACACTAGTAAATTTCCCCTCGAGAGATCGAGTGAAAAGATTCTATTTGAGGCTCAATATCACGATAAAGAGGTTCAAGATGGATGTATGGATGGTTATGATGATGATGCAAATGAGATGGTTTTAAGATGCTTAGAATAACCAATCTCTATTATCCTAAACAACTTAAATGATGATATGATGTGATGATGTCTATATGATTATGCAATTGATGTTTTATCCAAATGTATGATTTTATGAGATGCTTAGACTAACAGATCTATATTATGATGATGAACATGCATGTGGGATAATGTGCAGAATGTTGATGGTTTGTGGATGCAAGATGGATGCAAGATGGATGCATTGGTGATGTTATGTTAGCACAGAGAGAAGAAAGAAGAAATGAGATGATGACAAGGGGATCCAACAAGTCCATGATCTGATGAGACTTGATTAGAGATGATAATGATGATAGATGATGATGGAATATTTTCTTATCAAGAATTGAGATTTTAAAAGGGCTACTTACCTTATGTTTGATTACACATGTAGATATGATGCATCAAGGTATAAAGAACCTGGATGGCATTGTACCTAGTGCGATGAAATTTGACTCGACAAATAGATATGAGTATTCTTGTTCACACTTGACATATGGAAACCTTCCTAGGATGTACCTAACAAAGAAAGTATTCACCAAGTTATATTACAAGAACATCTAGTAAGCACAACAGATAAAAGGATAATGATCAATGCCCCATTCCTTTCTTTCTAAATCACTTTGATTAGACATCATCGAGAGGTCATTGGAATGAGCGCAATAAGATAAATCAAAAGAAAAGATCAAGTACACAAACAAGTCAATGTTCTTCATACCTCTAGCCAAAGGGAAATGTGTTTTTAAGGATAAGAACCCAAATGATATCAAAAATGATGCCCATATCCAAAATGATGTCCATTGTCGGAACGATATATCGTAGGACATGCATTGTATAAGATGATGATGGTTTCATAAGTTGACTGATAGGCTGTTGATATAAGGTTGACTGACATGTTTGAAAGTGATCAAGAGTTTGATTTTGCATTTAATGGTTTGTTGTTTTGATTTTGATTTTGTGTTTGAAATTTGCTTCTGCTAATTGTTGTGGTTGTTTTTGTTTGTTTTTCCAAAGGATGAAGGTGATGATCAATTTATTATGGATGATTGATTATTTCAAGTGAAAGTGAGATGAGATGGATGGATTTTTTTTCAAATATTTGGATGTTTTTCACGTTTTTGGAATGTTTTTGAGGCTATTTTTGGTGTTTTTTTGAGATTTTATAAATGTTTTGATTTTCCAAATTTTCAAATGTTTTTGGGTTTTGTCAAATTTTATGAATGTTTTTGAATTTTGTGTGATTTTGGATTTTTTTGATTTTCTTGATTTTTTTAATGTTTTTGCATCTTTGTGTCTCGGGGGTTGATCAAAGATTAGCCTTGCCTATGTTTAAGCTTAGAGATGACATAGTTCAAATACCATGTTTTTGATGTTTTCTGATTTTTTGAGTGTTTTTGGATTTTTTGATATGTTCTGGATGTTTTTGGATTTTTGATTTGTTCTAGATGCTTTTGGATTTTTGATTTGTTCTAGATGTTTTTGAAATTTTCGCATGTTTTTGATGATTTGGATATGGGTGTGTGTGACGATATCAGTGATCTATTTTTGGATTTTGTTGAAAACCAAGCTAAGGTTGATAAATCATATTGATGGATTGATGATGATAACATTGTTGAGGATGCACAGCAATGAAAGGATAGTGTTGTACAACACAAGGATTAGGATGGATATCCCAAGGTGATGGGGGATTGATGATGATAACATTGTTGAGGATACACAAAAATGCAAGGATAGTGTTAAGCAACACAAGGATATCTTGAGATGATGATTTTTTGATTGGATTAATCAGGATTGATGATGATAACATTGTTGAGGATACACAACAATGCAAGGATAGTGCTAAGAAACACAAGGATTGGGAAGGATATCCCAAGATGATGATGGATTGATTGGATTTGATTGATCATGATTGATGAAGCTTGATTTGGAACAAAAGTTGTTTGGATGATTGGATGTAGTTTAGATGTGACTGATAGTTTATTGTTTGGATTGATGTTTGATTGAAGATAACACTTGATAAGGAACATATCCTCGTCAAAATATGCCATGGGCTAGTGATTTGGATTTTTATTTTATTTTTCACAAGTGGTTTGACCAATTTGATTTCATGTTTTCCAATGTTCAGATCACCACATAAGTTGGAATATATAGATCAAGATTTATTCCCAAAGTAATATGTAAATATCTTCCCCCAATGTCTAGCAATGTATGGAATGCCATGGATGGATGCTCGAATAAGTGTATGGATTGATGGATATGGCAAGCATGCAAAGGATGCCAAGGATTATCTTGCGATAAGATATAGTATTTAGATAAAGAATGCTCATTTGGATAATGCTTCATGGCTTAGATAATGCTACATAGGATAGGATTAATGAAAATGGCCCATGCCAAGATTTTTACCATAAGCAAGTGTAAAGTGTGCACCAAACTTTGTCAAGATCAAGATAACTTGGACTATGGATGCAAATGGATAAATATGGATTGGATAAATGGTTCATGGATGCATGGATTTATTATGGATGGGATAAGATGCTTTCACCTGAAGTGGTGCACATAGATGCTCGATTCTACACATGACGCTTGTTTTCCAAGTTTTCATCATGGTACCTACCCAAAGCACCACCCATGTAGTTTTCACTAGAGGATGATTTTTTTCTTCACCGTTTTCAATCCTTTTTCTGAATTTTTTTGCATTTTTCATATTTTTTGATTTTTTGTATTTTTCTATGAAAGATTTAAAGCTCATGTTGAACCAAAAGGTGTTGCTGATGTAGATGCTTCTGTCATGATGTGCCATTGATAGCCCGCTTGAAGAATTTTTTTTTCCAAGATACGTGTACTTGAATGCAACTTATGAGATTCTTCATTTGCTTTGTTGATACCAGAGTTAACTCTGTCTCTGTGCGCACATCACGATAGAGTTCCTTCAAAATCCTTATGATGAAGGATCATTGCCAATACATGGTCAATTTGAGAATTGGATATCATGCGTGGAGGTGTGGATGGAGTGTGTTTAGGGATAATAGATGGATTGGTTGATAGTTTGGAACCTTTGACTCTCCAAACTTGGGAAGATGAGCAATGATGGGTGGATATGAAAGTGTGCATGGAATTACGACCAACTGCTTGATACACTTTGTACATTGCTTGAAAATCCTGCTTTTGATTTTTTCGACATCTTTCATGGATACTTTTCCCTTTTTTATTTTTCCCCATAGTTTCTTTGACTAAAGGAGTTTGATAGGGATAATATTTCTTTGTATTCTTTGGTATCCATGTGTATTTGATTTGTCCATTATTCTTCTTTTCTTCTTTTTCTTTAATAATGTTCTTTGTGCTTTGATTAAAATATTTCTTTTGATGTTGCTTCCAATTTGTGGATGGGGTGATGGGTGGATGAAGATTCATGATGTGGCTGGTTGTAGTATTGGCAATGGTTTCACCATAAAGATTCTTCTTGCTCCCTATGTTGATGGTTGCATTAGATAAAGTTTTCCCCAGTATAGTGGTAGTAGTACCTTCATGCTTTGATTTTTCCTATTGTGAGAGCTCTTGTTTAGAATGCATTCTCTGATAAATGACCACTACAGATGATGTTATTTCGATTGGATGCTCTGCTGACTCTAGAATATCCTGTTCTATTTGACCTGTTTCTTTGAGTGGATAATGTTGGATATACTCATACATGATGTCCTCAGTCTGAATTTTGGACATATTTGATCCTGATGTTGACAACTAATCAGTTTGACTATAGGAATCAATAACCTGCTCTTTTTGTGTGATAATGTCAAGAGTAAAGGAATCTTGTTATGAATGAAGATCATCTAGATGTCCATCCACATAAAGCATTTCATGGGTAGATGGAGGAGTATGTCCTATGTGAATATGATCATCATTTGTGACATATTGTATACATAGGAGAGTGTTCATTAGATCATTATAGTATTTTGGAGATACAAATTCTTGATCTTGAATGATTTTAGAATTGCTTTTGACATGCTTTGGATCAAGTTCTTGACATGGGTCAATTTCAAAGGATGTATTGCTTACAAAGGGTTCTTGGATATCCTCATTAGTCATGGTAAGTGGTTCAATATCTTCTTGATATTTGAGTGGACTTGGATCAAGTGTCGAGTTGAGGATTCCTTTAGTATCTATAACCATGAGGTCAAAGGGTGTCAAAATGTCTTGGAAAGGACCATTGCTAGACCTTGGTGAAAGATGGCGATCATGATTTGGAATAGATTCTTGAAATATGTATGACGAGTTGATCATCGGATGGGGTAGAAAAATCTTCAATGTGCCCATTAATGGAGAGATATTGAACATTGTTTTCAACAATTGTGGCAGAGAGATTGTCAATGTCTTCAACCATAGGGTCAAATGATGTTGACATTTCTCGAATTGGATCATTGTTGGGTATTGTTGGTGAATTTTGATCATGACTAAAAAGTGACTCTTGAGGTATGTTAATTTGATCATTGGATGAGGTGGAAACATCTTCAAGGTGCTCATTGATGAATAGCTCTTGATAATTGTCCCTAATAGTGATTATCTTTTGATTGATGAGGTATTGGATGGGATTTTTGAGTCGAATACAATTTGATGTTGTGTGTCCCTTTTTTTGGTGGAGGCCAAAAAAGTACTTCTATTTATACCCTAGTTATTTATCTAAGGGTCATAAATAGAGAGTTTAATAAGATTTTCTTGCACCAACTGTCGCATGATAAATTCAATAGGTCCCCCAAGTGGTGTTTATTTTTGTTTGTTACCTTGTGAAATTTTACCTTGTGGTGATTGATTTTGGAGACGTGGTGATTGGGTTTGTTGTTGATGTTGTTGATCTTGATATCCAACTTCTTGAAATTGGAGATATTGTTCTTGATGTGGTTGTGGACACAACTCAATGCTTTGATGACATGTTTTAACTAATGGAAGAGTGTATTGATTTTGGAGTGAAGATATCTCTTGGCTCAATAATTCAATTAGTTTGGCATGTGAAGCAAGTTTCTCTAGTGAAATTTGATCTTGATTTTGATATTGACACCCTTGATATAGTTGATTTGGCTTTTGTTCGAGCAGATTTGGAACACATGTGGTGTTTGAATGGGATCATGGACAAACTGATTTTGGATAATGTTCTGATTTGGGGTGATGTTTAGATTTGGCATGATAGGTTGAAATTGAACATTGGGAACCATATGGCCTTGATTTAGGTAACTTTGGTTTTGCATGGTGTTACCTTGACTTGGATCAATAAATGGAGTTGTTATCATCATGTTTGGACTTTGAACAAGATTTGTGTGATTCCCAAACATATCTATACCAAATTTTTCCAAGTTTGGATTCAAAATGTTCATGTTCGGTAAACTTGTACTTGGTACATTCACATTTGGCATGTAGGGATTTGATGGGATGATGTTTTTCTTTTGAAGGCTCGTGCATTGGGTGTTTGGTTGCAAGTTTGGACTTGGATTTAATTCTATCATCGGTAAAGGTGTTCTAAACTTTTGACTTGACATACTCGCATTTGTTGTACCATTGAGGTTTGTAGGAGATAATGATCCCATGTACAAATTATATAGATGTGAGTCTTGATAATCAATTGGCATTGTAAGGCTTTGAAAGTTTAGTTGACTTGGATTACTCATGATGTATGGAACAACTTTATATTCCATGTTCTTCTTGTGTTTTGACCTTGTTGACCTCTAAGGTGTTTAGGACTAATGATGAGATGAAGGATGAAAGGGGTGAATGATATGGGTGTTTGAACCTTTAGGGACTTTGGATCAATGCTAGACTTAGGATTTAATTTTGATTGGTTTGATTTGATTTGGATAATGGACTTGTAAACCCTAAGATGTTAGATGTGATCTTTAGGATAAAATTTTCCAAAGAGGTGATAATTTAACTAAGTGTGTGAGGAAGGATTCATCAAAACACACCTAACTAAACAAGTGGTTTTGATTTGGTTTAAGGATGTACCTGAGTCTAGAATATTTATGTTTCCAAAGCTCTAAAGTTGTTAGGAGGGATGGGTTTTGATTAATGTTTGGGATGGATGAAGTGTTTGATTTTGATCTTGAATGAACCTAAGGAGAACCTTTTTTACAAGACCGAGATAGTGAAAAACATGCCTTTCTCTAAGAGTACTTCAAAACCAAAAGACCAATGTTTGCATAAAAACCATATGATCAAAAGTTATCAAGCACATGTGTGGGGTCCAATTGATTCAATCTTTGCTTAATGGATTCTTTTTACCACAAAAACTTCTTGATTAGCTTTTGAAATGAAATGTCCAATGTCCTAATTCACTTTCATCCCAGAAAGTGCATTATGTGGAAATCGAGGAAATCAAGGAAAAGGTTTCCTAATCTTGACCTTAGTAGGAGCAGATTGAGATGAAATACAAATGATTAGAAGCCTGTAAGGATGAGAATCCCAAGGGAAATCAATAGCATCTAAACTCATTCAAGGATATTTGCTTCTCCTAAAGGGTTTGAGATTTTATGTTCATGTTGAATGTTGGTTTTTCAAATGTTTTCAAACAAGTAAGGAATTTTTGTAACCAAGAACAAGCAAAACCTTATGGATATGAAAGACTATATTTGTTGAGTCCCCACTTGGACAAGTCTAGCTACCCTTATTTTTAGTGAATGGTTAGATGCTTGACCCCACTGGATCCCCTCCATGACACTCACTTATATGGGGTAGCCAACCATCAACACCCATGAAACTCCCATGGCATGCTTTCCATTTCTACTAAAGACCATAAAAGTGTGGGGCAGCTTCAGAACGACCGTTCTTGCACCAAAAAATAGATCAAGGATTTTGGCAATTTCTAAACAAGGGCTTTAGTTTTAAATTTTCATTCGTAGGAGTTGACCCAATGTGGTGAAAGACCATTGTTTCCCTTCTCATCAGAGTCAACCATGTGATATTGGTGTTTATTCAAATACCCACATTTATATCCCAGCTAGAAATACTCTTGGCTTGAGAGTGTTACCAGCTGAGTCATTCCCTTGGGTGAGTACTTTTTCCCCAAGGTAGGCCCTCTAAGATAGACAAAAGAAAGTAAACATATTCATAGTTTGATCAACCTTCATTTAGAAACAAAGGGAGAACACATGCAATAGGTTTACTCACACTCACAAAGTGTTTTGTTCAAATTTTTAAACCCAAAATGAAGTGTGGAGGTGATTAATTTATCTCAACCTAAGATCATAAAAAATTCCTTTTGATTCTCAAGATCACTATAAAGCATGAGAGAAGCACATACTTCCTTTTCAATGATGTTAGTTTAAGTAAGCAATCACAAAAACAAAGTTGCACATGTTCATTTTAAGTGCACAAGGAAATGATTTTGGTTTATTTTAAAGCACCAAAATGAGATATGAAAGTTGTTTTGTTCAATTTTTTAACCTCAAATGAAATCTAGTCAATTTTCCTAAAGTTTGTTTTAACCCCTTTGCAAATAAAATTGAAATTTTTTCCTATGTTCATTTTAAAGCCCAAAAACAAATGAGTTAGTCTAAAACAAAAAATTAAGGCATAAGACAGAATCTCCAAGCATTAAAAAACACTTTATCAACTCCAAGTTTAATGCTCAAATTTCCTCCAAGTTTCTTCAAAAGATCTCTTGCAAGCTTCTTGTACAAACGAAATCTCTCCTCCTTGTTTTTCCTTCTTTTACCCCTTTGTTTTCCTTTGTTTTCCTTTGACACCTTCGTTTTCCTTCATTTCTCTATTAAACAAAAGACACTCATGTGAGGATCAAAATATTAAACTCATTTGGATTATTAACTTCAAACAATAACATGATCCCAAATGAAAGGACAAAGAGTTGGATGATTATGATAGTAAAAGGATGATTTATAAGTGAATCATGCTTTGATATTGATTTCATTGAAAAGATATCACACTTGCTAGACCCATTCCTTCCCTTATCATAATCCACATCACTAAAGGTATTGAGCCAATAAATCAACCATAAAGAATAAATCTTTCAAAAGCACCCTCCTAATCTAAAATGTTGACTATCATAATAAACACGATAGTATAAAACTATGACATTTACTATAGGATAAATAAGTATAATGATATAGTATGAGAGAATTATGAGTGAATACAAATGCACCCAATCAAATCAATTACTAAAATCATTCACTAAATCCATATATTACTAAAAGATCAAATGCAACTGCCATATAGAAAGGCTTTTGAATCTTTAAAGCAAATGCAACTATTAAGTGTAAAGCTTTGAAAAGAAAAGAAGATTCAAGGAAACACATTTTGGTAGGTGTAAAGCCAAATTGTCAAGCTTTTCCAGTGTATATTTGATGGGGCATTTGAAATAGGGTGTGGTCATCCATGAATGCATTAAATATGGGGAAATATTGCTAGACGTTATGGTTAGAAATGCTTTGGCAGACATGTACACAAAAGGACAAGGTAGAGATGTGTATACTTTTTGGCAGGATGCCTATGTATACATGTTTAAAATAATGTGGTAGTACAAACAAGGCGTGTTAAAAAGTATATCTGCACGTAATAAAGAAAATATTCAAAGCCCATTCAAAAGTAGATCTACGCATAATAAATAGAATACATGAAGCACCCTTATAAGATCGAACGACCTTACAAGAAACAATGCACAGGTGAAGGAAAGGAGCCTAAGTGTCTTAAAGATGTCTTCTTAACTGCAATCATTTACCAATCAATCAACCAGGCAACAACCACCTTGAAGATATAAAATGATATTAAGCGATTTTAAATAGACACATAGATGAGTGAGAAGGTGGGATCATATACACCACAGATGGAAGATGAAAAGGGTTAGGTGGAGGCTGGGAGGCAGATCAGTTTTCCAAACAAAATCCCGTGAGTCATCTAGGGAGGGTGAGTACTAACTTGTGTTGTTTACTGTAGTACCCCTCCATTTTGCTTATGTTTTCTGTTAGCATGTTTTCATGTTGATAGACTTTGGTACTTTGTTTTAGTGTATTGATTGCTGACTTTAGAGCGATAGTGGATTTATTTTGTGATATGATGATACATTGTGTGGTGATAATTATTTCTGACATGCTTTATGTTAGCATAGATATTTACTTATGATGTTATTGCTATCTATATGATTATGGTAGATTAGTTGTTATTTATTTTGTTAGTTTGATGTGATGTGTATTGGTGTGGAGAACAAAGTTGCATCACTTGCTTGCGAGTGCCCTATGATTTCTGTGATTTTCTCCGCACGCTGTGTTTGAAACATGGATTATATATATATGTATGTTATTTGTCTGATTGCAAGATTGCAGGTACATGCCACCGACTCCACCTAGTTTCTCAGGTCTGAGCGTGTCAAGACTCAATGGTAATGTTGATTGGGAGGTAGTAACAAGGTTTTTCCTAGTCTAGTATTAAACCCAGTCACAGTATGTCGATAGTTTAAGTATGGTGTCTTTGGTTGTTTCGTTTGTGTCTGATTGGATTATTTATTATGAAAGGAAAATTTTGTTAATTTAATGATAGATTAATGTTCTTTTAACTTAATGTTTATTTAAATTAATTTTAAATGTTGTAAATAAAAGCTTTATATTTTATTTAATTAATTAAATTAGTTTATTTTGTTAAGTAATTTAATCATTGAGATGAAAATTATTTAATTAAATAAATTAATTAATTAAATTAAAGCTACTTTATTTGTGAGATTAGATTAAATATAAATTAATTGTTTGTGGGAAATGAAATTTTAATTACGAAATAAATTGAAAAGGAAATTAGATTTTTGAATTTTGAATTCTTTAATTCTTTAAATAAAATAAATTCTTGTTAATAGTGGGAAGATTTACCCATGACTTTGTTGAAGATATTTTCTTGTTGCCATATGTGTTAGTTAAATTTATTGCAATTTCTTGTTGGGGATTCTCTTAGGAAGATATTATGAGATTTGAGGAAAACAGGAAAAACACTTTACGGGAAATTGAGAAAGAACAGGGTTCTGCTAAAAAATTGTGTTGATTTGTGATTTTTTTTGGGTTTTGAATTAAATTTCTGGAAGAGGTTCTTGGATAGTTTTTGGTTCAGAAATTGCATTATTCTGTAAAGTGGTGATTTGTAAAGGCTTTGGAAGTTGCACACAACAGGAAAAGCTTCTCCTCAATAGACAAATTCTTTAAGATATAGGTTTTTCTCTATTTATTTATTTTGTTTATTTTCTTTTGAAAAGATTGATTGTGTAAAGTAATTAGATTCATGCAAGTTTTATTAAAATTGTGAATTTAAAAGATTGCCTGAGGAAATATTTGTGTTGTGACTTTTGTATTCTTCTCGGTGATTTTTGTGAAAAATGATTCTGTAGAAAGATGTTACCTCTCTGTGTTATATTTCAAAAACAACATTTTATAGTGAAATTAGAGAGCAACCCTATAGTTTCTTTTGTTAAGCAATTGAGAAGTTCCAAAAGAAAACTCTGTAGATAAAATTGAGGAAATGGATATCTTTGTTAGAATCTCTATTAAAAGTTTCCTGTAGAAAGTATTTTGAGTAATTAAATTGTGAAGGAAATTATTCATTATAGAAAAATAAAATAGAAGCCCTCTGTGATTGAATTAGAATTTGAAGAGGGAAAAATTGTGTATGTTGTAAAATTTCTCAATTTCCTGATAAAAAACCCTGTTGAAAGTAATTGCCTGATTTCAATATTTTATCTATCTTTTATTTGTGAATGTATATATATATATATATTTACATTCATATATAAATTGTATTGTGAAAATTTTATATTCATTGCATCAATATTTTGAAATCGCCATACAGGCATAATAAGGGTTTTGAAATTAAAAAAAAGGGATTAAAATCCGTTGGGCGAATGGTAAAATTTGCAGTAATATAAACGTTTTTATTTATTTTAATGATGTTTTTTCAAGTGTTGAGGGTTGTGCAAGGGGGGCTACCCCCACGGCAGACCCCCATAGGGGAGCCGACTATGAGGGCATCACCCAACGCTGCCTTCACAAGCAATGCCAACACTACCTGCACAGTCGTGCCCCTACCCTTTGTTATTATAAAATACAAATTGTTGTAATTTAATTGTAAATTTTAATTATAATATATTATATATTACATATATAATATATATTATTAAAATATATGTTATATATGTAATGTATACTTATATATTGTAATATATAATTTTTTAATGTGTGTTTTAAATATGAGGGAATATAATTTTAATTTGGATAATTAAGAATATTTATTTATATATATTTATATATTTAAATAAATATTTAATTATATTGTTTTGATGTGAATTTATTTAAATGAATAGTATATACACTTATGTAGTATTAGGAAAACAATTTTAGTATTAAAATAAGATTTTCTTTTAATTAAAATGCATGTAAAGTGTGAGATCAACTAGTCTTAAAACAACAAGATTGAAAGAGAAAATTTGGCATTTATTTTTATGTGAAATTGAGAAAATCAGAATTAGATTAATTATTACAATTTCTTTTATTGTGTGAGAAAAGAATTATAATCAAGTTGATTTATTTCATGTTATTTTTGACTGATTTGAATGGATTTAGTAAATCCTAACAATAGATTCTTATTGAGTTTTAATTTGCTTTAAACTGTATTTTCTCTTTTATTGGGCAAATTGGGAATGTATTAGAAGTACAAGTCTTCCAGATAAGTTTGTTTAATGTGGGAGTTGCTATTGTTTAAATACAATCCTTGACTTGACTATGGTAATGCACATGGTTTTGCATGGTGTTTAGACACTTGGTTTTAAGAACAAGATTTGATGTTAGCTATGATATGTTTGGTATTATATGTTGATTTTTTAGCACCTTGCCTACCTTAGTTAGTGAACTTAGATTTCTTGGCGTTATTTTTAGGGGAGTGGCTCTTTGTGAGGGCCGACACACAAAGTGGTGTCTGGGTAACTCATGTAGAGTTAGTAAATCAGAGAAAACTAAATCAACACATTGGGTATTATAAAATATTTAACTGGATTAATTACGCCTCACTTATGGACTCAAGAGCTAGCTCAGTCTTAAGAATGAGTCGAGAAGGCTTGGAATGGAAAAGTCGATATCTTGTTATTTTAAAAGATATTCAATTCTGCAACAATTTGCATGAGGGGCCAGGTTTCATAAGAGGTTGCCAAGGTAACCCAAGTTGGGGGCCAAAACCTAGGAAGAAATACCAGGGTAACCTATGCAACATTGTGATGACACTCCACCTAAAATAACAGTAACCTTGTGAACTTAGCATATTTGATTATCCTGATTCTGGAAGCAATGTAACCAGTAAGTCAAGTATGTACTTGTATAGTTTGGTTTATGGTTTTACTTGTGTCTAGGGTTTGTAGGTTATGTCTAGGGAACCTTATTACTATCTCCTAGCATGGGGGGTGGACCTACGGGTATCACATGGTTGGGTGGAACGTGCACCTTACTCCGTTGGGTCCCCAGTTCTTGATCGTGGCAAAGAGTGCTTCTTGGAAGGAGAGCTCGTATTTGGATATATGTACTTCCTTATTTGTATCATTGTAAATTTTATATTTGTATCACTCCTCAATTGTTAATGAGGTGAACATTTGTAAAATGTATTTGTAAACTTTATTTGACCTACCTCATTTGGAAAATGAGTATTGTAATGTTATTTCAAATGCAATGTATGAAAGAATCTTTTATGTATATTATGCTTTCTTTGATGTAATTTAAATGTTATACAATGTATGCTTTTAAGTTTATGTAAATTAAATACTTGCAATGTTTAATACTATTGTCATCTATGGGAATTTCAAGTAGTGTGTCGTCACATTACTTAGGGAATGTTTTCAATTAGTTAAGTAAATGAATACACTTTAAAAAAAAATTATTCCACTTTCGTAGACAATGTATCATTCTTTAGGTTACAAGATAGGGCGTTACATTTATAATTGTTTGTTGTCAAAAATTTTTAATGGAGTTTTGTTCCTACGTCAACTACAGACATGACTAACATGGCATAGACCACTAAGCAAGTCTTGGTTTTCTTCTCACTTTGAGAGAATTAAGGCATAGATCATCTTAAAGTAGAGATTAGTACAAAGACATAGTGAGAATGCATCCCCAAGGCAAATAATCTTAAAGAAAATATTAAATACATCTTCAGCCAGGGACCACCCAAAACACAAGTATAGCAAACAAAAAGAAAAGAACATACCCCCATTAAGTACGCCATCACAGGTAAAATACTTTGGATTGAAAATAAATTTAACTAACCATCAGGTGCTAAATTTATCAAGACATAGTCTGCATATTTTTCATCTATTTATCAAGAATCAAGGAACGTTAGAATCAAAGGAAAACCGCTTTAAGTCTATTCAAAACCTATAAGAAAAGTGTTAAAAATATGTAGACAAAATGTTAAAAACTTGCAACAAGGGCCCTCCTTCTAGCACCATTTTGTGGATGTTAAATCTACAAAATGTTAGACTTTGACATGCATTTTCATGGAAATAAAGTAAAACATAACAAATCAAGTATCCCTATGAAATATTATATCATGTTAGATATGATAAATAAGATATTAAAACAACAAGAAAAGATAAATAAGCATATAAATAACATGAATCCAATATTATCCCATAGGGGAAAGAAGCCCTTTCCCAATCCTTGATAAGCTCCAGATATGTTGATGATCAAGATGATGAGTTGTGGAGGATTAAATCAATGGAGACGATCTCTATTTGTATTCAAGAAGGATAGAACAATGCCAAATATGGAGGATGTGGGACTATAGATCCACCAATAGGAATGAGCCACTTGTCAACTTGTGATAGGTTGAGGAATGAGCACATTTTGGTCAATGTGCCAAAGAGGGAGAGATTTGAAATTTGAATTTGAGAGTTAAATGCTAAGTTTGACCTTTGCAAGAGACATGCAAGAGACATGTAAGACCTCTTAAATGAGTTTTTGGATGTACATGCCAATTTGGGGGGAGATTCAAATTTGGAAGAATATTCCTCAAAGATGCCAAGTTGAAAGAAAATGATGAATTAATAAATCAATAAATTGATTTATTTGTGCAAGTGGGAAAAGCTAGAGAATGTGATGGGTGATTGGGATTAGAATTAATCATGGATTTGATTAATTAAGATGATGTTAGGTGATTTGACCCATTTGACTTAGATTTAAAGATTAAACTAAATAAAAAAGGAGATGAATGATGTTTTCAGATTTAATTAAATAAAGGTTTGATTTATTTAATCAAAGAGGGATAATGATAGGCTTAAATTAAATAAAGTTGATTTATTCAATTTAAATGGATGATCTTTAGAGAATGAATTAAATAGATGTGATTTACCTGATGAATGGATGAATCTGAATGATGCTAATTTTGTATGTCTACAGGAATGTGTCGATGTACCTAAATTTTTGGAACATCTTTGAACTATACTGTTTAAGTAGGACAATAGAACCTTTTACTAATGCCTCCTCCAACACAAGATCATTGAACTGACTAGGAAGTAAAGCATGATGTGTGTGCAAACCATTAGAAAGTTCAGCACGGTATTTGACAAATGTAGAGCAAGCTTGTTGAATGGATTCAATGGATGAAACTTGCAAAATAGGGGTCAAACAAGATATTCCTGCAAGAATATTTGCAATGGAATTTGTAGTCAATGTTGCCATCATTTTTTTCGCACTTAGTGTACTAAATGCACCTACCAGCATGTTGAAATATGATAATTAGGTTTTAGAAAATTTTAATTTTGTTAGCAATAAGTCTGGGACCAAATTGAAAAAGGCTAACTTGGTAATGTTGGTAATGTAAATTGACTGCAAAAGAGGGACAATTGTGAAAAAGAGGGTGTAAGTTTGTAAAATTCTTAAAAATGCTAGTGGTGTTTTTGAAAAAGTACAAGACTATGTTTTGTGTATGATATTTTTTTGTAAAACTACAAGAAATTTGAACAAATGGTAAGGGAATAAATGTTTTGTAAGCATTTTCCAACTTATTGTGAAGGGAAAATTTCAAATATATTTGTATCTTAAAGAATTGTATATAAATAAAAGAGGTTATCATCTCAAATTTGTTACAAACTCACAATAAATGTATAATTGTAGAATGTATGGAAAAAAAGAAACTTGCAAAAGTGAGGACTATTAGATGCATTTTCTATTAAGCATCTAGACATAATTGTACGGAGAAAAAGTTCTAAAAGGCGCATTTAGACTATGAAATACAATTTAAAGAATTTGAAACATACCTATAGATACCACCTCTATATGTAGTACTCACAAGGATTGCGAGAATTGAAATAAATTTGGTCCTATAGATATAAGGAGTACAAAAGGTGATGAGCATAAGTCAATTGGATAATGAACAACTTGAAAACATCACTCTAAATTAAGTGCCACTTTTAATGCAAATAAAAAATATATTCTAACATCGAAAAGGTTTCAAGTTTGGAGTAAATAATTGGTGTATCTTTTTTTTTTTTAATGAAATTGGAATACAAAGTTAACACATTTGATAAAGCATTGAAATCTTAAAAGGAAAAAATACTTTATTTATTTCTTGATTTGTATTCATAATAAGAATTATGTGTAGACAATTTGAGAATGTTACATAGGTGGTCTTCGATGTCATATACTATAATATAATGTCATAAATTTCACAAGCCATTTGACCATGAGAGATAAGTATGAATACTATTGCATATATATAACATCATGTACAAAAATTATATTTCTATAGTTTTTAGATGACATAGATTCTTTTCAATATAGTATCTGATTTACATAGTACACAACTTTTTAGGAACTTAAGGAACGTATTTTTACTACAAGGAACATAGCCTTGTTCCTTGCACTAGGAAAATAACACTTATTGTAGGAGCTTCATGCAAAAAGGTAGGACACTAGTCATAGTTCAAAATGCTCGTAAGCACATTACAAAAGTGCACTATATACACATTTGAAGAACAAAAGCTATTCACGCACAATCTATATAGTTTTGAAAACAACATTTTATGTACGAAGCACTGCCCATTCCGTAAACCTCATTAGTGTGCATCTCTCTCAAAAAAGTACAAAATGTGGTCAATTTGTCACACGTTGCATGGAACTCCTGTAGTGTGGCTTCCATTGCTTGCACCTCAAATCCTTAGACATTATGTACATTTCGAACAATTGTTTGTATTTTGTGCAAATTGTCAAAACAATTAGCATGGATTTCATTTGATAGATCTACAATGTTTGCAAATGATCCATTCCAATTGGTTGAATGAGGTGAACCAATTGGAATATTAGGGGAGCTCTCACTATTTGATACTTCAATTATATCGGTACGTTGATAGGGGAGTGCCATTCCTGGATGTAGTAAATGTTAAAAAAGCACCTAATGTTAACTAATATCATTATGTTAAATACAATAATGGATAAATTTTGCAATTTTAACCATGTTTAACATTGTCAATTCTAACCATGTGTTTTCTTCTTCTTATTGCTAAATTAGAAAATGTATTTATAGTTACAAAAAAGAGCTATAAAATATAAGGTGAAGTAGCTATTTTGTAAAGTAAAATAAAAACCTAACTTTAATATTTTTAAAAAGCTAATCCAAACATTTTACTAGTGAACTCCTTTTAAAGGGACAACATTGTGTGCAAATTATACAAGTTTCAAAGAGGCAAAGAAATATAAGAGAAGAAGAAATAGTGCTCGGTATTAAATAATTATTCATATAGCTAATTATGAAAAGGAAGGTCACAAAGGTAAAGAGTCGGTTATTTTATGAAATGTGAAAATATTGCTATATGATCAAAAATTTCTTTTCTATATACTATTTCGTGGTGAGGTAAATAAAAACAAATTTGAAAAAGCATTGTGGAAAAAATAATGGGGGTAAATGAGGCATGTATCTAAATGTTACCATAGTCTAAGTAAGTATAGGGAAATTTGTTTGTTTATTGTGTTTATTCGAAAATGGGAAAAGCAATTGAAAGCCATAAATGAGAATCCAAGCAACCATCCACAAGCTGAATGCTAAACTTTGAATGGAAAATCAGAGAAATAAACTAATAAAGGATAGTGTTTAAATATATTAAATCTGCAGTCATCAATTCTATGAAAGACTAAAGTATTGTTGGAGATTCTCCTACAAGCCAAAAAAATTGCTCTGACACCAGTAGGAAGACCTTGTTGTCCTCGATGTGATCTTGGAAGAAATTGCTAAAAGAAAACCTTGTTTCAGGAAACTAATATTGAACTTATTACAGGAAAACATTGTACTCTATGATCAGAGTGTCTCAATTATTAATCAAATTGTCTAGCAAAGGAGGAAGGAAACATACTTATGAAAGGGGTTGAATCAATCCAAATTTAAAAAAAAGTTAAAAAATTTTGCAGTCATATGAGTGTTTCTAAATTCAATTTTGTAAGAATTTCTTGTATGAGAGCCACTTAACTTGTATGTCAAAAATGTTCCCTATCAAACAATGTGTTAATATATGCTACTCCAAGAAACAAGACATTTACTTACACGAACTGCATTGTTTCCCTAGCCTATGTTTAAAGTTTGCTAGAGGACGGTTGCACCAAGGATAAATCAAATGCAAAGGAATTGTGTCAAAAACCACTATTCCACCACACTATATCACAAAAAATGCAACTAAAAAGTTCAAAATCCCACTCTTTTACTCCATTTCTAGCACTTAACAAATAAAAATGCAAGGCTTTCCATGCCAAAACAAGTTCAATACGCTCCCCATTATAGCCCATCTCTTAACATTTTTTCACAAAATAAGAAATTATACTACAATCTTCACTATACTATCCTTCAGAAAAATCACTACTAAACTGGAATACTTGAACAATCTTCAAACTACAACATACACTCTAAAGAGTAATACTGTCTTTTGAAAGAATTAACTATACTATAAAATGGTTACGAAAAGAAGTTGTCTTTATTGTTATTATTTTATATGTGTTGAATTTTTTCATGGATTCTCTCCTTACTCATAACTTTGTATTCATTCATAGATTTCATGGTTCAAATAATTTGCTTCTTTACATTTACCCATCTTGATTACTTTTTCCTAGTCCTCTGTGTTTAGTTTATTTTCTCACCATATAGTGTTTTCATGGTAGGCCTTCTCTCACATAATTGGTTTATCTTGTAAGTCCATCGAGCTAAGTTTGGTCAACTATGGGCATCTAATAGAGTTCCTTTCTTTCTCTCGAAGTATTATATAAATCTTTCTGGCTGATTAATTTTATAGAGAGCCAAGTACATTGCATTGGAAAAAGTCTATTAAGCCCAACAAAGATATTTATTTCATGGAAATCACAATAAAAAACAATTTATAGAAACTGGTTATGAGCCTCAAATTTCATGAGCCACTAATCCTTACAAATATTTGAAAATTAATTTTTTTCTGTAAACCAAAACAAATCTATAGAAAGTATAGAAATATTTTGGTTTAAACCTCGAATCTGAGATTCAAATAGAGACAAGAAAGTATAGAAAGCAAAAAATGATGGAAAGGAAAAAGCTAATTTGAAGAGGCACAGATTCTTGAGCAGAATTTAAAAACCTTACAAACATTCATGTGCAAGAGAGAGTGGGGTGGCTAAAAGAGAGGGAAGTTGTGAACATTGTGGCCACATGCTAATTGAATGCAGGTGCGACATCACAACTCTAAAGATGGGATAGGTGGAGCTTGATTGGAGAGTTTGGAAGATTTTCATTTTAAACATTCTTTTAGCAATGTCTTGACAAAGAGAAATGTGATCCTCAAACAGAACAATTAGTATTAATGTATAACCACATCATTCCAATTAAATTGATTTGACTTCATATAAACAGATAATGACCCACTAAACATTACCAACAAACATATGTTAAAATAATAATAAAATTGGACATACTCAACAACTGGCCACTTTCCTTAAAAGAACTTATAACCCACAAATTAACAGTAAAATATAAAATAAGTCTTTTAAAAATTAATGTGCAAGACTAAAAGTGTGAACTTTTTTCATATGTGTAGACCCTCTTTGAAAATATATGTTGATAAAACAACATACAAAAGTTTTGTTTCTTTTTCCTTAAACAAAAAGAATGTTTCTCTAAGAGTACTTGCGAGTCATAACATAGCTAGTTGTAATTTCATTTAGGACTTGGTATTGGTGAAGAATGTAATTGATCAGTGTGAATATTATTGCAAAGTGATGCTAAAACCCCAATATTTTCAAGAGTTCTTTCTTCCAGCATTCTCTTTTCTCTAAATTTCAAATGGTGAAAACACAAGTTGGAAACATAGGCAACAAATATATTGGCTGGTTGAATAAAATACGTTGGGGCTGTATTTAATGTATTAACCACATTCTTCACTTGGAGACTAAGGTACTTTTCCCAAACTAGTAGAGTAATGTAATAGTCTTAAATGTGAAATCTTGTAAGGAAACAACTCAGGTGCAATGACAAATATACAAGTTTTATTTTTAAAACATGGGAAAAGGTGGATGAATGGTTTGGTATGATCAAAAATTAGTTTACTATCCTACTGCTGCTATAGAGGTAATGGTTGCAAGAGAGTTTCTTCACACCCAACACTTTTTAGAGGTCATATAATTTTCTAAAATATGATTATTACATTCTTCTTCACATGTTTATGCCATTATACATGCTGCGATCTTCTAAAAACCAAGTATAAATGCGATAGTGAAGAGGGCTAAACTAATAGTTTATTTTTGAAGAAATTATGACAAGATACTTAACACAAATTGATAGAGATAAATAGATAAATAAGATACATATAGGGTGTGTGCAAGATCATCATAGAAAAAACATGCCCTTAAGTGGCAAAATTTTTAGAAAAATCAGAGTTAGGCAACTTGAAATAAAAATTTGAATAAGTTATCTATATTATTTCAAAAATATGTTAGAATAGAATCTATAGCCAATTGAATTTAGTTTCTAAACTACTAGGTTTGTTTAAAAAGAAAAATCTATTTGTTGAAAATTTGAAATTTCAATGCGAGAGTACTTAAATTTGGGAACAAATAAGTAGGTGTCTATTTGACCTAACCACAATAAAATGATAATATTTTTTTATAAAATTTTAGATATAAGTAGAGGACTCATGTCCCGATGTGATGCATATTTTTTTGTAATTTTTTTCCAAGTAAATAATCAATTATGGTTTTTTTATTACAAATTTTAAAAAATATAAAAAACTCGTATGTACGACCACCTTAACTTGGTCAAAACTTTATGAAATTCAACTTTTCTTTTTTTAATATTATAGTATGTGAAGCCTAGAATGTGAGACATGTTTTGGATTCAAAAAATGTGATACCATTTGAAAGCTATAGATTTTTTTCAATCATCCTATCAATTAGGACTTTAGTTGTAATTCAAATAGAAAATGAATAATAATTGCTTATTAAATTCAAAGTAAAGAATAATTTATATTGGTGGAAAGCTGAGAATCTCCTTCAAAAATATTTTTTGTTTCATCATTTTTTGGTAAAAAGAAGTCATCAGCCACATACCCATCATATTGCCACTTTTTGGCCCATCATGATCCTGCACATACCCTATAGTCTACTACATGCAGTAAGAAATCACGGCATGTGAATCATGTGACATAATCCTTCAAAGGATTGTGAACTCACTAATCTGAATTAATATAGAGTATACACCCAAGGATTTGTTCAAAAGGTTCTACAATTATTCAAGAAAATGTGAATGGAAAATGTAACTTATGCCGATGAAGGAAGGGATAAAGCTATATAATACTTGACATCTATATCAAATTGTATTCTCTTAATAGATATTACATCAAACAGATTCATAAAAAAAATATTAAGTTCTTAGAAACTCATCGTGCATTAGTAACTGGTTGTAAGATAGTGGTAGGGATCCTTTACATATGCAAATGGCCAACTCCACAGGTTGAAAATAGTAGTATGGATTTTTTAGTGATGCAAACATCCAACTCTCCAGGTTGTTGTTGGAGTTATCTGTTAGAATTTGACTTATTTATGCATAATGGAGGTGGTGATGAGGGAACGATTGAAGGAATATCTAAATCAGCTATGCAAAATAAATATAGCCATACTCTAAAAGGACTGAGATTAGACGTTCTCATTGCAAAGATGGTTTAGTGGAAAGTTTGTGAATGCATCCTACACTATTTTTGTACCAGCAAGATAATATCAACAAACAAATATCAGTTTACAACCAATGTAATTTACATCGAGCAGATGAATAGTCATCACACATGAAGGTGGTAGCTGAATAGTCATCACTTTCTTGGCATAAAATAAATTGACTGATCTATTAGTGTTACGTTGTTGTTTTATAGATCATTCTTTGAAATATAAATATCTCATCAGAAATGACATGATGAAATTAGTATCAAAACTTGGAGGTGGATATCTACTGAAGTTAACACAAGGTGTAAGTATCTACTGAAATTGACACAAGGCATAAATATCTACTAAAATTGACGCAAGGGGGCACATATTAGATCGTATCCAAGTCTCCTGGATGTAGATATTGCAAATGAAATTAATAGGAAGTGAAGAACGATGAATGGTTGGGGTGTTTAGAATCATCTCCAGGATGGCTTTAGCTATAGATGTAATAAAATAGTTTGCTTCATTTCATAGTGGATACACCTTCGGCGTAAATTATGTGAAATTATAAGATTGAAATGAATTTTTATGATGTAAAATAGGATTTTTTATGTTGTTATAAGTTTCAAAGTTTCAATGTTGAGCCAAGTTCAAGAGGGCATTCTTATGATTGAAATAAAATTATAAATAAATAAAGGTGGTCAAAATATTTTTTTCCCTATTCAAAATGGTGTGGATGTAAGCCTTCTATCATGAAATTGATGCACGTTCCTACAACACAAATTCTATCCTAAATAAACGCCTAAGAAACACTATGAACCTTAGATTTTCATGTGGATATGATTCACTTGGCCCTGTCTTGTAGAGCTTGAACACTCAAATATCTTCATTCCTATTAATACAATATTTAATTAATAATTTTCACAAAAAATAAAGTTTCAAAAACTAGTTAGAAATATTTTCACACAATAAACATATGCATATAATGAAATATTTGACTATAGGTATTGAATACAAACTAAAAGAGATTGATACAAAATACAACAAATATAAAATCAAGGTTTCCTTGAATCTCCTAAAAATAAAAGAAATATGTGGAGATAGATTATAATATGAAAGCATATTTTTGTCTCACATTGATTTTTTGAAAAAAATGTTTACAATAATATTATAAATGACCCGCAAAATAAAAAAATTGAGTTACAATCATATATAGAGTTTATAAATAAAATATAACTCACCTTGAATGATTTTTTCCCATATAAATGAAAAAAAATCAACCCTTCATAATGAATAGCAAATGCTCTTACATAGATCTCAAACTAGGGAACAAAAAATATAACCAAAAAAGTGTGTAGGGAGAAACCACACCATTGTCATCATGGTTTACATTATCTAGCCTTAAAATTTTTATTGCAAGGTCAAATCAAATGCTAAAGTAGGTATCATAAATAATGGAAGAGCATCTAGGTTTACAAGCAATCTTACATCAACCAAAAATATTTCTTTTCTTTCTTGCTTGTGTTGAAGGGTACTCCCCTTACAAACCAAAACTCACCACAACAACATAGGTTTGCACAACAAAAATGCTATAGAAAAGAACAATTTTTTTTATTATTGAAATGTCATTACAACATTACATTCCATCATATGGGATTTTGTTACAATCATTTGCAAGTTTACAAATCTAAAATAGATTCTACTCAAAGCTCTCAGGTCTTGCAACTAGACTATTACAGCTGACTCACTCTATTATATCCTCTCTAGCCCCATCACTTCCTTGTCGACTCTCTTCTCTAAACTCCTCTCCTCTTGATAGGTTTATATCCTTTCCTCTTTATCTTCTCCAACAAGAAATATATTTCCCTATAACCCTGTCGGCTATCTAGGATTTCCTATAATCTAATCTTCATTTAATTCTTGTACTCATCTTGCCTTAGTACTACCTTCGTCACCCAACTAGAAATCAAGAATGGTTTCCTGATTGTTTTCTATCAATAACCACATTCGAGCCACACTATTAGAAACACATTATGTTATTGGGTTGAGATAGATTCAATTCTCGTCGATATTAATCTCTCACTGATACCTCATTGCCATCCTTGTCACCTTTTGTAATTCACAACAACAATGTCAATTGACTTATCATCTAATCACATTTTGTCATCTCTCCATCATCGTCATCAAACTCCATCACCATTACCTTCCTATCGGTTCCACCAATGTCATCATCTATTGCTCCATCAAAGGGACTCCCAAGCAACTCCTTGTAGAATGGTGATGTCTCATTGATGAAGTTCCCATCGAAATTTCAAAGAGACGCTATAACAACTCCCACCAAAATGAAGACATATTGAAGAGTAATATTGGAAAGTTTTTTTCAAGTGTTCAAATTTGTCAAATTTTTCATATCATCTACAAGATCATTGGAAGACCTCTACAAAGAAAAATTCAACATTTTAGATGCAAAAACCAAGTTTAGAGGATTGAGTAGAGATTGAAGAGCAGATTTTGGTCTTAATTTTCTAGAAAAGTCAAACTAGAATGATACACCACTTCTGGCGTATGAGTCCCAGTACAATGAAAGTTGTATTTTTTAGGTGTTTGAGAAATATCTCTACCAGACCTCTATTTCTACTTAGAAACACTAATCTAGGACTAAATCACCCAAGCTGGTGTACAAGTCCCAATAGACATTAATTTGAGTAAATTTTTAGCATTTCAGATCTCCATTCAGGCTTCGACATGTTTCTAGGTGCTCCTCTATACTTTTCTAGTTTGTTGTTCTATTTTACATTCATTTTTAGGCCTTTTATTCAAGTCTTGCATATCATTAAGTTTCATAATTAGATCTTGCATATTACCAATCTTTCCAAGCCCTAGCTTGGTGGTGAACCCCTCTTTAGTTCTTAATCATACCCTAAGATACCCTATTGCATGATCTCCTTCCCCATTTCTACATTTGGATTGAGATCTCTAGGGTTTCCTAAAGTGAAACTTGAGGGAAATAGGTCTAGACCCTAAAAACCCTATCTCATGCCCTAGGGGGATAGGGTGGCCCGTTTCCCTCATTTCAATATATTAATAATTGACCATTATCATTTGTAAATTAAACATCACATCTGATAAAATAAAAGAAGAGCAAGAAGGAAAACATGCACCACACAAGGACACCAAGATTTTATGTGGAAAACCCAACGAGGGAAAAACCACAATGAGAGTTAACTCACAATATATGAAGCTCTATTGTTTAAAAAGTTTACAATGTTGTTTAAGGCTCACTGCCTATGGACTTGCAAACTAAGGTTTACAACCTTAGGACACAATATACATGGAATTTATGACACACAATATCTAAGATTAGGATACATGAAAATTATAATGAGAATTATGAATGTGAAATACTATATATAAGTATCCAAAACATGTTGATGTTGCAACTACTTTTTGCATAAATAATCATTCACACATTTTATTTTCAACATAGTGCATAATCCCAAGTCTTCATATTAACACCACCTACTCAAATGATTTTGATCTTCTATAAATATACTCCATGTAAAGCAATTTTTTCCTTTCAATATTTTTTGGTATATGGCCCTTGCTTCCTTTCTACTTCGGGATGGTCCAATCTTGAAGGATGAAGACTTCTTTCACATTTAAAGGTGTACAATGCACCACATGGTGACTGTGTGACTTTATATATATCATTTTCCTTTTGGGCATGAACTGGGACATGTGTCAGCTTGGTGGGGATTTTCTTCAAAATCACCCTCACAAAGTTTGAGATTGCCCACTCGCTTGGCATGTCATCCATTTTTGTCAAGCAGTCTATATCTTCCACAAAATGATCCTTTTGGGAAGAGTTCATCAGAAAGTGTGACAGATGTCTTACTTTTGAGGTGGAACCTTTGAGTCGACATCATTTATCCCCATAGTCAATCAATCAAATTTTGTTAGGTCGTGTTAAAATCCGATTGTCTTCTCATTACATATCTTTGTTAAATGATTTGAAACCATTAATGAAGCAGTTGAGACTTAATGAGTGAATATTGTTGCGATCTAATTAAGATCTAAGATTGGATTGTGAGATATCAGATTTAGGCATTTGGTAGTTTCTTCTTTTGATTTTTTTTTGGTGGTGTCCTCTTCTTCTGGCTATAAATAGGGGTTACCATACTTAGTGAGTAAAAAAGTTTTGATGTTTTCTTCGATAAACCTTTTCAAATAATATAGATATTGTTCTAGGGAGTTAATTTTTTTCAAAAGTATGAGGATCTTTATAGAATACTACTTATTCTCTTTGGCATGTTGTATTTAACTCATACTATCATCAGATTGACATTTGACCTCTATTTTTCAGTTTATATATCATAAAATTTTGATATATTTGGGAGAAATATTTGAGATTGTGCAATCCATGGCCTTTGTCAAATATATTTTTCATATTGCATCCATATTGAAAACATTGTGTTAAAGCTATTCATTGGTATTCGTGTAACTAATTTACATGTTTTAGCTTCCATGTTATATGCTATCTTTCATAAATTGGATTATGTCCATGATACTCTTTCATTTTCTGTAAAAGGTGTGTGATTTCTATATTATGCTACAAAGGAGGAAGAATTCTATAAAAGTATGAATATTCCTATCAATCTGTAGGGTTTTTCTTATTTATGATCAAACCTAAATGGATGCTTCAAACAAGGAGATTTAAAAGATTGTATTGTGCTTTATCAAGCCTTTGTTGCTCATTCTCTTCCTAGCAATGAAGGGTATGTGGCATTATATGTCCATCTTATCAGTTAATAAGGAATAGTTAAGGTTTGAAATGTTATAAAAGCTTGGCGTATCACCATATTTATGTTTTATTTGCATTTATTTCTACCCCCTTTTCTGCCAAACAGAAAGAAGATCTGAATTTATTTAAAAATCCTAGAGGTCATTTAGTGGCATGCAAATTGGTCTGCCACTCACTAAATTTTCCATAAGGTTGTTTTGAGAAGCACAAGCTTTATTGATCAACAATTATTTCTCTAGAATGCTTGATGGGACATAAATTTAATCAAACAAAGAAAAGAGGCTAGAAATTTCATGCAAAGAGTTCAAACAAGAGAATATTCTAGAAGATATTTCTAGTATTCCCAATTACTAGCCTTGACACCATGGAGGAGAAGACTTACATGTTTTGTATCACCTATAAGAAGCAACTGGCTAAGAAGTGAGCCAACAATCTAGATCCTTATCTACTCACAAGGAGGCTAAACATTCTAAATCACAATACTCGTCTACCCTATCCATAGGAATTTTTTTACAATGGATCATATAGGTGCTCTCAACCCTAGAAAATTTGTAACCTAGGATAGCGGTAGGTTGCTACAACCACCTATTCCCCCATATGTATGGCCTTCCATACTAAAAAATGCTCTCAATACAATCTTGAAGCTCTTTGGGGAGGATTTTAAGACCCCTTTCAAACATCTCCAAGATATAGCAGAGGTATGCAGAGTACATAACATCATAGAGGAGAATATTTCTCTCAAGTTACTAGCCATATATTTCAAAGGAAAGGCCCAAGACCATTACAAGTCTTTTTCTTTTGGTTTGATCCGCTCTTGGGATTAACTTAGAGAGAACTTGTTTGAGCACTTCTCAGAAAATGGAGATTACTCCTTTTTGTTGCAACAATTAATCACCATCAAGAGGGCCCCACAAGAGGCCATGAGTGACTTCAACAACAAGTTCCACTAAACCTAATAGAGGATTTTTGTGATTGCTAGGCCTCTAGCCACTATAGTGTTCATGTTTTATCTAAAGGATTTCAATTCAAACATCATAGTCATGGCATAGTCTATGGGAGGAGATACCCTTCCTGACGCATATGATTTGGTTGTGCATGTAGAAAATAGTTTGATCAATGTTGGGAAGCTTCCACCAAGTCTGCAATGCCCATGTTCATATAAATCTCTAGTGGCCCTCGAGAAGAAGTAACTCCTAGCACCTCCACTATATAAAAGAGGACGTCGATTGTACAACCATCCATGTATGTATACCTGAGTGCACAACCAAGCACATCAATCTCTTCCTCATTAGTAGTATACGTCAACAATATGAAGAACCTCATGTAGTCCTTTGTGAATGAGCTAGTCCTCATCTGATAATAGCAAGCAACACCTCCAAAGCCTCCCACACAGACATATCAAGGAGGAAGGCCATCTTATCAACATAACGCATATCAAGGAGTTCTGAGAGGAGTAAGTCAACAACCAGCAACCACAAACCAGATAGTTCCAATCACCATGCCACTTCATACCGTCAAGAATAGTCTAAGAAAATAATTGGTCCTAGGCCAAAAAATCTGGCAGAAGATGAGAATGTGTGGTGTTCCCCATGTAATGATAGCCATATTCCTAAAAAATTTCCAAGAGGAAATCTTTAGTAGAAGATAGCAGAGCAAAGAGGGCAAGGCATGTTTTCAAACATAGAAGAATATTAATCTCCCAAAATGGATAATTCCTGCTTCATAGCGCAAATGCAATGGATATCCTTAGAGCAAGAGCTGGATATCACACTAGACCAAGAACTCTTCTCTTGGATGGAAGAAGAAGATGCAGTATTTGCAAATGATGCACTAATGAATAGTGCCCTACAGGTCTAGTCTGATTATGACACAAGGTCCAAAAGTAGGTTAATTGGAGAATATATATAATGATCCCCACAATGACCACAACCACAAGTGGAGCAAGCCTCATGAATCTGACTCACTTAGTAGACGCAAGCTCCACCGATGATAGAGAAAGAGTTGGAAAAAGCACTTAGTCTGCCCACATCAAATCAGCCTTTCTCGAAGACAAAAGAGATACCACCGTTCAAACCTAAGGTCCTGTTAGTTAGAATGCTCAACGTGGTTGAAAAATTAAAGAAGGTTCTTGCTAATGTATCTTTGTGGAACATTATATAAATTACCAAATAGAAGATGCTACTCTAAGAGACATTAAATAAGGAGGAACAAATACCATAGATGGATGCAATACCACTGCATAATAAAGATAGAGACAAGGATCCCATGTTGGAACCTCAACCTTCAGGAGCCACAACATATGTAAACGTTATAGGAAATACAAATGAGAAAGAGGTAAGCAAACCAAATCCTACACCTTTATTTTTAATGCTTATTGCAAGAGATAAGATTTTACACAGTCATGTACAATAACATGATTGATTCAGTAGCTAGTACTATGGTCATGCCTAAGCAAGTGGTTGACACCCTAACACTTAAGTATGAGACTCTTGAGAAAGGTATCATGCAATTACATGGGAATATGGTCCTGATTGTCAATCACATCAAGGATCTATCTTTAACCCTCTTCTCATGTCCAAGCTAAACTGTCACACAAATAGTTGTGATAGAAATCCCCCCAATATTTGGGATGTACCTTTCAAGGAACTTTACAAAAAAGTTTGGTGGATATCTAGTGCTTGATTGGTCCCATTTAATATTATGAAAAAAGCATGGGGAAAAGATGAATATCCTTTCTAAATCCTTGCACCCTAAACATATCGCAGAAAATGCATTCTTATGTTTTGAAGCAATGCATAACTCCTTCTCAAAAAGGGAGATGTATTGCATAGAAATGATTGAAGATGAGGAGGACACAAGTGATCGGACCCTTGAAGAGGAGGTCCTCCTCAATCATTTTATTGACTTTAACCCATTCAGGAACTTCCATGCTACCAGATCAGGTACCTATGTGATCTTTGATGATGACCAAGTCTTCCTAAAATTGAAAAAAGAGTAGGAAGAGCCTAGTAGACTAGGTGACAACAGTCTATCGACATTATATTTTGATGGTGCTAAATGCAAGATTGGTTTCAAAGAAGGTGTCTGATTGGTATCTCCTACTAGATCATAGACCCTCAAAGCTTTTCACTTATAGTTCCCATGCTAGAATAATGATGTTGAGTATGAATCTTTGGTGCATGGTTTGCTTGTTGCAGATTCGATGGGTGTGAAGAGAGTATGAGTGTTCAGAGATTTAGAACTAGTCGTAGGTGAAGTCCATGGATAGGTAGTTACAAAAATGTAAGAATGAGGTCTTCCAAACACATAATATGGGATCTGATCAAGGGCTTTGAAGCTTTTAACATATGGTTTATTATATGATCTCAGAATGCGATCGTAGATAAAATGGATTCAATTGGTTCATAGTTTGAGCCAACTCTTGAATCAACAAGAAAATAGAATGAAATGCAAACCATCATCCAGTCATCAACTCCCAACAATGATCAAAACTAGTAGGTTTTTGAGGATGATGTTTAGATTGCCACTTTTTTACAAAAATCAGAGAAAGCTTCCACTCATTCACAGTCTGAAGCTAGAAGAGCTATGAAAGGAAAAGTGATCCAATTAAAAGACAATAAGTTCTTGCGAGGTTTGATTTCTCTCAAAAATATTTTTGACTATGAAGATGTGAGGAATAGTAAACAAAGATTCACTGCTAGCTCAAAAGATTATGAAGATCTCAATGTCAGGAATGATAGAAAGCTAAAATTTAAAAGAGACTAAAAGGACTATGTTCTAGATATGACAAGGTTATAGCTTGGACCTATGAGATCTTAGAGAATATGATAAGGGCATAATCCAACACACTATTGACTTGGCCGAAGGCTCAAAGCCCTTTCGATAGAAACAAAGTTTGATGAATGTGAAGGTAAAATAACTGATGACACAAGAACTTACCAAATTAATTACATCAAGAATTAGATACTTGATCAAACATTCCACCTAGGTATCTAATCTTGTACCAATGCAAAAAAAGAATGGCAATAGTCATGTCTACACAAATTTTAGGGACTTAAAATAAGGCTTCGTTAATAGATCACTACCCTTTGTACTCAATGGAGCAGATTCTACAGACCATGGCTAGGTTGGAGATGTTCTCATTGCTCGATGATTTTTTGGGTTGTAACTAGGTATACATCAAAGAGAAGGATCATCACAAAACAACGCTCACCACAAAGTGAGAAACGTTCGCTTACTCAAAAATGCCCTTCAAACTTACCAATGTTGGTGCAACCTTTTAGTGAGCAATGGATATCACCTTCAAGGGGTTGAATAATAATATCATATTAATATATCTAGATGACTTGACTATTTTCTCAAAATCTAAGGATGATCATTTTGATCATTTGGAAAAGGTCTTCCAAAAATGCCAAAAGTTTAGGATTTCCTTAAATCCTAGAAATGTGTCTTTGGAGTACCACAAGGCAAGCTTCTAGGTTTTGTGCTATCAAAAGTAGGAATAGCCATAAACCTTGAAAGGGTGAAGGCAATAATGGAGCTATCATTGATAGTCAATGAGAAGGGGCTACATTCCTTTCTGGGAACGATCAATTTCATTAGCTAGTTCATTTCAGACTTCACAGGCATTATGAGACCTATCACACTGATGTTAAAGAAGAATTTAGTGTTAAAATGGACTCCTAAAATGTAATATTTCTTTCAATAAAATAAAGGAAACCATTTTTGTAGCCCCATTGTTAGCTAACTTAGAATTGTCAAAGGATTTATTGCTCTACATCTATAGCAACTAGCACAACATAGCTTCGATACTCACTTAGAAAGATGAAGGAAACATAGTACATCTCATCGCATTCCATTCTAGGACCCTTAAAGGATATGAAAATAGGTACAATTTTTTTGAGAAACAGGCCTTTGCTATTGTCAAAATCCTTAAGAAATTTCGATACCTGGTATTGGCCAATAGAATCACCATCCTCGTCGCCCATCCTAGTGTTTAGGAATACATCACCAAAGGAAAGATAACTAAAAAAGTGCCATTTGTATCACCAAGATCCTCGAATAAGATGTAGAAATCCGATCGACCAAGATAGTTTGACAAATAGGTCTTTTTGAATACCTCGTGCAAGAATTAAGCCCCCAGGTGGAAGAAGGGTTGAATCAGGTCTATCCAAATCAATTTGAATCTGACGAGTAGTAGTTAGCTAATCAAACATGATTTTTTCAAAAGGGGAAGTATCCAACTAGCATCCCACCTAACAAAATACACTACTATCAACTGCAAGGTACCAAGTATGTATTTATTGAGGAAATTTTATTTAAAATAAATTATGGTGGCATCCTACTCCATTATTTAGATAAGACATAGTTTGAAAGAGTTTTAAATGAATTCCATAGCAGTCCCAAAGGTGGACACTACTTTTCCAAGAGAACTAATTTGAAGATAATGTAGGCAAGATATTACTAGCTTTCCATGTTCTCTGAGGCACGCCATCTAGTGCAAAAGTGTACTCAATGCCAATTTTTTCGTTGGCAAGTGAAAGAAATCTGCCTTGCCATTAAGCCTAATCATGACTGAGGAATCCTTTTCATAATGGGGTTTGGATTTCATTGGCATGATTAATCCCATCTCTAGTGTATGCCATAAATGGATACTTATGGTGACATATTATTTCACGAGATGGACAGAGTCCATTGCTTTGAAAAATGCTACAAAAATAGAAATTGTCAAATTTCTTGAGGAGTTAGTGGCAATTTTTGGTTCACCTAAAACCATCATATCTGATAATGCACGATCCTTAATAGGCTCTGGGATGTCAAACTTAGATCTGAATCATGGAATCTACTTCAATACTTCATCTAATTATTACATGTAAGGAAACTAGTTAGCAGAATCGACCAACAACAACTTGATTAGGTTAATTAAGCGTATCAAGTTAGAATGCTAGAAGGAATGACACAAGAATCTGTGAGCCACTTTATGGGCTAACATAATTATGCCAAAGAAAATATTCAAGGCCTCCCCTTATGAATTAGTGTATGGGAAGGAGGTGGTTTTAACTATTACCATAGAAATTCTCGCATTGCAACTGTTAAAATCCTTGGAAGTCGAGGAGAGTAGTGTGATTAACGTAAGATTGGTGAAACTCCTAAGTCTTAAAGAAAAGAGAGAAATCATGTATGACACCACGATCAGGAACCAACAAATAGTCAAATGATGGTTTGATGAAAAGGCCTAAAAACTGAGATTTTTGAGAGGGAAGCCTTGTGCTAAAGTACAACAAGTGCGCTGCAAAACCAAGACAACATGTGAAGTTTGAAGCACTATGGAAGGGTCCCTTCCACATTCACACATGCAAAGAAAATAATGTATATGGATGAAAACATTCTAGATATAACAGTAAATATCATTCATCTAAAATTATTCCATTAAAACATGCAAGTTCTTTTTAAAAAAATCATAGTTATGTACCATATGTAAGTTTTTTCTTCTAAAGTACAATATTTTTGAGAATAAGCCATGAGAATAAAACAAAAAAGTAAAAAAGTATTATAGTTATATTCATTGAAATATTTACACTATAATATGTATATCAAGCTTGAGGCTCTGAGAGAAGTTTGAAGCCTTCTTGTGCAAACCCAAAAAGATATACATTACAAAAAAGGAAAAAGGGGAGCGACATAAAATAAATCAATAAAAGTGAAGCTTACATCCATCGCTAGTAGTCAAAAATCTCATTTCTTCATGTTTTATTCAACAATGTGGTAAGGGGGGTTAATAGCACAACACAGACCTCAATCCTCAACACCATGAATATACACTAGAAATTCAAAGTGATTTTTTTGGTCTAGCCCAAGAATGCACTCCACACCATACTCTCTCAAAAGGAAGGAAGCCATGGGTTGAGACAGTGAGCGATGCCTCTCTAGGTCCATGGTGTGAAATTCAGTGAGAAGGGGCAACCAGGGCATCTCCTCCCCAAAATCGATGTGATTATGGATGTTCATGGTGTTCAGGATGCCTTCGCTAGGGATAGCTACTTGCACAATCTCACCAAGCCCATCTAAAAATGTTGAATCAAACATAACATGGCATAGTTCGATTATCCAGAGCTTGGAGATGTCCAAATCTAGCAGAGAGGACACAAACTGAGAAACAATGTTGGAGTTGCACCATGGCTAGTTTACATTCTTCATATAATCTTTTCCAGGAACCCATTTAAATGCCATAATGATGAGTCAATCATTCTTCATTCCCTGGACTTTAATTCTATCGTTGCTCACTTCACCTACGAAGGAATATTGTGGCCTTCATCATAAGATTTGAATGTGGGTACCTAGGCCATACATGATAGCAGAAAATTGGCTAAGGCTCATGGAACATAATATGTAGCGGGAGCATCTTACTAGCTCAAGAGCTAATTCAATGAATTTTCCAGTAAGGTGGCATTGCTATTTATAAAAACGGTGCACCAACAAGCTCGATGAATGGAAAATCCATTTCCCGTTAGATGGTAACACAAGAAATATCAAGGCGATAGGAGGTGAGGAATGAATCATATGAAAAATATAATACCAAGCCTTGAAAAATTAATTAGGGTAGTGGGAGTAAATGCTCACATGTAACGATTACTGCCATGTGTCCATTAGCATCACCAACACCAACCTACTTGCTCATGTAAAAAGATGTTGATTAAAGCACTAAACTCTAACAAATTAAATATGAATGTCTTTTTTGAGTACTTTTCATCACTCAAAGCATGCTTTCCATTGCTAAAGGCACGCTTCCCACCACATAAGGCTTATTGGTGAAAAAGATGATGAATGAAATGGACTAATTAAATTCGCACAGTAGAGTTGGATTTATCGAGGGATATAGATTCCTACTCCACATGTATCACCTCATTGGAAACAATTAGCAAGCTAATGGTAATGGAAAGCCTTATCACATGTATGTGCAAGGAAATTAAATGCACCGAAAAAGAATTTTTTTGCTAAGTATTGAAGATCATAAGCAATTGTTTCTCTAAAGATGCTTTTTGCAAATTCTTCAAATGCAACCATGGTGGAGGCATCATCTTCTGGTTGACAGGCTAGATTTCATCTACCAAACAAGGCTACACCAACATCTTTGGAAGGGATCATTTATTAACAGCTCAACGCCAAAAGAGCATATTTTTTCTTAAACTAAAGTGGTACTGGCAGGTGACCCCGTTAAGAAGGAAGCGGTTATGGATTTTTCATATAATATTTTTGACCCAAAGTTGGATTTGAACCCTAAAATTCTTAGGGAAGGGGAAATGCAGAGAATAGTTGTCCATGGAGGAACTAAGGGCTTTGCATCATAGTTTTGGTATTGTGGTTTGCCACAATTCATGTTGCTTGTGATACACCCATGTCTAGAGCAGGTGGATGCATGTACAAAGAGGCTAGATAAAGAAACATGGGTTATAAATGGCAACAAGTTAAGGGTTACAATCAACATAGCGACCATTTGGGATATGTTGTGTATCCCTGTAAACTAGCGTGCTAAAATATTCGAGCACACGACAATGGAGGATTTTTGGAAAACCAAAACCAAGCAATTGCAATTTCATATAGATGAAATAAATGAGAGGTCAGAAGGAAATTAGCTCGCCTTCCCTCTGGTACGCAGAAATTTCAAATTTGATGTGCAGGCCATTTTTGCAATGTTAGCTTGTATCTACAGTTTTGAGGATGAGGAAAAGGTTTACACATTCCAAATCGGTTTGGAATTCATGCTCAAGAGGGAGAAAATCTAGAAGTATTTTGATTTTGTTGATGTAGTGATCACAAAGATGTTGGATCAATTGAGAAATTATCACACTACTTTTAAATTTAGGTATTCCTCTTTTTTGACACATTTTATTTTTACGTCAGAACCTTGAATTTCTCGAAAGGTATTTGTCACCCTTTAGGTTTGATGTAAAGGGGTTATACCTACTAGTTTCAGTCTGGACCCATGTACTTTCCAAGACATGGGATTGCTATTGATTTGTAGATCATTTCTTGCAGCCAGTACTCTTAGATTTGTCCCCATGTCCCCCTGGTCAATTTTTCCCTGAAGCCTTACGACCCGAGTGGACTAATTTCTGATCAATGAAATTCACAAGGTGCATGATGTTGTTCCTCTAGCTCTTCAACTAAAATAATTTACTCCTATTTAATGCAATTTTTTAAAGATTGAAGATGGCTTCCAAGCTATAATATAGAAAATTTCCCTCTCAAGCTAATCTATCACAAAAAAAACTTCCTCCAATCCAAATACAACCAAAGCTATGTTTGAAATGGAGAGTGAATAGGTCTAACTCCAAGTGGTTCAACTTGACCCTTACTATTTGAAAATCCAAAGTTGAAGCTAAAGTGCAATTTCTAGCATGTAAGATCACTCATTATAAAATTTTGGTGGGAGATTTCCCTACTCACTCCAACAAATCTTCTTTTTGTCACAAGATGGAAACCATTAAACATACTTTCTTGATGTGAAAGCATGGTCAACAAGTTTGGCAAATAATTTTACTCTTTATTCCTATTATATTTAACAAAAAATTATGATGAAAATCAACATTGTTAGGGTTGCATTGTTCACAGAATGTGATATCAAAATATTTTCATCAATGTATACTATTTTGTATGGTTTATTCTCTAATATTATTTTGAAGCAGTCAACTCTTGTTGAAGCCTTGCAAGGGAATCTCAGCTACAATTTAGAGCTCATGGCACAAATATGTTGAATTCAATCTCAATTGGTAGCTATTGCCAATGACAACAATGGATCTCTACTCACAACTATGAATACCATTGCGAAGGAGCATGCGCTTTATACTTTTGGATAAAAGTTATCTATTTTATTGTAATTTACAATCTATAATTGTACTATTTCATTCAGTTATTTTATGCTGATTTATTTCTCTCTGTAATGCTTTGTTCTTGTGGTAATATTCATACTTAAGTTGCTTCTTTTAAGATTGTTGTCTTGAAAGATCTCTTCTAGCATTTTAGATATACATTTTCTAATAAAAAAGATGTTATTAAATATAAAAGAGCGTGTGATTAAACCTCGGGGTTACATAGATAGCGTACAAGCGGAACCTCGATATTTCCAATTGTTTCGAAGGCCGGTTATACCGAGTGACAAACAACGTAATGCCTTATGGGACTTTTTTGTTTGTCTTCTCCGAATTGCGATTCGTACGAGTACGGTCTACATAATATTGACGTGCCATTCTACGGAGCTGGCTATCCAGCCCCCAAAACGACATGGGGCATCCGATGCCCCATGCACTTGCATACCTGACCGGCCGTGCAACTCTGCAGTCGTCAAACTCGGAGCCGTTAGACTTTGTACTTTATGTCAGATAAAAATGAATTTAATTTTTTCGTGCAAGGTGAAAAAAAAATTAGTTTGCCTTCCAATGTTTTCTAGTATCTTGCTCGCAATCCATCTTTGGTAAATTTTATAATTAATTTTAATTTATAGTTTTAAAAATAATTAATATTTTGCGTTAGTATATTTATTATTTTGAATTAATATAATTAGAATAAAATTTTCATTTCTAAATAATTATATTACTTGGAGAGTATAAAATTATCTTAATACAAGTATGCTTATTTACAAAAAAAATGATTTTTACATTCTTTTCAATTTTTACTAATAATAAATTATAAAATTATGTGAATCATTAATTTTCCTGAAATCACATAATGATTAATTATGTTACTAAATTAAATAATTTAAAATGATATTTAAATTTAATAGAAAATTTTTAATATAGAGTTTGAAAGTTTAATTTTAAAAAACAAATAAGATGTAATTATAGATTTAACATCTTACATTTATTATTATATATAAAATTTAATATAATATAAACTCAACAATTATAAATAAATCTATAATTAAATAATAAATATACATAAATATTTCTATGTTTTATTTATAAAATAAATATAATTACATAATAAATATATAAACATTCTATTATAAGTATATTACACATATATTTAATTTAAATATATAATTTTATAATATAATATTTCAATAATAATATATAAACACAAAATTTTACTCTTTTAGTTTTAAACTTAGATTAAATTTGGAATTATTTTAATTTTGTATCTATTTAAAGTGAAATTACAATAATATGTAAGTGTATAAGCCCCCCTCTTCTCTCTCCCTCTACCTATCTCTCCCCTTTTCTCCCCCTCCCTCTCTCAATCTCTTGCCATCTCTCCCTCACTCCCTCCCTATCCCCATATCTATCTCTCTATCCTACCTCTCTCTATTTGTCTATCTCTTTATCTGTCACTTTATCTCTCCCTCTCCCTCTATATATCCTTATATCTCTATCTCTCTATCATTCTATTGATATCTCTCTATCTCTCCCTCTACCTCTCCCTCTATATCTTTCTCTTTATTCCTCTTTATCTCCTTCTCTATTGTAAAAAAAATACTTTATCTCTCCCTCACTATTATAAAAAAAACACAATAGTGTATTGATAATGGAACTTAATTATTTTCCTAATTGTCTTCCTCATCAAATGTATTGCACAAATATATTGAAAAAAATAGACCAAATTTTTTCATAATTAATTGCTAATATCTATATTACTCTCTCTTTATATAAAAATTAATATAATATATAGTAATAATATGATTTATTAAATTTATCATTATTGTTTATATATCTATAATTACATTAAGAATAAATTTTATTGAAACTAAATTAAAAATTTAATGATAAGTAAATAAGTTTAAATAGATTATATATATAGTAAAGTGTAAAGTAAAATTGTTTTGAAACCATTAAAATTTAGTTTATTATTTCCAACATCAACTTTATGGTTATAATTTTCCCTCATATTATACAATAAATGAATCTATAATATAATATAATATAGTATAATAATATAATATGTTATAAAAATTTAAGTTAATTTAAATTTATTTATTAATCATTAAATTTTAAATTTAGTTTTAATAAAATTTATTAAAAATTTACTAATTTACTAGAGTGTAATATAGATAATATATAATATATTCATTTTATATATAGATATATTCTTAATCTAATTATAAATATATAAATAATAATAATAAAATTTGTGTACATATATTTTATTATATAATATATTTATACTTATTACTATATACTAGCATACCTATATTTTAAAAATATATGTAAAGTACACCGAGAGATATCCTTCTCAAGACGTCTATTTTTAATCAATTGAACCTTAACCCAAATTGAAGCTTAACTCTAACCATAAAGCTATTTGAACCCTAATCAGAACCCTATTTGAAGTTGGTTTGGATTACTAGCTCATAGACAAGGACAAATTCCCTAGAAGAGTGTCTTTCAAGTTTGAAAAAGTGTAGATGGAAAACCCAAACTTTAAATTGGTTGTCATTGACTCTTGGCTCACCCTAATAGTTGATCATTGCACTAAGATGTCCATATTCAAAAGAAAGTTAGAATTCATAAAACTCAGAGTGAAAGAGTGGAATATTGTTTTTTTATTAAATCATAATCTTGATTTAGTCATAACTATAATTGAATCATAACTCTAATTGAATCAAAACTCTACTTGAACCCTAACCCTAACAATAATACTAACCCTTGGCCTAATTTAACCCTACCCCCAACCCTAACCTTAACCCTTACCCTAATTAAGTCTTAAGCATAATTGAATCTTGATTGAACCTTAACCCTAATTGTCCCATAACCAAGTAACTCTAATTGAACTCTAGCCCTAACTTTGAATGTAACTCCTACAAACTTCAAGATTTTTATAGATAAAATATACCAAGATGGATGTATGAACCTAGGTAAAAGAGATTTGATGAGTTAAAGTCAAGTTGCTTCATAGCCAAGTTAAATCTTGTAAAATTCTTCATATGAACTTTAGGAGGGAAAAAGCTTATCCAAATCTCCAAAAATAGGTCCCAACATGAAACTATCCCATAGGCATTCAACCTAGGGACTTTTTCACTTAATAATGAAAAAAATCACTAAATAACATTTTAAAAAATCCTTCTATGCAACCTTGTTTAAAAAGCAGTAATCAAGTATCCATGTATTTTTATTTTTTATACATTTATTAAAAAAAATTAAATTTTTTATAATTATTTTTATCTATTTTAATAATGAAATTTGAATTCCCATGCTAATTCCAATTTAATTTTAGAACAATTTTAATAAACATACATATTGACAAAAACACTCCCATGTAAGGTGGGCACATTTTTCAATCTCTTCTTCCACCATCCAATCCTCCACTCACTCATTTATATCCATTTAACTCCCCTTTATCCATACATTCTCATTTATCATATATTTACTATAATTAACTTTCTATTACACTCATGTCTACACATATTCCTATATATTTTACATCGAAGGCATATCCAATTTGAGAGAGATCAACCTAAAATTTGAAATCAATGGTTGAACTCTTTCCACAACACCTGGCCAACAATTGAAAACAAGTGCATCGTCGATCTTATTAGTTTTCCACTATTTTTTGGCCGCTTAATGGTGTCGCAAATTCCTACACTATAGAAGTTAGCTACTACATGATAAGAAGACATGGGTTTCTAGAGCTTGTCGCACTGTTTCACTATATGCAAAAAAATAGAAAATGCACAAAATGGGTATGTTGAAAAGGTTTTAGAATCTTTCAAACAAATGCAATTGGTAGGTGTAAAGCCATAGTCCTCAACCATTACCAACATCCTCCTGTCTATGCTAAAATGGGAGCTTTGGAACAGGCTATGCACACCATTCATAAGATAAAAGATAGAGGGGTTTCGTAAGATGATGTATTCACAACCTCCCTGGTAGACATGTATGCAAAATGTTGATGGACAAACAAGGAACACAAACTGTTTAAGTTAATTCCTTAAAGAAATGAGTTCTCGTGGAATGCCCTGATTGTAGGATATTCACAAAATGGATTTGTTGAAAAGGCTTTAGAAACTTTTAGGCATATGTGGTTGATGGGCTTAAAGCCATACTCTACAACCTTTTCTAGCATCCTTGCAGCTTGTGTTGAATGGGAGCTTTGGAATAGGATATGGACATCCATCAAAGCATCTAAAGGATAGAGGCAATTGGTCAGATGTAGTTACAACCAGAGCGGTAAACATGTGTACAAAATGTGCAAGCATAGACAAGGAACGAAAATTGTTTGACAATGTGCCTCAAAATAAATTTGCTCACATTGAATGCTATGATTGTAGGACACAAAAAAATGGATTTGTTGACAAAGATTAAGAAACTTTCAAGAAAATCAAATCGGTAGTTGTAAAGCCAACATTCTCCCCGCCTGTCCCAGAATGGGAGTTTTGGAACATGTTATAGATTTGATGGAAGTGGGAATTTTGTCAAATAATATAGATGGAAATGCTTTGATAGACATGTATGGAAAATTTAAAGCATAGACAAGGCTTGTGAACTATTTAAAAAAGTGCATCAAAGAAATGTGGTGTCGTTTGCAGGATATGCACAAAATGGATTTTGCAAGGATGTTCTCATAATATTTGAAATAATGAAGCACTCTCAAACATATCGTAACAATATAAGCTTTTCTTGTGTTCTTTGTGCATGTATCCATTCAGGTTTAGTGGATGAGCATTCATATGTTTCAAGAACACCCTAAACTTTATGATTAAGATGCCAATTAAACATGTGATGGTTGTGTGGATTTTTTTTCTTGGCCCTTACAGATCACATATGGATATAGGTTTTAGAGTATTTACAATGATGTTACTTTTTTACTTAGATCCTAAAAAAATTGTGACTTATTGTCTGCTCTTAAAAATCTATGTAGATGTGGGAAGGTTGTACATATCCTGCAATCATTGCAATTCATGAGATGAAATCTTCTTCAAAAATTTAGGTATTATGTTAAATAGTTCATGTGTCTTGTTAATGCTTCAACTTTTTGTATGCATGTCTACTATGGAAGTTGTGATTATAATATTTGACAAATTATCTCTCTCTCTCTACCTCTCCCCACTTTGTATATCCCTCTCTTTCTCAATTCCTCTCTCTTTGTTCTTTAAGTCTCACTCTATTTTTTCCTCTATCTCCTTACCCCCCTCTCTCACACTCTTCTCCCCTCTATCTCTCACTCTTTCTATCTATATCCCTCCCTCTCTCTCTATTGCAACATAACATGAACTTGTTGGTAATGGAGCTCATTTAGAGGTTTTTTTTTGGTCATGTTTGGATCCCTATAAAAAGATGCATAGTTGATTTGAATCTATCACTTATCCATTGAAACTTATGTTGTACAAAAAACATCATTTTCTAAATGGCCTGCCAATTGACCTTTGCAAAAAAATTTGCAAAAAAATAGACCCAATTTTTTCCTAATTGACCTTCCACAACTCTTTGACATACCCATTGCACACCAAGGCGTGATTTCCAATTTCACACCATCTTGAAAAGGAACCAATTGGAAATCCTATGCATTGCAAGGAATATCATTCTAAGAATCTTTTCTTTGGAGCACAAATATAAACTTGTGTTTGCCTCAAATCATTCTATGACATAGAAGATTATAAATAGTCTTTGGAGATTTTTACAACTATAAAGCTACTCTAAGCAAGGGGTCAATCTAGGAGAATCTAGCTCAAAGTGCAAGCATCACAATTATACAAAATTTATAGACCTGTCAAAACATTCCCATAATAGACAAGATCAAATCTTACAAAATACATGTTATTTAAAAATAATATATATTTTTAATTTACCACAACAAAAAAAATCTACATTATATCAAACTTATTCTTCAACATTAATCCTTAAAAACTAAACACTCTTACTCTTTTACATTTAATTTTTTAAACTCCTAAAATAATAATTTAACTATTTTAATTTATTTATTTATTTACTTATATATACTAATACAAAATGTTAAAAATAGTTTATATTTTAAATCTTATAAATTTAATAAATTATATTTTAAATCTTATAAATTTAAATTCAAGTAAATTATAAGTATTTTGATTTTAATCTTAAAAAAAAAAATAGCATTTGTTAATTTGCTTCATACACCTAATTTTTAGTGGAAAAAATATTACAACCATTTTAATATATCTTATAAATTTATATTTTTATTTGTATTTTTATTTATATTTTAAATCTTATAAATTTATATTTCTATTCTTATAAATTTATATTTCTATTTGAAAAAATGTTTTTAAAATATTTAATCCAACACAAATAACACATGAAAATTAATAATAAATAAATGTTTAACTTAAATATTGGATGATCATTTAAATTATTTTTAAAAAGCAACATTACTAAAATTATAAGACAAAGGAAAAAGAATTATATCCTACATAAAAATACACTATATATTAATATATACTAATACAAAATGTTAAAAATAATTTATATTTTAAATCTTATAAATTTAAATTGAAGTAAATTATAAGTAATTTAATTTTAATCTTTAAAAAAACTAAATTTAGTATTTGTTAATTTGCTTCATTCACCTAATTTTGAGTGGAAAAAAAATTACAACCATTTTAATATAAAAAATGTGTAGTAAACAATATATTCAATAAATTTAATACTCACCCCTGTCATTTTCATTATGACATAATTACATTATATTATAAATAACAATATAACTTTGAATAATATAATAAATTTATTTATTATATAATATAATATATTAATATATATTGTATATAATATAAAATTAAATAATATGTATTATATAATATATATTTACATATTTAGGTTTAAGAGATAAAAATGGATTGCCAGCAAGATATTGGAAAACATTGGAAGGCAAACTAAATTTTTTTCACCTTGCACGAGAAAATTAAGTTCATTTTTTTTTACCTCTGACATAAAGTACAGAGTCTAAGGGCTCAGAGTCTGACAACTGCAGAGTTGCACGGGCCGTCAGAGAGTATGCAGGCAGGCATAGGCATCCGGCATCCAATGCCCCATGTTGTTTTGGGGCCTGGATAGCCTTTGCACCATTCTACCATCCCATGTATACGGCTGTCAAAGCACGCGTAATTATCCCTTAAAAGCCCGTTGCAAGAGGAATTGTAGTCACTGAGGAATAAACTAACAGCCACCACTAAACATCTTTTTTATGGTATATTTCGTTCGCGATAGTTCATATAAGAAGATGACTTCTGAACAGAATGAAAATGAGCAAGCTCACCAGAATGTAGATCAAGATGACGAAGCCGCAGATCATGTGGAGCAAGTGGCATCTGCATCGTTCGGACAAAAATGGTACGAGTGCACCTATTGCAAAGGAGGATTCACCCGTGCGCAGGTGCTGGGCGATCATATGAACATGCACCACTGGCAAAGGGCTGTTCGGAGCCGATCTTCATCAGCACCATGTGATCGGGGACCTCGCTCGTCCTCTCTGCCGCCTTCTTTATCTTCACCATCTCCATACAAATAGGCCGCTTGCTTCTCATTAGTCACCCATTTGTGTGCAGAACCCAGTAGAGAAGAAGATATTCGGGAGAAGACTTCTCATAGAGTTGAATTGAATGCTTACAGTGAATTGTCTCGTGGAAAGCCGGAACCAATATTTAATGGCGAGGAGATGGGTTCGTCACTGGATGATGAGGAAGTTGACTTAGAACTTCGTCTAGGACAAAGGCCTGGGAAGAGATTGAGACTTAATTTATCATATTTTGACATTCTTCAATCTGTTTTCCATTACAGATCAACCGTAATGCTCGAGTGGGCAGCACCCAAGCTGTCTCCAAATTGTTTAGGCATTTGAATAAAACTCCCGTGACAGTAATCATTTTCCTTGGGCTTAATTTGTATATTAGGTTTGTAAGGTTTTTCTACCATTTATGTAATAAATGGAGTATTTACAATATAAGTGAGTGTAGAGTATTATGTTAATCAACTAGAGATCTTTTACCTTCTTTTCTATCAAGATATTGGAATTTTTGCATGTTCTTTTGCTTTCCAATCAATAGATCATTTTTACCAATTTATTTGATTTCTCTCAAAATTTCCATATTTGTTTGTTTTGTAATCAATGTTGTATGATAATCAATTTATTTGTTTTTTCATTTTTTAACACTTATGGTGTAGTGTGTTAGGAAAAATAATCACAAAACTCTTATCATAGAAATGCAATCTCCATAATTAATTGATAGGCTATTTGTGTGAACTTTGGTTAGAATTTTTGTCAGCCTTCTCAGTTTTTAATCTCTCCGGCGTCAGCCTGCTGGTTGGGAAAAAAGGTGGCGGAGGCTTTTTATTTTTAATTAAAAGCATTTGGTGTGCTAATAGAGAAGGCCAGTGAAATTAAATGGTGGATGTCATCAACATTAATTGTTGTATGTTTTTCGTGAAGTGGTGATGGTTTTAAGTAACACCTACCTTTTAAATCCTCAGAAAACATAGTGAATGTCTGTGCAATTCTCGATAAGGCATTGTTGGGTGTCCTTTTGTGGCTTTAACTTGTATCAGAAGTGTGAGTGAGGAGGGCAAGCCTCTATGAAGGTGCAAGTGTGATTATGCGTTGTGGAATTTCTGTGAAGGTGGTTGGAGGTTATTTTGTGTTTTTTGCATGAAGCGATTGTTAAAAATGCAGTACAAAAGTGTCGGTTGTGATAATTATTTTCCCATATTTTGCAAGCAGTGGACAAAGAAGGGAGTGGAGAGAAAGCAAGCGGGAAGAGGTGCACTTGAAGGAAGCAGGAAGAGGTGTGTATTGAAAAAACCCTTTCTAGAGTATTTCAAAAACAATTTGTTATTTTTCAAAGGGCATTGTTGATTGTTGTTTTGTAGCTTAGACTATATTGTTTCATTTATGGTTTTTGTGTAGTCGCAGTGGGTGGAAGGGAATATTGTTTGTTTTTGCGTTGGTATGTTACTGTGAATTTGTGTGTTTTTTGTGAGTTTTTTGATTTGGGTCACTGCTAAAACTAATATTGTTTATGGTTTCCATGTAGTCGCAATGGGTGGAAGGAAATATTGTTTATTTGTGTGTTAGGTTATTACTGTGAATTTGTGTGTTTTATGTGGGTTTTTTCATGTGGGTCACTATTGAAATTGATTATTTCATTTATGGTTCGCCTTTTGTGGTGAAGGTTTTGAATTTTTTTTTTACTATGAGGTTTTTGTGTTTTGTGGGCTTTTCCATCTGGGTCATTGTTGAAACCAATATTGTTACAATTATGGCTTTCATTTTTTGGAAAAGGGTGTAACGAAATAAAATAGTTAATGTTATGTAGTTTATGTTGTTTTCCATAAGCCATTGTTGATTTTTGTTCTCTAGCTTAGGCTATATTGTTTCATTTACGGTTTCCATTTTGTGGCGATGGTCGCAATGCAATGAAATAGTTATTGTTATACAATTTATGTTGTTTTCCATAAGGTGGTGTTGATTGTTGTTTTCTAGCTTAGGCTATATTGTTCCCTTCTTGATAAATTTGTGTTGAAAAAAGACTGTATAGTTTGTTGAAACCAATATTGTTTCATTTATGGTTCGACTTTTATAGGAATGGTTTTGCATGGGTTTGTTATGTGAATTTTTGTGTTTTACAGGTTTTCCCATCTAGGTGATTGTTGATGCCAATATTGTTAAATTTATGGCTTTCATTTTGTGGTGATGGTTGCAATGCAATAAAATAGTTAATGTTATGCAATTCATGTTGTTTTGCATAAGACGTTTGTTGTTCTGTTTATGTTGTTTTCCATAGGGCATTGTTAAGTGTTGTTCTCTAGGTTTGGTTGTATTGTTTCATATTCAATTTATAGTACAGTAGTGAGTGTTATAGAGTTTATGTTGTTATCCATAAGGGATTGTTGACTATTGGTGTATAGCTTTGGCTATATTATTTCCTTTCTAATAAGGTGCTATTGTAAAAAAGAATTTCCTGGGTTGTTGAAACCATTCTTGTTTCATTTAAGGTGTGAGTGTTTATGTCTGTATATTCATTTTCTACATGTATCTTTGAGGTCATGCATTTATCTATATATAGATATTTCCAATTATTTGATATCAATATAGTTATTTTCTTCTTATCTGGTTTAGTTGTCACATACTGTTATATCTTCATAATTGTTGTTTGCTATTTTGGATTTTATATGTATGTGTGGGTGTGTATGTGTGTATATGGTCATTTTTTATAAGGTGTTGTTCAAGAAAGAATTTTCTAGGTTGTTGAAACCATTATTGTTTCATTTAGGGCTTTTGTTTTGTGGTGATGGTTGCAACAGTATATAGTTTATATTGGTTGATTTATGGCTTACATTTTGTGTCAATGGTCACAATGTAGTAAAATAACTAATGTTATAGAGTTTGTGTTATTTTCCATAGGGAATTTTTTATTGTTGTTCTCTAGGTTTTGCTATATTGTTTCATATTCAATCGGCAATACAAAGGTAAGTGTTATAGAGTTTATTTTGTTATCCATAAGGCATTGTTGACTATTGATCTATAGCTTTGGCTATATTGTTTCCTTTCTGATAAGGTGTTCTTGAAAGAAATTATTCCATAGGTTGTTGCTGAAACCATTATTGTCTCATTTATGGTGTGAGTGTGTATGTCTGTATATGCATTTTATACATGTATATTTGAGATCATGTGTTTATCTATATATATATATGTCCTATTTTAATACCAATATAGTTAATTGCTTCTTGTCTGTCTTGATTCCCAGATACTCTTATATCTAGACAATTGGTGTTTGATATTTTGAATTTTTATATGTTATTGTTGAGTGTTGTTCTCTAGCTTTGGCTATATTATTTCATATTTGATTCACAATACACTAGAAAAAGTTATAGAGTTTATGTTGTTATCCATAAGGCATTGTTGACTGTTAGTCTAAATTCCAAGATACTCTTATATCTACACAATTGGTGTTTGATATTTGAATGTTTATATGTTATTATTGAGTGTTGTTCTCTAGCTTTGGCTATATTGTTTCATATTTGATTCACAATACAGTAGTAAATGTTATAGATTTTATGTTGTTATCCATAAGGCATTGTTGACTGTTAGTCTCTAGCTTTGGCTATATTGCTTCCTTTCTGATAAGGTGCTGTTGAAAAAATAGAATTTCCTATGTTGCTATTGAAACCATTATTGTGTCTGAGTGTGTATGTCTAAATATGCTTTTTCTACATGTATGTTTTAGGTCATGTGTTTATGTATATATATATGTGTCAAGTTTTTTATATCAATATGGTTTTTTTTTCTTGTCTAGTTGGATTGCCACATACTCTTATATCTGCACAATTGGTATTTGCTATTTTGAATGTTTATATGTGTGTGTGGGTGTGTATGTGTGTATATGGTTGTTTCGGATAAGGTGTTGTTCAATAAAAACATTTCTAGGTTGTTGTTGAAACCATTATTGTTTCATTTAAGTCTCGCGTTTTGTAGTTATGGTTGCAGTGCTATACAGTTTATGTTATTTTTGATAAGGCATTGTTGACCATTGTTCTCTACCTTTTCCTATATTGTTTCATTTTTTAAATGCACTTGAATAGTGCATGTTATATAGTTTATGTTGTTATCTGCAAGGCATTATCAACTATTGCTCTATGGGTTTGGCTACATTGTTTCATTTTTGATAAGGTGTTATTGAAACCAGTATTGTTTTATTTTTCCTTTTCGTGCGGTGCTAATGGTTGTAAGGAAATTTAGCAGCTGTAAATACTAATACATATGTTAAAAAGGGTGAGATAAGTATATAACCAAACAACATAAAATATAATGAGGAAGATACACTAAAAGTGAAACAAAACTATAAGCAACATAAACAATACAAAAACAAAGAAGTGCATCTATTTTTGTTAAACATTATAAGTTATTGTCCATTTTCTTAATATATAACTAGTTAAATGCATGTGTTTGTTGTTGTTACATACCTATTTCTCTAATTGATTTATATGTTCCATTCCGGTTTTATAGACCTAGCATTTAAAACTTGTCAAATTCATAGAAGAGTTTATGCTATTTTGTGGCAGCCATGCAAACATTGTTGACCAGTGTATTAAATGGTGAAATCAATGGTTTTTATTACACTTAATAAACAAACTGTTGTAGATATGAATGTTGTTTGCACCTACTTTTACAAATATTGATATATGCACATAGGGAAAAAGTAATTGGCACACAACACAAGAAGGAAAAACAACATAAAGTGTATAGTTCATTAACTATTTTATTGCGTTGCAACCATTGCCCCAAAATGGAGGCCATAAATGAAACAATATTAAAACTATTTATGCTATTTTGTGGAAGGCATGCAAACATTGTCCACCAGTGTATTCAATGGTGATATCAATGTTTTTTATTACAATTAATACACATGTCATCATAGATATGAATGTTGGTTGCATCTAATTTCACAAATATGTACATATATGCGCATAGGGAAAATTATATGGCACACAACAAAAGAAGGAGAAACAAGATAAACTGTATAAGATTAACTATTTTATTGCATTGCAACCATTTGCACAAAACAGAGGCCATATATGAAACAATGTTGGTTACAACATCGGCTCAGATGGAGAAACCTAGAAAGCACAAAATATCCACAGTAACAAACCCATGAAAAACCATTGCCACCAAATGTAAACCAAGCAACTTGAAAATTTTCCATTTTTGGCAATTTTCAAAATAGGATCCCATTTCGTAGAACCATAAATCTTTTTTTTTTTAATGAAACATGATCCTATTTTTTTAAATATGAATTTTTGGTTGGGTTTTTGGCTTGTTTTTTGTTCGAGAAATGGCTTGGGACCCAAACCTAAGCTTTGGGCCTAGTTTGACTTGCAATTTGAAGGTCATATTAATGTCACAAGAAACTAGTGACTTTGGACATATGTTTGAAGACCTATTTTGCAAAATATTTTTAAGAAATTAAAACCAATTATAGATGAGATAGTGCAGATTCTAAATATGTAATTTTTTTTACAATTTGATTATTTTTTATACTTTTCAATTAATTTCTAATGAAATTGGTCCATAAACTTGAATTATTAGGGTTTTTAGTATTTTAATAACTTTTTATTAGAATATTTTTTTGTAAAACGAATTGCACCAACATACCAGACAATTCTTTTCAATTTGAAAAAAAAGAAAAAAAAAATAAGTTTAGGTCATCTTATGTGTGACGTACATGATTTTTTCAAAACAACAAATATGGCCAATAAAAATTTAACAAAAAAAATCAATAAAAAATTACAAAAAAAATAGAAAACGTGCTTCAGTGAGTCATGAATCTTTTCCCAAAAGGATTTAGAAAAATATGATTGTTTAGGTCAAAATATGGATGATGTACACGTGCATGGTATGGTAAAAAAATGTGACTTTTAAACAGTGGTTTTAGAAACACCTATTGAAAATCAATTTGTATCATCTGGGTATTGAAATAAATTACATATTTGGAAACTAGACTCTGAGTACTACATTTTATGATTAGTGACTTTTTTAAAGATTCCATCTCTAAGTGCTTCAAATTTTAAGGTCAAATGTGAAAATTCTAAAAATAGGGAAAACACTTCCAAAAAGTGGATTCAACTTCTTGCACACACCCATATAGTTGTTTGAAGTTAGATGCACCTTTTTAGTTATTATTTCTTTCAGCGTCAAAAAGGAGTTGTTAGAATGATAGGTTGTATATTAAGTGTAATAAGAAATATTGGTTTCACCATTGATCCAAGTGGTGGACCATGTATGTTCTTGCTCAGGGGTTTGGTGAGAGCCCATGGGGCTCCATGACCCAATATGGTAGGGTGGAGAGCAGGCCTTCCTTTGTTGTGTTTCATTTTATATTTCTTATTTGTTCTTTAGTTGCATTGTTGCTCTTTAAGTTGGTGTTTGCAAGCACTTCATTGTCTTTGTCACAATATATGCATATGTCTATGTATATGTATATATCCATATGAAATCAATAAACTGAAGTAATCATAGATGGAGAGTGGAATGAACGAAGGAACGATGCATAAACATAAGCAGTAGTGGCATCGCATTCTCCTTTAAAAAATGCATTTCACCTTCCCTTAATTACACTCTTCATTGATAGTGAATTGCATATGGATAGATACATTTAAATATACATATGTATATATGTATGCTTTGGTTGTTCTCCATAAGGCATTGTTGAGAAAAAGAATTTGTGCATACGGTGTGGGTTTCCTTTCTTTTGTGCATGGTTTTGTCACTGTGGATTCTTTTGTTTTGTGGGTTTTCCATCTAGGACATTGTTGAAACTAGTATTGTTTCGTTTATGCCTTCTTTTTTGTGTCAATGGTTTCAACACACTAAAATAGTTAATAGAGTCTATCTTCTTTTCGATAGGGGATTGTTGAGTGTTTCTCTCTACCTTTGGCTATTTTGTTTCATATTTTATTGGCTTGACTTGTGTAGTTATGCCATTGTTTTTTAAGTTGGTGTTTGCAAGAATTTTATTATTTTCCTGATATTATGGTTGTAGGCTCTTGAGCCTTGTTCAACTTCCAACCCTACATCAAGTGTGCACCGAAAAAAGGCAGCAAAATGCAAAAGAAACCAACTCTATTATGTGAGCCATAGAGACCAGTTTTGTGCGATACTTCAAGCCAAATACTTGCAACAAAGAGCCACTGTATTTTGTCCTTACTTGGCCTTGCCTAATCAAGCAGGTGCACCACAATTTCTGCCAATCTTGTTGGAAGAACATGCTCACTTTTGTATACCTGCACCCCCCATCCTTTCCCAACTTCCGCACAACCTTCCTAGTGGACGCGCCTCAATAGTAGGTGGTTGTAGACCTTAAGAAACTCTTGTTGGGAATGGCTTTTCGTCCACATCATCAACTCCCCACCGCTTTAGCAACATGTTTGGAGATTCTTTGTGCATTACAATGCAGTCCTTCCACTAGCACATTGATGCTTTGACTAATTTGAAATTTTGTAGTGTTTGCAAGGAAAGCTATGCCGGCATGAAAGTCCGAGCATAAAACATAGACATTGTATGTCTATGATGTTCTTCTGAAAAGGGTGTCCATAGATTCAATTTAGTGAACAAGATGGATGTAGGACGAACCTCCTATCCTTGCAAAGCTTACTCAGGTTGAAGAAATGATTATAGCTAGAGTTTCTCTAGTTTTGCAAGTGACCCATGATAGAGGAGGCCAATACAAATATAGTGGCCATACTATAAGCTTCCCTCAAGAAATCATGACCATTGCAACTTTGTTACCATGTCACCTACATGATCTTGAAGTGGTGATTGTTTGAAAGACTAGCATTTAGGGGATGAACTATGATTTCTATGTTGAAAAACATAGTGTCATGCCTACATTAATATACAAAATTGAGAATGATCCATAATATAGTGATGTTGCAATTGATTTTGATACTTTAAATTTGCTGCCTACAATAAGTACTAACATCTCTGATCTTTTGCACACAGTGAAAGAACCAACAAATAACATAGTTGAACTAGTGGCATCTTCAGAAAGTGCTTGTGATGAGGAAGCCGAACTTGAGGACTCATCATTATTTATTCCATTGATGCCCAACCCTCCCCAGGAATTGCAAGCTATTAGAGATGGCTTACAAATTGAAGACATTAGTCAAGATAGTTTTCCTTGGCTTGAGATATATTCTAAACCTATCAATGAATACAATATAGAAGGGTTATGAATCATGGCTTTTCCAACATTGTTCCCCACTGGAACAAAAATGCCTATACAATCGAGAAGCATACAGATTCACTTACATGAATATGCATTGCACTTGATGAGATACTATGATAATAGATTTGGGAGGCATGTTAGATTTAGATATTACCTTTACAATTTGATAATGAGACATCGAAGCCAACAATCATCTTCCATTTTCATGAAAACAAACTTGGAAGAAAGGATCCCAAAGTCTATTGTTGCTTTGTGACAATTGCTTTGGGATGTGCCTGACACCCAGATAGTAAACCAACTTGTTCACTTTGGTGTATCTTTGCAAGGAATGTGCTCATACTGAGGCAAGTTCTTACAAGAGCTCACAATAATGATCAACTAGCTTGGTACATTGACTCTCTTCTTCACTTTGAGCTCTAGAGACACAAAATGGCCTAATTTACACAAGGTAATTGATCATCATGCCTAGTTGCATATGTCATACTCCCAAAGACACTTCACTAACAATGTTGTCAATAACCCACACATAATAGCCTTGTACATGCACTTGTGGTTCACCATTTTTCAGGAAGAGGTTATTGAGAGGCTTTTCCATAGAAAGGATTACTGGTATAGGTATGAGTGGAAACACCATGGATCATCCCATTTCCATGGTTTTTTGTGGCTTCCAAGTGCCCCGAACATGGACATGCTTGATTGGTCTAGCCCACACGAGCATCAACAAGAAAAAAAAATCTTCATTTGTTATGTTTTAGCATGGAATCCTTGTTCCCTAGAATAGCTAATATCAAGATTCCACCACTCTCCTTTGGAGGACCCATGTTTACTTCTTAGTTTGCTGATTTATTGCATGGATCCAATGGTGTATTATGAATAGCTGTTGAAAATAGTACATAGGCATACAAAATGTACTCAATACACTTGCCTCAGGAAAAAAGGCCACCAATTGCAATGCCGCTACAAACCTTCATGGAATGCACAAATGTCATCAACATTGGTAATTGACAGTGAATCAAAGAAATCCTATAAGCCAACAATAAATGATGAGCGTGTTAATATCCACAACCCTAAGATGCTTGCAATCTGGAAAGAAAACATTGATTTCCAGCTAGTATTGTCAAAAAATATCGTGCTAAACTACATTTCCAAATATTCATCGAAGTCTGAAAAAAGTCTAAAAGCTATATTGATACCTTGCAGAGGCTTGCAAATAAAAATTCTTCTAGGGATAAAGCATTTCTTTCCTATAAAAAATTCATGATGAACTTGGTTGCAGATCGTGACATTGGTTCACAAGAAACATGCCATATGCTACAAAATTTTCCCCTCATTTTCTCAAGTAGGCATTTCCTATCTTTGAATGTGAGTAGGAAGACATTCAACCATTTGAAAATAGTTGATAATGGTGACGAGCTTGCAAGTGGTTATATTCATTGCAAAGACCCATTGAAAGGGAGATAATATCCCTTATTCAATCTGCACAATTTTATACATTTCAGAAAAAATAGCAATCGTGGGGCTTGGTGTTTGTGACCACAACCTGCTATCATCACTATTTACCTGCTATTCAAGTCTACCCCCCAGAGTATAGTGATACCTTTGAAACATTTTTTTGGTCAGAATTGCTACTCTACAAGCCTTTCTGAAATGTTGAAGCAGACATTGGCCTCACTAGAGATAATATAACACAAAACTTGAGGCTATTTCATGTTACTAGCTATCACCCTTGGCATGTCAATAGAGTTATTGATCCCCCCACCAATGAAGAGGAAGGTAATAGTGATACCACCAACACCCAATCTTTGCCTCCCATAGATGAATATAAATGGTAGTTGCTTTCTCACCTTGGTGCCACAAATAATGTTTGCTTTGCCCAGTTGCAATTATTGGGTAGACGAGACTTTGATTTAAATCACATGTGGGGAGCACATCATGTTCTTAAGAATTTTCATAACATTGCTGTAGAGTTCATATTAACAATTAAATTGCATGCAGGTGAAGATACACTTTTCCCACTAGCCGCACCTACAGTTTGTCATTAGCTATCTCCTAAGGAAAAGCTTTCTCTAGATATTATTGAACAACACCATCTTTCCTCATCTTCATCGTCCTCATTGGGTATGATTATTCAAGGTACAACTGGTATAGGTAAATCGTTCCTTACAAACATCATCCAAAGAACACTAAATACATTGTTGAACCAAAGAATGAATCCCTTTCTTGCTTTGGCACAAATTGGGGTGGCCGCCTACAATATACATGCCTCTATAGTGCATAAAACTCTTTGGATAATAATTTGAGACATGAATCTATTAAAAGGACAACCATCGACCATATTTCAAGAGGACTTCAAAAATATTAAGTACATCTTAATTGATGAAATGAGATTCTTGGGGCCCAAGTTGTTGCTCAAAACAAATAGTCGATTGCGACAAGCATTTCTTGCTAAACATATGTATCCATTCGGTGGTTCCTCTATTATACTTGTGGGTGACCTAGGCCAATTACCACTTATTTTGGATAGGGCTATCTATGCTTCTTACTCCACAACCTTGGCTCTTTGGCACACTTTTAATGTTGTTGTCACGCTTGACATAGTCTTCTTCCAGCATGGAAAATCTGATATACAACAAGAGTTTCATACACTCCTCTTCAATATTAGAAATGGTCGGGCAAGTCAGGCTGATTGGAAAAATCTTATGGATCAAACAAATGCCATGCTTTCAACTAACGGAAACCAAGAGTTTGATGCAACTATTCACATATTCCCAACAAATAGGATGGTTACCTTACACAATAGAAAATTGATTTAGTAGTTAAATGTTCCCATTGCAAATAGTGTCAATGAAACTACCCAGCAAAACAAACTTGATTATGGTGATAATGAGAAACTTCAAGTTGAGCTCTTACCTGCAATTGGTGAACAACTAATGTTAACAAAAAATATTTACGTGGTAGCTATGAGCACCTACAAATCTAGAAAAATCTTAAACTCCAACACTAGTTAGTAATGGATTAGTTCATGCAAACCTACAAATGCTCCTATGAGATAATACACCATACTTCACAAAAAAAATGACAAAATAAACTAATTAAAAGTATCAAAGAAGCACAATGCATACCTATTCCATAGTGGATTGGTGTCACTTTGTTGTGAAAAGTGAGCCTTTCCCAACCCTTGACAAGTTAATGATGCAAATGATAACGAGTAAAATTAGCTCTCAATATGGAGAGAGTAACTTTGCATCAAGATTGTGTGTGTGGATGATCAAATGCAAAGGATGAGTTCTCTATTTATAGGAGAGAATGATGGAGAGACATGCAAAATGGGTGAATGTGGTAAAAAGATTCAACCAATAGGAAGGAGCAACTTGTCACCATGTGAATGGGCCAAGGGTGTGCAAGTATTGGTGAATGTGCCAATAAATGACATTAGGTGGCCTTTTCAAATTTCAAATTTGGCTTGTTGGAGGGAGAAGAAGATGTCTTAAATGCCTAGTGGGGGGAATGTAAAAGGAGAATTAATTCTATGTTGGAAGGGACAAGTCAACTTGATTTGAATTCAAATTTGAGAGAATATTCTATATTATGCCATGTTGATGGAAAATGAAGATTTAATAAATTAATTAAAATCATTTATTTATGCAAGTGGGAAAAACTAGAGGATGGGACTTGCATTAAGATTAAAATTAATCATTATTTAGATAACTTAAGTGGAGGTTAGGTGATTTGACCTTTTGATTTAGATTTATGGGTTAAAATAAATCAAAAGGAGATGGCAGATGATTTTAGATTTAGTTAAATAAATATTTTGATTTTTTTAGCTAAGGGGGATAATGTTAGTGTTTATTTAATTTAAATGGAGGGCTTTAGAGATTAATCAAATAGAATTGATTTATTTTATGAATGGATGAATATGAATTAATTAAACACATGATGCTAATTTTTTATAACTACATTTTGCCCCTCTTTGAAGCAATGTACTTGTTGTGTTGGTTCAAAGAATAAACTTGCCATGATCAAAATTTTAAAAAATGATTTTTTTGGATGGCCCAGCAGAAAGTACACTGGTACATTGCCCCCTCAAGAGATCAAGTGAAAAGATTTGATTTGAGGGTTGATCTCGTGATAAAGAGGTTCAAAATGGACATATGGATGGTTATGATGATGATGCAAATGAGATGGTTTCAAGATGCTTAGAATAACCAATCTATATTATCCTAAACAACTTAAATGATTATGAAATTCATTTGAGATGGATGAGATGGATGATGCTTATATGCTATGATTATGAGATTTATGTATGCTAATGATTTGTGGATGCAATATGGATGCATTGGCGATGATGATTAACTATTCTGGTTTGATGTTAGTGCAGAAAAGAAGAAATGAGATGATGAAAAGAGGATTCAACAAGCCAAATTTATGATAGATGATGATGAGAAATGGATGATGATTTGCTTATGAATAATTGGGACTTTAAAAGGGCCACTTTCCTTATGTTTGATAACACACATAGATGTGATGCATCAAGGTATAAAGAACTAGGATGGTGTTGCATCTAGTGCGATACAGTTTGACTCAACAAATAGATAGGAGTATTCTTGTTCATACTTGACATATGGAAACCTTGCTAGGGTGCACCTAACAAAGCAAGTATTCACCAAGTTATATTACAAGAACATCTAACAAGAACAGCAAAAAAAAAGATAATGATCGATGCCCCATTCCTTTCTCTCTAAATTACTTTGATTAGACATCATTGAGAGGTCATTGGAATGAGTGCAATAAGATAAATCAAAAGAAAATATCAAGCACACAAGCAAGTCAATGTTCATATCTCTAGCCAAGGGGGTGTGTTTTTTTTAGGATAAGAACCAAAACAATTTCTAATAGATAATGCCCATTGTAGGAAGGATACATTCTAGGACATGTTAGTGGATGGTGGCACATCATTTTGTTTATCCAAAGTATTTTTACCAAATATAATTCCCATTGTAGGAAGGATACATCCTAGGACATGTTAGTGGATGGTGGCAAGTTGATAAGTTATTTGAAAGGATGTTGATATAAGGTTGATCAACATGTTCGTGAATAATCAAGAGTTTGATTTTTCCTCTAAAAGTTTCTTTCGATCTTGATTTTATGTTTGAAGTTTGTTTTTGCTGATTTTTGTGCTTGTTTCCATTTTTATTGCCAAAGGATGAAGGTGACAATTGTTTTATTATGGATGATTGATTATCATGAGTGAAGAAAAATGAGACAGATGGATTTTTCAAATATTTGGATGTTTTTGATGTTTTTCCAATGTTTTGAGGTTGTTTTTGGTATTTTTGGGTTATTTGAAAGTTTTTGGATTTTGTGAGATTTCATGAATGGTTTCGGATTTTGATGTCTGAGGGGTTGATCAAAGATTAGCCTTGCCTACATTTACAATGTAGGACTTATGTAGTTCGGATTCCATGTTTTGGTGTTTTTCTGACTTTTTGAGTGTTTTGGATTTTTGATATGTTTTGGATGTTTGGATTTTATGATATTTTATGAATGTTTTTTGAATTTTGGTTTTTTCTCGATGTTTTTCTTTTTGGATTTTTGATGTTTTGATGTTTTTGGATTTTTCACACAATTTGATGATTTGGATATGAATATGTGTGATGATATCAATGATCTATTTTGGGATTTTGGTGAAAACCAAGCTAAGGTTGATTGATCGGATTGATGGGTTGATGATGATAACATTGTTGAGGATACACTAAAATGCAAGGATAGTGGTAAGCAACACAAGGATTAGGATGGATATCCCAAGATGAAGAGGGATTGATTGGATTTGATTGATCAATATTTTTAAGCTTGGTTTGAAACAAAAGATGTTTTGGATGATTTGATGTGATGGTTGGAGGGAAACTTAGATGCAACTGATAGTAATAATTTGGATTGATGTTCGATGAAAGATGAAGTTTGATAAGGAACGTCTTCTCGTCAAAATATGTCATGGGCTAGTGATTTGGATTTTGGATCACAAATGCTTTGACCCATTCGATTTCATATTTTCCAATGTTCAGATCACCACATAAGTTGGAGGACATAGATCAAGATTTATTCCTGAAGCAAGATGTAAATATCTTCCCCTAGTGTCCAACAATGTATGTAATTCCATGGATGGATGCTTGGATGGGTGTATGGATGGATGGATATGGTAAGCATGCAAAGGATGTCAAGGATTATCTTGTGAGATAAGGTGTTTGAATTAAGGAATGCTTCATTGGATAATGATTCATGGCTCAAATAATGTTGAGTAGGATAGGATCAATGAAAATGACCCATGTCGAGATGTTTATCATAAGCAAGCGTAAAGTGTGCACCAAACTTTATCAAGATCAAGATAACATGGAAGATGGATGTAGATGGGTTGGAGATGGATTGGATAAATGGTTCATGGATGAATGAATTTATTATGGATAAGATGGATTGAATGTTGGATTTATTATGGATGGGATGAGATGATTTCACCTGAACTGGCGCACGTAGATGCTTGATTCTACACATGACGCCTATTTGCTAGGTTTTCATCATGGTACCTATCCAAAGTGCCACTGTAGTGGTTTTCACTAGAGGAATTTTTTTTTCTTTAATGTTTTTAATCTTTTTTCTAATTTTTTTTTGGATTTTCATATTTTTTGAATTTTTTTTTAGTTTTTCTAAAAGATTTTAAGCTCATGCTGAACCACCTGGTGTTGTTGATGTAGATGATTTTGTCATAATGTTCAATTGATATCCTACCTGAAGAAGGTGTTTTGCTAAGATATGTGCACTTGAATGCAAATTTTGAGATTCTTGATTTGCTTTGTCGATACCGGAGTTAACTTTGTCTTTGTGCGCACATTGCAATAATTTCCTTTTGAATCCTTATAATGAAGGGTTGTTGTCAATACATGGTCAATGTGATAATTGGATATAATGTGTGGAGGTGTGGATGGAGTGTGTTTAGGGATAAAAGATTGACTAGTTGATAGTTTGGAACCTTTGACTCTCCAAACTTGGAAAGATGAGCAACAATGGGTGGATACAGAAGTGTGTATGAAATTAGGACCAACTGCTTGATATAATTTTTATGTTGCTTGAGAAGCATGCTTCTACCTTTGTGGACATCTTTGATGGATACTTTTATCCTTTTTTTATTTTTCCCCATAGTTTCTTTGACTAGTGGAGTTTGATAGGGATAATCTTTCTTTGTATTTTTTGGTATCCACTTGTATTTTATTTGTCCATTATGCTTCTCAGCTTCTTTTGCTTTGATGATGTTCTTCTTTCTTTGATTCACATCTCATTTTTTATGTTGGTCCCAATTTTTGGATGGGGTGATGGGTGGATGAAGATTCATGACGTGGCTGGTTGTAGTATTGGCATTGGTTTCATCATAAGGATTCTTCATGCTCTCTATGTTGACATTTTCTTCATACATAGTTGCCCCTAGTATGGTGGTAGTAGCACCTTTTTTCTTTGATTCTTCCTATTTTAAGATGTCTTGTTCAGTAAGCATTCTCTGATAAATGACCACTGTAGATGACATTATTTCAATCTATTGCTCTATTGACTTCAGAATCTTTTGTTCTATATGACCTATTTCCTTGAGTGGATAATGTTGGATATCTCCATACATGATGTCCTCAGTCTAAATTTTGGATATATTTGATCCGGATGTTGATAATCCAGTTTGACAATAGGAATCAATAACTTGTTATTCTTGTGTAATAATGCTAGGAGTAAAGGAATCCTATTTTGAATGAAGATCATCTATGTGTCCCTCTAAAGAAAGCATCTCCTGGGTAGATGGAGGAGTATGTGCTATGTGGATGTGATCATCATTTGTGACATCTTGTATAGATAGGAGAGTGTCCATTAGATCATTGTAGTGTCTTGGAGATACAAATTCTTGATCTTGAATGATTTTATAATTCTTTGAATGACATGCTTTGGATCTAGTTCATGGCATGGGTCAGTTTCAAAGGATGTATTGCTTACAAAGGGTTTTTGGATGTAATCATTAGACATGGGAAGTGGCTCAATATCCTCTTGATCTTTGGGTGGACTTAGGTCAAATTTTGAGCTAAGGATCCCTTCAATATCTATAACCATGAGGTCAAAGAGTGTCAACATGTCTTGGAAAGGATCATTGATAGATTTTGGTGATAAGTGTTGATCATGCTTTGGAATAAATTCTTGAGATATGTCCTCTAACTCATTAGGTGATGTAGAGACATTTTTAACATGAACATTGATCGATGGATCATGGATTATGTCAATAGGATCAAATAACTCTAACACTCCTTGAAATAGATCGCTAATAAGTGGTTCTTCATGTATGGTAAGTTGATCATCAGATGGGGTAGAAACATCTTCAATGTGCTCATTAATGGAGAAATATTGAACATTGTTTTCAACAATTGTGGTGGAGAGATTGTCAATGTCTTCAATCGTAGGGTCAAGTGATGTTGAAATTTCTTGAATTAGATCATTGTTGGGTATTGTTGGTGGATTTTGATCATGATTGAAAAGTGACTCTTGACATATGTTGATGGATAGATCTTGATGATTTTTTTCAAAAATTGTGGTGGAGATATTGTCAATGCTATCATTGTCCCCAATAGTGATTATCTTTTGATCAATCAGGTCTTGGATAAGATTTTTGAGTCAAACACATTTTGATGTTGTGTGTCCCTTTATTTTGTGATACTCACAAAGGTGATTCTTGTCATACCAAGGTAGTTTTATGTCTGGTTCTTGATAATTCTCATAGATGGGTATTTTAATGAGATATTCCTACATCAACTGTTACATGACTGATTTGATTGGTTTCCCAAGTGGTGTGTATTTTTTGTTTGTTACCCTATGAGACTTGTCCTTTAATTTGGCCTTGTGATGATTGATTTTTGAGATGTGGTGATTAATCTTCGAGACACAAAGGTTGAATTTGTTGTTGATGGCATTGATCTTGATATGAAACTTCTTGAAATTGGAGATATTGTTCTTGATGTGGTTGTGGACACAACTTAATGCTTTGATGACAAGGTTCAACCAATGGAAGAGTGTATGGATCTTGGAGTGAATATGTCTCTTGGCTCAATGACTCAACTATTTTGGTAAGTGTAGAAATTTGATCTTGCTAGATTTGATCTTGATTTTGATCTTGACTCCCTTGATATGGTTGATTTTGTTTTTGTTCAAGAAAATTTGGAATGTACACTTGTGGTTTTTGTATGGGATCATGGACAAATTGATTTTGGATAATTTTCTGATTTGGGATGATCATATTTGGCATTATAGGTTGAGATTGAACATTGTTGTGGTTGGGAATCACATTAACTTGACTTAGGTAACTTTTATTTTGCATGGTTTTATCTTGACTTGGATCAATACATGGATTCACTAACATCTTGTTTGGACTTTGAACAACATTCATATGATTTGAAAACATATCTATCCCAATGTTTACCAAGGGTGGATTTGAAATGCTCATGTTTGGTAAACTTGTGCTTGGTATATTCACATTTGGAATGTATGGATTTTGTGGGATGACGTTATTTTGTGGAAGACTCATGCATTGAGTGTTTGGTTGATAGATTTGTAGGTTTAGACTTGGATTTAAATCTACCATTGGGAAAGGTGTTCCAGCCTTTTGACTGATCATATGGGTATGTGCAGGATCATCATGGAAAAAATAGGCCCTTAAGTGGCAAAAAATTCAAAAAATTTAGAGTTAGGCAACTTGGCATTAAAATTTGAATAAGTTATCTATATTGTTTCAAAAATATGTAAGAGTAGAATTTGTAGAAAATTGAATTTAGTTTCTAAACTACTAGGTTTTTAAAAGAAAAAAGAAAATCTATTTGGTGAAAATTTTAAATTTCAATTCATTGGTACTTAAATTTCGGAAAAATAAGAAGTAGGTGTTTGTTGACTAATTCTAACCATAATAAATGATAATATTTTTTTATAATATTTTAGATATAAGTAGAGGACTCATGCCCGATTTGATGCATATATTTTTTTGTAATTTTTTTTCCAAGTAAATAATTAATTATGAATTTTTATTACAAATTTTAAAAAATATAAAAACTTGTATGTCTAACCACCTTAAATTGGTCAAAACTTCATGAAATTCAAATTTTATTTTTTTAATCCTATAGTATGTGAAGCATAGAATGTGACACATGTTTTGGATTTAAAAAATGTGATACCGTTTGAAAGCTATAGAAGTTTTTCAATCAACCTATCAATCAAGACTTTAGTCGTAATTTGAATAGAAAATGAATAATAATTACTTATTAAATTCAAATTAAAGCATAATTTATATCAGTGGAAAGCTAAAAATATCCTTTAAAAACCCTTTTCGTTTCATCAATTTTGGGTAAAAAAATAGTCGTCAGCTACATACCCATCATATTGCACCCTTTTTGGCCTATCATGATCCTGCACATACCCATACTCACATTTGTTGTACCATTGAGGTTTGTAGGAGATAATGATCCCATGTACAGATTGTATAAATGTGACTGTTGATAATCAATTGGCATTGTAAGACTTTGATAGTTTGGTTGGTTTAGACCTCTCATGATGTATGGATCAAGTTTATATTACATGTTCTTCTTGTGTTTTGACCTTGTTGCAAAAATGACCTATAAGGTGTTTAGGACCAGTGATGAGATGAAGGATGAAAGGGGTGAATGATATGGGTATTGAAATTTTTGGAACCTTGGAGGGATACTAGACTTAGGGATTTGATTTTGATTGGTTTGATTTGGATAATGAACTTGTAAGCCCTAATATGTTGGATGTGATCTTAGGATGAAATTGTTCAAAGGGGTGCTGATTTAACTAGAGTTATGAGAAAGGATGCATTCCCATACTCCTAACTAAATAAGGTGATTTTGGTTTTGATGATTTACCCAAGTCTAGAATGGTGTTTCCAAAGCTCTAAATTTGTTTGTGAGATGGAGATGATAAATGTTTTGGATGAATAAAGTGTTTTATTTTGATCCTAAATGAACCTAGGAAGGACTTGTTTACTAGACCAAGATATTGAAGAACATGCTTTTCTCTAAGAGTAGCTCAAAACCAAAAGACCAATGTTTGCATGGAAGATCATAGGAAAAAAGATAACAAGCACATGTGTGGGGTCCAATTGATTTAATGTTTTCTTAATGGATAGTTTTTACCACAAACACCCTCTTGATTAGGTTTCAAACTAGATGTCTAATGTTTTAACTTCTTATCATCCCACAAAGTGTATCATGTGGAAATTGAGGAAATCAAAGAAAAATTTACCTAATGTTGACTTTAGTAGGAGAAAATTGACATGAAATCCAAATTCTTAGAAGCCTCTAAGGATCTGAATCCGAAGGGCAAGCAATAGCATGTGAATTCGTTCAAGAATATTTGCTTCTCCTAAAGGGTTTGAGATTTGATGCTCATGTTGAATATTTGTTTTCCAACGTTTTCAATCAAGCAATGTGTTTTGATTTCAAGAACAAGTACAACCCTATGGCTATGGAAGACTATATTTGTTGATTCCCAACTTGAACAAGCCCAGCTATGCTTATTTTTAGCAAATGGTTAGATGCTTGACCCCACTGGCTCCCCTCAAAGACACTCACTTCTTGGGGTAGCCAAGCATCAATACCCATGAAAATCCCATGGCATACTTTCCATTTCTACTAAAAATTGTAAAAGTGTGGGGCGGCTTCAGAACAACCATTCCTACACCAACAAATAGATAGGGATTTTGTCCTTTCTACAAAAAGGGTTTTAATTCAAACTTTCTATTCATAGGAGTTGACCCATCGAGGCAAGAGACCATTACTGCCCTTCTCATCAGAGCCGAATGCATGATACTAGCCTTTGTTCCAGTACCCACTATCCTGGTTGGAAATACTTTTGGATTTAGAGTGCAATCAGTTGAGTCATTCCCTTGGGTGAGTACCTTTTCCCACAAGGTAGGCCCTCTAAGATAAATAATAGCGAGTAAACATATTGATAGTTTGATCAACCTTCATTTAGGCACAAAGGGAGAAAACATGCAATATGTTTACTCAAACTTGAAAAATGTTTTGTTCAATTTTAGTTCCCAAAATGAAGTGTGTAGGAAATTACTTTATCCCAACCTAAGACCACCAAAAATCCTTTTGATTCTCAAGCTCGTCGTGAGGCACAAGAGAAACCCATACGTCTTTTCAATCATGTTATTTTGAGTAAGGAATCACAAAAAAAAGTAGCACATGGTATTTATAAGTCCACAAAGCAATTATTTGGATTTGTTTTAAAGCACCAAAATGAGATATGAAAGTTGCCTTGTTCAATTTTTAAATCTAAAAACCAACTCTAGTAAGTTTGTGTCCTAAAGTTCATTTTTAAGCCCTTAACAAGAAATTACAGTGTTCATTTTAGAGCCCAAAAGGATGTGAGTCGATCTAGAATAGAGAAATAAAGCATAAAATGGAAGTCTTAGTTATGTGTGGGATCATCATGGAAAAAACAGGCCCTTAAGTGGTAAAAAATTCAAAAAAACTAGAGTTAGGCAACTTGACATAAAAGTTTGAATAAGTTATCTATATTATTTCAAAAATATGTAAGAATAGAATTTGTAGCAAATTGAATGTAGTTTCTAAACTACTAGGTTTGTTTAAAAACAAAAAAAATCTCTTTGGTGAAAATTTTAAATTTCAATGTAGTAGTACTTAAATTTTAGGGAAAAAATAAGAAGTAGGTGTATGTCTGACCACCCTAACCATAATAAAATGATATATTTTTTATAAGATTTTAGATATAAGTAGAGGACTCATGTCTCGATGTGATGCATATTTTTTGTAATTTTTTTCCAAGTAAATAATTAATTATGATTTTTTTTATTACAAATTTTAAAAAATATAAAAACTCGTATGTCTAAGCACCTTAACTTGGTCAAAACTTCATCAAATTCAATTTTTCTTTTTTTAATCCTATAGTATGTGAATCATAGAATGTGATGCATGTTTTGGATTCAAAAAATGTAATGGTACCATTTGAAAGCTATAGATGTTTTTCAATCAGCCTATCTATCAAGACTTTGGTCATAATTCGAATAGAAAATCAGATTTAAGACTACTTTATGATTTAACAATCCTTAGAGACAAATGTTTGAACATAAATAAAAATTTAGTTTAATGGTTACTAAAAGAATAATTTGTTAAACATTTGTCTCCTAACCCACTTTGAGCCTTTAAATTATTCAAATCAGATTTAAGACTACTTTATGATTTATTAATAAATTAAAAAAAAGAAAATTTCTCTCCTCATAAATGCTGCTCTTCTTATAACATAACAAAATATTCTAACCAAACATATATCTTGAAATAAACACACTCTTCCCCAATAAATTCCTATATTCAACAAGTATCAAATCTTATTTGATTCTCTTCACACAAAAAATAAAAAAGAAAAAATAAAGGGAACAAAGCCCATCAACTGCCATTAATTCTTAATGATCATTTCTACGATTGTCAAATCTGCTCTACGGTATCTTGATCTACAAAGACTTTTAGAAACTTTTAAATTAATGCAATTTGTAGGCATAAAGCCACCCCCCTAACACCAAAGGATTTCAAACTAAACTTAGTTGGCATGTGTACAACAATCACCCACAATGTGATTTAAAAAAAATTTAGGTTTTCATGCAATTGGCAGGTGTAAAAGTGAATGCCACAAACTTTAACTGGAAAATATCACTATCTGCAAATTATCACAAGAATATTGATAGAGGATGTTAGTGAAGAAAACATGTTTGGAAGGCATAAAACTAATTTCAAAAAAGAAAAGCTTTAAAAAATTTCAAATTAGTACAGTATTACACACTAAAGGTTGACAACATACAATTTTTGCAAAAAAAAATTCAAAGCAAATGCAATTGGCTAGCTAAAAGCCACGACCATAATGCCTTTCAAAAGGTTTTAAGATGCGATTAGAATGTGTAAAGTTGTAATCCACAACCTTTCACCAACATCCTAGCAATTAAGGCGTATGGATGTAATCAAATGAAGAGGACTGAAAAGATAGTGTGTTTGGAGATGGGAGACGAGCATGTGCAGGGAAGCAGAAAGCCACAGTTGTCCTCGAAATTGTGTATGCAAATAAGGCTATAAAAAATGGTTATTAATGGCTATAACAGTGATTACAGGCCTACCTTGTATAGCTCGGGAAATAATTTTCTCAGAGAATGACTAATTAAGATCATTGAATGCATGACTCCCTCATAAACACCAGGCAGAGATATGAAATCTCCCCTTATGGAGATGTGTCTTTACTAGCTCGAAATTGAGTATGCGAATATTCCTTTTAAATTTGCAAAGAGATCTGTGAGGAGGAAAAATTGTGTGTTGAATCAAAAGAAAAATTCACATTTGCAAAAAAAAAGAAAAGAAAAAAAAACAATGAAGCGACTTGTAAAAGTGTATCGATGGCTATCTGACATTTTTCAATGCAAGATGATCAGTGATGGAACCACTATCATAGCCTGCTAGAAAAATTGTACTTGATTCTACAAGAGGCTTAGAATATGTTCATGAACATATTGTTCATGTTTATATTCATCGAGATATTAAATCAACCATTATTTTAATTGAGAAAAACTATCATAGCAGCCCTACTTCTAGCGCCATATGTGAGCACCTACAAATATGCAAAAATCTTAAACTCCAACACTAATTAGTAATGGGTTAGTTCATGCAAATCTACAAATGCTCCTATGAGATAATACACCATACTTCACAAACAAAATGACAAAATACACTAATTGAAAATATCAAAGAAGCATAATGCATACCTATCCCATAGTGGATTGGTGTCACTTTATTGTGAAAAGTGAGCCTTTCCTAACCCTTGACAAGTTAATGATGCAAATGAAAATGGGAAAAATTAGCTCTCAATATGGAGAGGGTAACTTTGCATGAAGATTGTGTGTGTGGATGATCAAATGCAAAGGATGAGTTCTCTATTTATAGGAGAAAATGATGGAGGGACATGCAAAATGGATGAATGTGGGACAAAGATTCAACCAATAGTAAGGAGCCACTTTGCACCATGTGAATGGGCGAAGGGTGTGCAAGTTTTGGTGAATGTGCTAGTAAATGACATTAGGTGGCCTTTTCAAATTTCAAATTTGGCTTGTTGGAGGGAGAAGGGGTCTTAAATTCCTAGTGGGGGACATGTAAGAGGATAATTAATGCTATGTTGGAAGGGACAAGTCAACTTTATTTAAATTCAAATTTGAGAGAATATTCTCTATTATGCCATGTTGATGGAAAATGAAGATTTAATAAATGAATTAAAATCATTTATTTGTGCAAGTGGGAAAAGCTAGAGGATGGGACTTGCATTAAGATTAGCATTAATCATGATTTAGCTAACTTAAGTGGAGGTTAGGTGATTTGACCTTTTGATTTAGATTTATGGGTTAAAATAAATCAAAAGGAGATGGAAGATGATTTTAGATTTAGTTAAATAAATATTTTGATTTATTTAGCTAAGGGGGATAATGTTAGTGTTTATTTAATTTAAATGGAGGAATTTAGAGATTAATCAAATAGACTTGATTTATTTGATGAATGGATGAGTAATTAATTAAATGCATGATGCTAATTTTGCATATCTACAGTAGTTGGCTTGGTTATTGGGTCATTGGGTTTTGTGAAGTCTATTATATATGCTATAGGAGATAAATCACCTCAATTGCCTAAATGTGTTATCTAATTTCCGAAGTACATTTTCCCAGCATGGGATCCTGACAACCCAAAATCCATTACTATTCCCTTGATCACACGAGGCAGCCGAAGACAGGTCCGTTTGACAATGGTTTGGGCAATAACAATACATAAAT